>JAAAKM020006971.1:22340212-22366869 GCA_010016025.2 Alatinidae sp. Z8VKAUB7J3 | reverse complement strand
CAGCTGTTTTTGGAACACAGTAAAACTACCGGAAATGATGTTTCTTCTGACGATTTCGATATTTTGTCCCAATGTAGTTCTAATTTGGAACTTTCCATTCATGAAAGTTTCCTTATTTCTAAATTAACGCCTCCTGTAAACTCTAGGATCTCTTCAATGCTTCTTCTACTGTTTTAATGCACTTAATTCACCTTCTACTTAATTACCTCCCACTTTCGTTGTATTTTTCCGTTTTTTGTTTTGTGATTATTCTCATTAGACCCCTTTTGTGTCACTTTGTCATTCTATCTTCCTAAAAACGTTGTCACTAGCGTTGTAAAAATTCTCCGTAGACGGTGCAAGTTAGCATCAAAAGCTAAGAAAAATATATACCGATATGTCTCTGAGATTACGTGTCATTTCCTGGGTTTTATATGCCTTATCTGAATACGATTTTCACCCGGAGTATCAATTGCAACTGGAAATATTAGGAGGTTAAATCTTTCCCTTCTCACCTAGAAGCTGTGTCGTTTTACATTTGTTAGCTTGGTAAACTTGACTCTCCTATTTGTGGTATTGAACCTCTTCCTCTGTATCTGGCCTGTATAGTCTTGAAACGAAAACTTTTACGTGCTTTGCTGTCCAAGCGATAGACCTGTTGGTGGTTATCATATTCATGTTTGACTTTGCAGTTGTTGTAGTCGCTTAATCGTCAGCAATCGCTGGCCAAATATAAGAAATTAATAGTCAGAAGCTGTTAGAAAGACGCTATCTCACGACCTTTTCGTACCGTCCGTCAATTAGAAGTGCATATTGTCTTGTTTCATTCTAGGAACTCAAAAAGATGAAGTCTTGGGGAACAGTAAGAGTTGGAAAGAGGGGTTACAACAAAGTTAAAAATCGATCAAAGGCACCACTACCATGTAAGAGGTTAATTTCTGCTTGATGTATTCATTTCTGCTCAAGTATTGACGGCAATTTGTAAAGTGATTACTCACTGTAGAGACATACATGTGTGGCAACTGATTTACAAGTGTAGAAACTTGTGACATGTCGGTATTACACGTATACTAACGAATATTTAGAGTCGTGCAGCCTAAGTTAAAGCACGGTTGAAGCTTAGCCATATCTTTTGGAAGCCTTTCGCTGAAAAGAATTATTTTGCGAAAGAATTAGAATGGTTTAGAACTGTATATCATCGAATTAGCTAGCACACATTGTAACAAACATTATTTAAACAAATGTACTAGGATCTAGCCGAAATAGAACAAACCAGACATTTACATGTGTTTTTCAACCGATCAAAAATTTTGTTCTCGCATCGGGCTTTTTGAATCAATCTGTACATCTGTAGCGAACGCTCACCGACCCAAAATATGAAACCATTCACGCTAAATTGGCTCTTTCAAACACAGTTGGGTATACCAGGAGCAATAAAGTGCGTTGGAACTCTTTGGTGTTGATTGTTTGGGGGCAAACGTTTGTGTTTGATTTAATAGTCTTTAACCAGTAATCGGTAATTAGCCTCATACCCCTTATAAAGCAACACAATGTCCAACTTCAATCTAGAATCACTGGCAAGTAGGTAAACGACCTTCTTGTAAAATGGAGCACCGAATCGAAGCTAAACTTCATAAGCGAGTACAGAAGACTCGTGGATCGTTTTACAAGTATTTGGACAAATCTTTCAAGTTAAGTATATCCGAAACATGTTAACTGTTTTTCCATTTAAGGCCTGTTGAATTGACCGAAGAGTCAATGCAAGATGTACCTTTCGGCGCTCATCACATTTTAATGAGTGTATTCATGTACACGGATTGAATACCCTATAAATCATTATCCATATTGACTTCAAAATGCATTACATGGAAAAGATATGTCGCAGATGATCTCAGTATTTTACTACTACTACATTTAGGGCGATATTTTAACATCAACATGGTTATAGTTGACTAGGATATACTTAAATACTAAGGTACACTTTAGTTGTTTATGTGATGATCGTGTTGGATATCATCATAATTGTTTATGTGATGATCGTGTTGGATATCATCATAATGTGGTTATTAAATACTGACTATTGCTGTACTTTATTTGCAGATGATGAGAACAGAGTTCGGCTAACAGGAGGGGAAGAATCGGACTACATCAATGCAAGCTTTATAAGGGTAGGTCTCATTGGTCTAATATACGTTTACTTTTAGCGAGCGAGAGTTGACATTGATCAGCTGAATTCAAATTTTATCTCTGAAATATTAACTTTGTCGTTTTCTTCTGTTGCGATATTGGTTGCACCGCATTTCTGCTATTTTTATTCCAATTCCAATTTACAAGTACTGCCCTGAGTTTATACCATGGATCCATTACTTTTTCTCTTCTAACTTATGTTTTTGCCTGCTTTTCGTTGGAACGTTTCGTACTTTGCTTTTTCTGTGGTTAACGTCAACGCTTTTACCTGCTGCCCGCACGGCTCTCAGTGTTTGTTCCACCGTCTTGATATTCCGATTCCTATTTTCACCCTTCGTAGGGCGTGCGCATGCTCAATCTACGTTATTACGGTAGTTCTTTTAGCTGCTGTTTTTAACGTACTTTCGTTTTGTCTTTTATTTTGCTACTTTCGCCAAGTGTATTTGTTTCCAACATTGTCTGGTGATCTCTACCTCCGTATAAAATATTTGAATTGTTGCTAGCGTACGTAAATCTTAGGAAGAATAACAATATACCGTAGATGGTACAGTTTATCATGCCTGGTTTCTCTGTTTTTACGAGCTTCTACCCCCTGCTACTAGCTACTAGGACTACGCTACTAGGACTAAGCTACTAGGACTGTATTGTGTCGCTGTTTTAGAAGGCCGGGTTGCGGACCTCAGAGAAATTTGTGATCGAACTAGGTTGTGAGGTAGCGCCATTGGAGAGTTTCTTTGCCTTTTGACAAGGTTTGGATGTAGTATCTGTTTTCAGTGATGACGCATGCTTTCCATAATCCACGAGAGGTCCAACTGGGTGTTGGAGCCTGCCTCGTGGTTTACTTCTCTGCTCGGTAGCCTAAATTGAGGGACGTTGCCCTTGGACGCCCGAGGTGCCCTTTATTTATTAGTTAGCTTGTAGGTAGTTTTTCTGTGTATTTAGGGTAGTTTCAATGTCGGGGCCCACTGCTCATCAGGGGTCTTTGATTGAGAGAGTGCCATTGGAAGTTTTTGGTTTTTAGGTGGTTGTGCTGACATCCTCAACTACTATTTGTTTTTTTACCGAATTAAAGGTGTTTTTCTTCCTTCAAACAGTGTTCCGCGATTCTAGTAAGGATAAACATAGTCAACGCTACGATCCTTTCTCCTTTAGAGGCATTCGATAGATAATCATTTTCCTGTGCTAAGTTTGTACTGCTTCGCAATATTGTCCATGGTTGTCTCACATTCCCTTTTAAAATATCTTTCTTGTCATCGGAAGCTCGAATTGTTACCGTTGCTTTTATTCTCATTTTCAGGTCGAGGCTGAAGGACATCAATACAACTTTATAGCAGCGCAGGTAAGAGCAAGGGACAGTCCATTATGTCAACGAGACAGAAGTGTTTATGCCCATTGTTGTTCTTACTGAATAAAGATGTGATTGATTTTAGTGAAAGAGCGATAAAATTTTATAGTCAACTCTAGTTTCATGCCTCTCCATGTTCTTGAGACTTGGTGGCAACAATCGGCAGACAAACTAGAAGAACACAGAAGGGATATCAGCATATAAAACGTTTTAGGAATTTAAAGGCTGGTACAATTTACAGTTTTCTTATAAAAACGAGAGTATGAGGGTTAATGTACCGCAGTGACAAGCGTCTTACTTAATTAAGGAGTTTATGAAGATTTATGGTATAGATTTAAGGATGTTTCAATAGAAGGCGTATATTTAGAGGAAACCCATGTTCATCAATTATGTGGACATTTAAGGAACATACCCAGGGATTTTTTAGTATTTTCTCAAATGAGATGTTTTGAATCGGAAACTAAAACACGATTTTTCTTATTTTTGTAGGGTCCGTTAAATAATACTATGAATGATTTTTGGAAGATGATATTTGAAAATAGAGTGGAACTTGTAGTCATGGTTACCAATGATATGGAGAATGGCAAGGTTTGTACAAACTTTTGTTATTTTTTCCGCAATTTACAATTAACGAGGTGACATTTGATTGTGCTGTCTATAATGATACAACAGCCGATAGAATATGTTCTTTGCACTTACATATAAGCCATCGTGGTACAACAGCAAATAGAATCTGTGTTTTGTTAGGTTTGAGCTTAGGGGTCGCATAATATGAACTGATTGGTCTGGAGGTCTTATTGGAGGTCAAATTGGTCGGGTCGTAAATTGAGGGCTAAAAAGTATGGAATTCGCTTTCCTTTCCTTGTCTTTCCGCTTCTTGTCTTTCTTCTTCTTGTTTTTTTTCTCTTCTTCTCTTTCCTCTTTTTGTCTTTCCTCTTCTTGCCTACCCTCTTTTTGTCTCCCCGCTTTTTGTCTTCCTCGTCTTTTCTTTCCCCTTTTTCTCTTCCTCTTTTTCACTTCCTCTTCTTCTCTTCCCTCTTCTTGTTGCCCCTCTTCCTCTCTTTCGTCTTCTTCTTATCCCTCCTTTTCCCCCGCTTTTCTTTTTTTCTTCTTCTCCTTCTTCTCCTCCCTCCTCCACTCCTTCCTATTCTTCTCTAACCCCTTTTCTCCTTCGTCCTCGTCTCTGCCGTGTTTTCCTTTCTTTGCAAAAAGTCAGCCGTTCGAGTTATCGTTTGCCATTGCTTTATACGCATCGCTTGGTACCATGGCATATTTATCTCAGATTAACGACATCCCACCTCTGTAGACCACTCAATAGTTATCTTGGTCTCGTAATTTCTCGGTCTTGAAATTTGTCTGCTAATCTTTTGTCTTCCTATCAGTGGCATTTCCCTAATCGTACCATGAGCTCCAAATATATCCTATATGCCATGAAGCATGTTCGTCTTGTATTTCCCTCTATACTGTGTCCACTTGCAATATTCGTTAAATTTATAGTATGTTAGTTATCACAGCCTCACCCGCACCCATCATTGTTAATTTAAGACTCCTCTGTCTTTGTCTCTAACCACCAATACCTTTCTTTACCAGAACAAGTGTCACCATTATTGGCCAGAAGTTCCTGGATTACCGATGAAAATTATGGACGGGTAAGTACAGTCTCACACTTTAAAGGGCATACGAAGTGTACCTTTAAAATCTGTGAAGCTGTCAGAAGCGACATCCAAAGCCAGCACACGTTCAAACAGGCCACTATGATATTGTCACTGTTCACTTGAGTTTTTACCTACGTTTATGCTACCTATTATATCCAATACCCTTCCCTTTTAAACACAGTTTGAATTTACGGCGTATAACTTTTGTGGTTATTATAAAGAAGGTATCTAACTTTAAAGACATTAAGCGATATCATTAGCACCCAATCCCAGCAAATAAACGCTAAAGCACCATCTGGCAAATGTTAAATATTTATTTGCAGCCGAAGGAACACGGTATAAATTTCATTCGTACTCTGCAATTACGGACACTCGTGATCATTTTATATTCAAGATTAAGCAATGTGGCTTTGTAGTTTACGCGCAGCTCATCAAGCCAACTTATTTTGATTATCAAACCGTCGTATTTTGCCCACCAAGCCATCCTATTTGCCCATCAAGCCATCTTGTTTTGCCTCACAAGAAAATTTTGTTAATCGATATACTATATATAAGATCATCCTTGGTCAAGTGACATGGCGCATAGAGGCTGGTCTCTAATTGCGTTGAGCTTGATGTCGATGTCCACCGGTGGACGATTGGGAGCTAATGTGGCGACTAGAGAAATAAATACATACATACATATATACATACATACATACATACATACATACATACATGCATACATACATACATACATGCATACAACATACATACATGCATACATACATACATACATACATACATACATACATACATACATACATGCATACATTCATACATTCATACATTCATACACACGCACGCACGCACATTTGCTACCCTACGTATCTACAATATATTCCAACCGAGTTCTTAACGGCAGTTCCGTAACGCGTACTTTAATACCCCACCCTAACTTGGGTATGAATATTGCAAGCGGATGAGATCTTTGTGTTATCTTCTTGATTGTTTACAATGAGGATGAAGCTTATACTGTACGGCTTTGCTGTACCTGCCACCTTCAAATGTGTTACAACACTCACTTTCAATTCATCCATAAAATGGCACGAATAGAGGAAGACGTGCACATTTCCGCAAATATACCACCGCCAACCAACAAACGAACCAGCAGGTGATGAGGGGGTCAACGGTAAACTAAGTTTTATAATGTCGTCTTGTCACGTCGGTTACTAAAACGATGTTTTTACTCAGCTTTTACATAATCTTCGTTGTGTGAGATAAAGGAAGAGGGGAGAGTTTCTCTTCTTATCAGAAAGGGTGCTATCCAGATTTGAAAGTGACGGGGAATATGGTAGAATAATTGGATAAGGGCATACCTCCAGAATCGGACCAAAATATAATCTTATGGAATTAATGGTTTCGTATGATAAAAATGCAGGGGAATTACAAGATAATGTCTTCCAGATAAATGTGTATTTAGAATTTTATTTATCTCTTCCGTCTGTGTTTATATTTCCTTTCTCTTGTGGTGCAGGTCCCTAAAACGATTGTGGAGGGGCCAGGGCGAAGGGGCAATATGTTCATAGGAGTTTTTCGTGACGTTTATGGTCTATTTTGTGTTTCCTATACATTGATTGCCTCAAGTACTTGTGAACCAAGTCAACGAGAGTTCTTATTTTACAAGCAATCTTCATGATTACGACCCCATCTATAATTTGTGCGCAATTTGTCTCACGTAAACGGCCTTACATCGAGCTCTAACAGATTATGGAGAAGCCTTTTAATGATAAAAAGTTAGGTTTCCCTTGCCGATGTTTTAAACGAGTTTACAAATGCTACAACGGATAAAATCATTGCTACTTTTTTGTCGATGAGTTCCATCATACAATGCCGATCTACTGCGCTATGCTTTGCTATGTGAAGTGATGGAAGACCCCACATAAAGACACAGAAAACATACGAGATTCTGCTAAATGATTGAATTTTTTAGGCTTTTACTTGAAAAGTCGGCGAAGGTGTTCGATATTTCTTAAGAATTGTTGTCCCTACACATTGAGGCAGTTCTAAGAAATGAAACACCGGTCTGCTGGGCTCCATCTTCCTCTTGTACAGGTGAGAGTTAATCATGAGAAGGCACTTCCTAAATGCTGCGCGTTCTCGTGAACGATTTAGTACAATGCTACAGATCCTTTCCAATTTCAAAGAAAGAACACCTTTCCTACTTCCAAGAGTCCATATTCTTCCAGTTCCTACTTTCTAATCGAAGTTCGTGACTATTACACTATCTTTTGCGCGATTTGAGGATTCCCATCAAAATTCCTCTTTGCTAAAACTTCCGTCCATGGACAGTGTTCAAAATCCAAGGGTCGTCATTATTTAAAACCAGGTTATTTTCTTGTACTTAGTACCCTGCAATGGGAGAATTTAGTCATATGAGACGTGTATCGTGTCAGTTTCCAACTTTAAATGTGATTTCATCATCTGCTCTCAGTGTGCAAGGGTGGCTTGATAAACCGTGAACCTGCGGTACGAAACGCATCAAGTCAAAAATTTAAAAATCATGTGTCTTGATATGGGGCGGGGACAGTGAATGTGTGTGTCCTAAGTTTTTGTGGACAGCTTTCTGACTTCTATTGCGAAACAATCTGTCCTGCTGACCTTGACTAGGGAAGACGTTCAGACACGTCGAATCTTAAATGCTCAAAGGGAGCTGAGAGTTTGGAGGCACCGCATGTATAAACGACTACCATTGAACTACAAATAAAATTACTCTTTTATTTATAGTTCAATTACAACTACTCTCACGCGTTTGAAGCAAGCCTGTAAACTGGGTAAGAAATTTGGAAAACTATTGTTTAGGGCAGAGGAGGAAGCACTGAGAGATTGCATAACGTGGAAACGTAACAGACCCTGGGGAAAGGGCCCACTGCTTTACAGGGGGCTGCAGTGAGAGATTGCGTAACGTGGCAACTGCTTAAGTTAATGATTATACCCGCTACCCCCGCGGAGCCCCCACTACTTATCAGGTGGGGGGCGGGGTAAAAGGTTAAAGTTGCTCATGTCAATCCCTGTCTGCAAACACAAGTTTGAATTTCTCAAGAATCCGAATCATCTGGCATGAGTTGTGTTTTTGTAAGTTCCCTAGATCGCCCCCGTTTAGTTTGACCATTATTTCGTTGAATCTGCACGTTAGGTATTAAGTAGTATTCTCATGATGTCACTAAATAAATGCAGCTATCGTCTCCGGCAAATGAATATCACTTGTTTATTTACATTCCTTATTATTAATATTGAACAAAGATGTAGTTGTGGTTTCTCCCAGATCATTTGTTTACATTAACGTCATGACTTGATTGGGTTGAAAATCAGCCATCTGCTACATTGGATTAATATGGTATCAACAGGATCAACAGTATTTATGGTGTATTAAGATGAAGAACAAGTTTGTGTTTACTGGATTAACAGCACGAGTTTCGCGTGGTTAGCACATGGATATGCACAACGTGTTTGCTACCAACCCACAGACACAAACAAGCGGTATTCGAGTGGGAGTTTCGAAAGAAAACTGACTTTCCACAACACTTTATTGATGTGCACCCAGCCCTGAATTTTAGAAGAAACCACCCGGGTTTCTTGGTTAAAAAGTAGTGGGCCTAGCACAAAGTAGTGGGCTCAGCAACATAGTAACAACCGACTGTGTCGACTGTTTACAACAGGCAATTAATGTTAAAAATTAGGAGGTTTTGCATTACCATTGCTCTCTTGACCATAATTAAGAACGAGTTCTTTACTTCTAAAGAACTAAAAAAGAAAAACAAAAGAAGTTAAAACTCCTACTGTATAATTTTATTGTTGTGTCTTCACACTTCCAGAAGAAAGTAACCAATAAACTGGTAGTCAAGGTTGTTATTGTCCATTCCTTTTGAAACATTACCCTCAAATGTACTATTTATTGCCTCTTAACTAGTAGGTCCTCAGTAAGAACCATGGTAACAAAGTAACCTCGCTAGATAAACGGCCTCGATAGGTGGCCTACAAAATACATTTATGAGAGCAATGTAACTGATTATAGTACATGAGTAAGCTTGAGGGAGGTGAAAGGAATGGGTTGTCTTTTCCTACGGGTGACCAACGTTCAAGTCAGTCATATAAGATATTTTAAATATGTAGATAATATTTAATAACGGAATCATTAGTGAAATGCCATTGACCGGTAGCGTTTCACCTTCATCAGAATGGCTCGTGCGAAGAACAAGTTGTTCAAACATTCAAGCATCATCTATGATAATCGCAAACAAAGAAAGGGATCGAAGCAAAAATTTGTCCACCGCTGATTTGACAATCGTAAAGACCTACCAACAAAGCCGTTACTAATATTCCGTTATTAAATATTATCTACAAATTTTTATAGTACCAGGAGTCTTTTTTCGATAATTAAAGTACTTGCAGATAGTAAGATATTAGGTTTTAAAAGGATATTGGGGAAAAGTTAATACCCGGATTGAAGTGTTTACCTTCCAAAGTGAATAAACAAGCTAAAGGGTAAACGTAGGGTGGTGTAGACACTATGCCATACTCTCACTTCCTTTTTTCGTCAATTGTATCCCACTTCACCAGTTGTAAATTCCCCCTCAATTATATTTGAAATAAATGTACTTTGTGTCAAATAACTTTACCTAGACATGCAAATTAGTCGGAAAGAGTTTTATAAAATGGAAAATTAGAATGGTTCGCAAGGGGTCTTCAAATAACTTTTCAGGGTTTTTTCAACCAAGTGTAACTCGTCTATAAATCTCGAAGTAAAAGCAAAATGGCATAATTTTGCGTCTTAACACTATAAAATTTCCACCACCGTCTGTAGTGAGTCTTCTCACCTCACTAGAAGCATCAAAACAGGGCATCAGAAAATGCAGATTCATAACTCAAAATCTGCTAAATAGCATTATGAACTCAGACGAACTGAAGTCGTTTCCTGGCAACAGCAACAAAATTACAGCTGCAAACGGAGAAGATTTGATCCGTTGATTCTTCGTGAAGAGTTTCGAGTTAGAAACTAAATTATGCAACTTACAATATGGTGCAGAGCTTTAAACATTTATGGCTACTTCGATAGCTTTGTGAAGAAAACAACGCACCTTTGATACGGTGCTAATGATACATACGCCCTCGCAAGTGTAACAAAGGTTCATGCTGGCCAGATGGATTAATGGTGATAATAGCCCTATTGTTCAAAGGAAGAAAGTTGTTTAATTGGAAGCGAAATTACACCAGACCAGAGTAAATGAGCGTCGTATTGGCAATGTGAATAGCAGGTTATCTGACATCATTGGTTGCCTTTTGTGACAACGAAGCATTTTGATTCCTCGTTAGTATATGTTCCATATGTTTTATTCAATAACGGGCCCAGCTTTTTAGGAAATGAAGCAAGAAATATTTGGAATGTGGGCAAGAAGTAAATAGGACTTTAAGGTGCAACCTCTGCTTAACAGATGCTATAAGGCTGTACATAAATTGCTAAGTAAGAGAGGGAAAGTTGGATAATTTTGAAGAGCCGGAAGCGATAAGGTGTAGCATCTTCCAAAACTTGTTTCGCGTTTCGAACTCCCAACACATAGATATACGTTGCCTGAAGTATGTTAAACGAGAATAAAATAACAATGACAACACGACAGAACTTGTTTATGCTTGTATGAAGATGGTTAAAGATGGTAATGATTATCAAGGGGAAAATATGACCTGCATTCTCTTCTTGTCTTCAGATTATAATGTTCTTGAATAATTTCAAATCTAAACCTTATTATAATTTACGTTTTCCAGTTAAACTTTATTTATGCTGGAAATATAATAGTGATATCCTTTCTGTACTACAAAGCTTTTTGCGTCTGATACTTTTCAACGCACAAATCACGTTCAGACTGTAATCGAAAGCAAGTGAGTATTTCCTCTAGAGATAACTAGATTTGTCTTGTCACAGGGCCTTTTCGGTTAATGTACCCATTTTATCTCTTGGAGTAGGAATAGGAGTAGGAGTAGGAGTAGGAGTTGATAGGGGACCTTCGTAGAGAGGATGTACTCCTATTTAAGAAAACCTGCTGGCACCAATGCTTTTAGCGGGTGCTGACTAGTCATAAACACCGCACAAATAAAGCAGGGCAAATTCCAAATTATTTCTTTTCGACTCTATTCTGACGATTTGTCCTCCAAGCATCAGACGGGAAAGGGTTTTAAGGGCGAAAATGATTTCTCCATTTCGTGAGATGTTTATGTTCCAGTCCTGAAATCTGCTTCATGACATATGATATGCTGTTAATGTGTACAATAGCTATATGAGTGATTAACATCTTGGGCAGTTTATGGGCCTACACCTCTCTAAAAGTTTATCAACACATGGGCATTCCCAAGTTCTAGCCGATTCTTCGAAAATACTCTCATGACAAATGCAGTCCTTCCATTAGAGCCTGCATAGAATGTTTGTGGTATTCCTCAGAGACAGAATTACAAATGCTGCCATACTGAAGAGAAGTAATCTATGACGTTTGCAGCAGATTGAAACTTGCTGGTCGCGCCCGGCGCCTATGTTAGCAAAAAAGGAAATTGCAAAGACGACTTAATAAGGGTATTACAAGAGAGGGCATCGAACAGAGAGAGCCCCGAGAAAAACATGGCAAGACACTTTCGAAGATCTGCAAGAATTCAATGTCTCCTGGAAAGATGCTAGTGCCTGTGCCAAAATTGTCGGCATACGATGAGTAGGCCTAATGTGCAAGCACCTTACGGGAAGAACAAAGATTGGCACCGGGAGTTTTTTTCTGTAGCATCTGGAGGAAGGTACAAGTTCAGGGCTTAACAAACGACCCTTGAGATTGCGAGGACATCAAGCATTATTATGGAGAGGCTTGCTCTTGCGCTCGAGGACAAGATACGCGACGATTGAGGCCTTTGAAGTTAAATTCACTACAAAGTCTTGTTTCTTGATGCCACCTACGTCAATACCACCTACCTTCCCACCCACCAGCCTGCAGAAGACCCTGGCGTCCCACAGCAACGAATGTGCCATGTGCCTTCCAGGTTTGGTATCCCGGTCTAGAACGTTAGGCAGTGTACCCTATAGAACCTACTTATGACTAACGCCTGTTAGGTGTGGACTGCTGTATTCTGCTGTATCGTCAGTTGCCATTATCCATCAATTTGGACGCCGGTAAAGGACGTCGTAGGGACGTTCTTACTTTTGTGGGCACATGCAAATAGATCGTGCAACACAACGACTCGTAAGCGAACAGTTGATCTGCAGCTGGAACACAGACGTCGGCTGCTCTGCAAGGACGGTTTAGAGGGGCGTGGGCTCATAAAGGGACTCGTTCCTGAAGTTGGGCAGTCCCCTCGCTTTGGACAAATCAATTTTACAGCAACCTAGAGAGTGCACATACTCGAGAATCGCGAAAAATCCGCGTTCAGTTTTATTGAATGGAAAGTGACGCCTAGTTCACTGTTCTTTGAGTGCCGAGTTTGACACACCAATGTCATGCTGGCTTTCTTATAAGGCACAAGAAAGCGTTGAATGTTCAGTCTGCAAATCAATGGTACATTATTTATTAAGAATTTTTATAAAATGGACTGAGATGATTTGAGCATTTACTTGCGTACCTTTTGCTTTACATGTAACTGCCACGAGAGATTAGAAGAACTAATATGAGATGGTAGGTTTATTTAAAAATGGGAATTTAGTACTCAAAAAATACAGCTTGGAATAAATGGTGTTGCGAGAGTGTTTAAAAGCTCAATAAGTAAGTGGCAAGTATAAGAAAAGGTTCTAAAAATTACTGACTCTTGGAGGCGTGAAAATGGGTAACAGCAATGTAATTTCACGTTTTAGAAATGATATAAATAGTCACCAACAATTTAAGATATATTTTCACAAGTGTGGGGGTCGATCTACATACCAAATAGCATGTTACGAGGGAAACACTTTTACCTGCTGTTAATCTGCATCAAGACTGATTTAGGGGGTGCTGTGGGGATCGCAATCCCCCCGGGAAAAGCTTGTACCTTCCAGTCTTAAAGTCGACGAGATAATGGGCTGCACATTTTATTCCCCATCGCAATCTCTCAGTGCAGCCCCCTGATAAGCAGTGGGGCCTTTCCCAAGGGACCTTTTCTTTCCAAAAGGGAAAGCGGTTTCCCTTGGGGGGGGGGTCGTCACTGAGATTGCTGCGGGGACTGATCTATTCTCAATTTACAGCAATATGGTTTAACAACGACTTTTATTCCCCATCGCTCTGTTCTCAGAAGAAGCTGGCCGCTTTCCTTTCTTTCTCAGTCGTGTATTATTTGGAGAAGGGAACGGGGGGGGGGGGGGAATTGGGAGAACCTTGATATGAAGTCTTAATAAGCCCAAATACAATGATCCAAAAAAATATTCAAATGAAGAACATGAGTTTTGGCAGCTGAGAATCTTCGTGCAGGAAACGACTTGAAATATTTGATGCCAGTATGATCATTATGGATTTTATGTTCCACGAATGCCACAATGGAAAATTTCCCATCATGAAATGAATGAAATCTTCGTAAAATGCACAGTCATGCGTTGGCAGGACATTTAAAATCACTGCGACGATACGATACGTCGGAAACAATAATTCGACCAAGAAATAACCACATGGTCAAGTCTCGTCCTTATTGACGTCATCTGCATAGCATAAGTGACGTTCCTATTGTTGTGCATTTAACCTTTTCAACAATTGCCTGACTTTTCTAAAAACTCCGGAAAAATGACAAGACGATACCAGCAGAAGGTCTAGGTGGGGACTACGTCATCCTGACGTCATATCACCCGCAGAACAACGAGCAAGAAATCAAAATCTAGATGGCATGAGATGTACACACAGGAGCAGAATGGATCACGCGAGGCATTGATATTTTTAGCTCGCACCTCTGCAAATATTGATTGTCTTGATTCTCGTGTATGTTGAAGAAGTTGACACTCTGTACAGAAACTACTAATGTCGTCAGCATTTAATCAAATGACATACACAAAAAGAAACCCCCAAATTGGTTTTCCATGACGTTGAACTCAGCCTTAACGAACGTTGCCTTCGTCATGCCCTGAAAGCTTGAGTAAACAAACAAACATCTGCTGGGCTGCAAAATGATGGTACAATTTCCTTTTATTCTATAAAAAGAAAACAATTTTATGACAAAACAATTTATCATATGTTGAATGAATGTGATGATACAGTAATTTATAATGATGATCATGTTAATATATGCTTAATACACCAAGAAAGAATTGCACTTGTATTTGACCATTTTTAACCACCAGTTGCTGCTTTCTATTGAAAAAGGGCAAACAATTTGAATATTCTGGGAAGTCAGTATGGTTGTCCTTCGATAAGAATCGTCTTCCTTTTATCCCTGTAAGTCGGTTCCTTTGATGCTAACCCATGACGCATTGAAGCTCCCTAGTCTCCAGTGCCTCAGACCCTGGATTTTTTACGTTCCTTGTCTATTTATCGCTATTTGACCTCAGAACAGTTGTCGGAAGGTTAGAGTTCAATACTAGCTACGACGTTGAAATTATACATTTGTCCTGACTTCTGGCGCCTAATAACATGTATCAAGAAAGGAAAGTCGAACAACAGCGTCAACGATGCAGTGGCGGCGGAAATTTATCAGGCTAGAATCATTTTGATGGCAAATCCCTCACATGCCAAATGATCACTTCACGTCACGGTCAACCTTTACATATTTGACATGTCGCCGTTTTCTGATACAAGAGAACCGCTGCAATAAATATGGGGTTTGAATTTGATTTCAAGCCAAGCACATGACCTTGCAACAAACTGGTGACGCACAGATTTTGTAATCTTAAATATCCTCACTCTATTATCAATATCTTTCGAAGATCTTGGATTTTATTTACGTTTCGTTTGCTTTGAAGAATATAGTGGTGATCCCATCTCCCTGGAAATGTATCTTGCAAATGTGTTTAGCGTATGTGTATGTGTATGTGTATGTGTATGTGTATAGGGGGTAGGGGCTTAATCAGTTGTAAAGGGTGTATTTTGGCAGAAGAGAACAACCTAGGATGGTATCTTAAACACCTGCTTGAGCATTTCCTGGTTGAAGTTAGGGAACAAGAAACGATTGAGAGTGAGGATTTGATAGAAACTAAACAGTTTAAGGTCAGAGAAACTGAGAGAATCTTTAATGCATGGAGGGAGAAAAGGATGTATGGACAACATCTAAGAGACATTGGCGGTGTTAAAAATTCTTGGAACTGGTTAACAACCAGTCACCTTAAAGGTCGTACAGAGACCTTAATCTGTAGTGCGCAAGAACAGGCCCTTAGAACTAACAACATTAAACATTTTATTGATAAGAGCCAGGAATCTCCTTTATGCAGAATGTGTGGGCAACGAAACAAAACTGTACCACACATCATTAGTGAGTGTAGTGTACTTGCCTAAAGGGAATATTTGAAACGACATAACATTGTGTGTAGATATGTGCATTGGAGGTTGTGTCAAAAATTTAACCTTGAAGCAGCACAGAGGTGGTACGAGCATGAGCCAGAAGGTTGCGTTGAGAACGACCATGTAAAAATCATGTGGGACTTCGTCATCCAATGTGATAGGGAGGTTATAGCTAGGAAACCAGACATAGTTTTGGTTAACAAGCAGACCAAAGAAACTAAAATCATTGATGTTGCAGTTCCCGGAGATGTTAGAGTGGTTGAGAGAGAAGATTGATAAATATCGACCTTTGCGGGATGAAGTTGCGCGGATTTGGAAAATGAAGAAAGTAGAGGTTATATCCATAATTATCGGCGCATTGGGCACGGTTTCCAAAAACATTGAACAACATGTAAAGGAAACAGGGATAAAAATGAGTATAGAGCATGCACAGAAAACCGTTTTGTTAGGTACCGCACGAATATTGCGGTTAGTACTAGAACAATGAGAGCGGAGAAGAACGTGTGGTTCCCTAGATGATAGTGTATACATGTGAGACACTGATACGCGTATTGCATTATTTGCAAATGGGTAGTAGATAACACCTATAAAAAGAAACAAGCAGGTATAGTAGGCGGAAGCTAAAGATTACGGAAAGAAAATATTAGAGTAGCAACTTTTTAATTCTTATCAATGACAGCTAGTAATTGTTGTATTCTTTGATCAGAACCGTTAACTGCAAAGGTGGTTTAGACATTAGACTTTTTGTTTTTTAGTTTCTTTTTAAAAGTGAAAAGATTGGATATGCTGTATTTTGCCGTAGTCTGACTTTGTAAATTGCAGTTACCGTATTTCTTTTTTACATGCCGTGGTTTTTATAAAATTTTAAAGATTTCAGGTGCAGCGTTTACTGGACGAAGGCTTTGATTATGTAGTTGCAGTTTTATGATATTTAGAACGACACTACAAACAAGAAAGAAACTAGTTTTTAAACTGTAATAATTTAGGTATTAACAACATTATTTTCTTCATCTACAACAAGAAGGTGATACGCATGTATGAACTGTCCCGGCCGCGCGTAAGGCACACTACGAAACAAGACCACTGAGTCCGTTTGGCAACAAGAGGAACTTCCCTATAAAAATACCACACACTGATACTCGACATCAACATAATGGCGAATCTCTGCTTGTTGTCTGCTCCATACACGGTAACATGTTTGTGGAGACAATAACATGTTTCCTATTGCTTACATTGCATTATGCAAAAGATGGAACGGCCAACAGACCAAAACCTCGGACATCACAATGTAGATCCTGCATTTCTTGGAGGGCGGTGTTAAATAGATGGCGACGTTTAAAACAGGACATACGGTACAGATCCCTGCTTGCACTAAAGATAACCTATCTCGATTAGCCCACCTTACTTACAAAATGTGGACTCGACTTGTATTTTGTAATCTATAATTTGCAAATATATGAGCCAGGAAACAAATTTCATCGCTACTTGGCTTAAACTATGAACCTACCGGGTAACTCCTGTTGCACCCCCACACATCATAAGTCTTTTTTTACACGTACATCGAAAAATCTGAGACCATGTCTCATGATTGCAATCATAATTTATCAAGATCACCTCACATACTTTTTTGCAGTAACATTCACTCTTTTAATCGAAACAAATAGACAAAATTATTCGCACTTTTTCTAATCTCCTCTGTTAATGGATTTCAAATGCTAGGAAAACTGCTATGAGATTAAATCTCCATAATGATGACGTTATATTCAATTTTCAAGTCAATCAGCTCGCACGAGAAAAATCCGTTTACGCGTTTCTTGTCGCGTAGAAAGTTGAGGAATTCTTGACTTTCAGTTCCTTTTCCTTTTTTAAGGAGTGGAATCGACACCATTATGTTGCATCTTGAGAATACATACCCATGGCATTCTGCAAGGCATTTAACACATGACTCAGGTCTTGTCACAGGTGAAGTTAGTAGCAGTCTCAAAAAGATTTCGTTTCTTCTGTCTTGAAGGCGTGCGTGACATTGGAAAGGAGGTTAATCTGCTTATTCCCTAACAGCTTCAGTTTTATCATTTCTTTGCGACGATTACCCGATCAGACAATTAACTGATTTACGCTTGCTATTTTCCTGTCTTATCAAGTACTCTTCTTTTTCTTTATGTTTTCAGTCTCAAAAATATCCAACACGACAATCAAAGACTCGAAAGTATATGTCCACCAAATTGAAGTATGACTCTCCAAGTGTTGATTAACGTGGTTTTATCGTCATTTTTGGAACATTTATTGTTTTCACTTTATACAAGGCAGGTGCCACTGATAGGGCAGTTGAAGCTTCCTTATGGCTTGCCCCTCTGTTCAATAGCCTAAATCGGACGCCCTTAGACGCCCCAAATGCCCTTTATTTCTTGGTTATCCTGTTTCTTGGCTTTATTGTTTATTCAGAGTAGTTTTAAAATCAGGCCCTCTGCTCATCAAGGTTTGTTGATAAAAATATTGCCACTAGTCGGTACTAAGTTACGTTTTGCCTCAACGACAGTACCGCAAAAGTAGCTCCTAAGCCTGAAACAAGGAGAACCGCATCATACCACACCATTATCCACGGCTTGTAAAGCCCGGTAGAGGCAGCCATTGGATTTGAACCTTTAACATTAGAGTTTACTATGTTTGTGCGCAGCTACTTGATCTACCCACGCAACTCTGCTCCGCTGTAGGTTAGGATTAGGTACGGCGTACGGAAACTAAATGGATGTACAAATTTCATGTGTAAGGCGGGTAAACTTCAACGTTTTTAAACGGAACATCCGCAGCTTCTGTTAAATGATTATCTAATAATGTTCGCGTAGCTCAAGCCCCAGTTTATAAAACATGACAATATACGCCCTTCGTGCTAGAACTTCGTAATGAATATTGAGTCTTGTTGGCATGAGAATATCTGTACCATCAGGCTATTGCTAGGGAGTATTACAACTGTCATTTAATGGTCCGTTATAGTTTGTTTCACACAGAATTGAATGAATTGGTGCCTTAAGGCAGGATAGTTTTGGCTTGTATCAGAATCGGCTTACAGGTTTTAGTCTTGTGTACCGTACAAACATTCTTTATTTACTTCGATTGGCCCTTTCATTTTTCATTTTTCAAAGATGACATCTCGTTTTGAATCGTCGTGTAACGTAAATGGAAATTATGAAATAGATAGTTAATAAGTAATTCAATTCTCGTATTTAAGAAGAAGGAGTCAAGTGAAGGCTTCGGTTTTTTTTCACTGTGGTGTTGAGGGGTCACTTTTCTCGTATGCTGCATTAGGGATGAAATTTTACCATTGTAATAAAAACTTGTCGTTCTCAATACGTCAATAAAGACATGTTTATGATGATGGTGAACTTTGATTTTCCTTTACTTGTTTCTCGATAGCTTCTACCATTCACCATCCCTGTTGCTTCAAACTGCTGTTCTTTTGAATTAGTTTAATCGTGACTTAAAATTATCAACTTTGATTTTCGAAGTGACTATTTGAAGATTGAATAGATATTAATTGCTTATGTGGACTTCATGTGAGGGACTTTCTAGTTCAGATAACAAAATTGTAACCCAAGGGAGTCTGATAAAAGTTTAGTCAGTTCTAAAGTGGGCCTGATTTAAGCGAAAAATAGGGCAATCAAAGTTATCTGTTGAGAATCTCGTGCTCTTTACCACTGCTACACAGGGGTTTGTTTACACTTACGTCGTCCTTCGTCTCTCCATGTGACGTGTAATTACCTTGAAAAGGTTTGCATTCACAACTTTGGAAGACATTCTGAGAAAAGAAAAAGTAATTCTGGTTATCTTTACGGTTAATAGCATCTTTTACATATTTATTGCAGTATGGATGTTCGTTATCTGTCTGTACTGATTGGTTTGACTGCCTGTGTCTATGAAATTCACGAAAAGATTGGTTACCTGGTGCTTTGTAAGTGTTAAATATCAATTTGTTGATCTTTGCAAGTCTTTCGATGAAAGGCAATGTTTCTATGATTTGTAGTATTTTAAAATTAGCCACTATTAGATATATTGTCCAATTCTGATAAGATAGATCAAAATAAACTTATTTCAAACAGTGCTAATTTAAGCCAGTCAGTGGGTGGCCTTGGATAGCAATGTTAATGTGTAAACAACTTGAACTGGTTTCACACACTTCCATCAACTTAGTTAAAGGGAAGAAAATCTGTGTCGTACAACTATAAAAAGTGGAAAGTCTTTAAATTACTTGAAAATTAACCTCCTCACAAGAGATGTATGGGTAATATGGTAGCAAGTAATTCTATTTACATATTTCTACACAAATATGGATATCTCTGAAACTTATGGACCAATTTTCAAATTTTACTGTTTGTCTCTGTAAATTTGATGTTTATCAAAACATATTAAGAATGTTACTTGCAAATTTCAATCTAAATGGGGTAAAATAACCATTGAAATCTACGAGATAAATATGTTTTAAAATAAATGCTTATTGCATTTATGGATCGATTTTCAAAATCCCAAAGCTTTTCCATCAATAAAAACATTTTTCAATCAATTTAGAATGTTGCAGGGATATGTAACGTTGGGAAAGGATGTAACGATGCATCAGAAGATGACGGATTGGGCCAAAAATTTATATCCAAATTGTGCTGGTAGCAAAAGCTCACCACTCACTGTTATCTACGTAGTACCGATAGCTGAGTCCAGACAAGCTCGGCCATTTCCGTATCTACGGTCAGAAATGCAGTACCTTCAGAGGTTATAGTTTTTTTCTCAAAATATACAAAATATTTAAAGATAAGTTTCTTGGCACGGGTAACATTTTCAAACATATCAATAATAATAACGATATACAGGAGCTTTCCAAATTGCATAGGTTCTTCCTCTCCCTTAGATATTTAATTACTGCGCTTTAAATATACTTTCGATTTTTAATTTGATCAAACATTGGTGTTTTAGTGTCGAAACTTTACTATAGAACAATTGGTATACAACTGACTGAATCCTGAATTATTTCAAGAAGGAGAACATCAGCTACGATGTGTTTAAGCAACAGTTCCCAATTCTTGATTTCAAACACACACCTTCACGTGAGTTGGCTCTGTTCTTTGAACTCTTGCCCATTTGAAAAACTTTGAAACCAATTGCGTATATTTATTCTGATAGTTTATTTGGGGGCCATAATTCTCATTAGTGAACCATCGTGCAATGTGAAAACCTTTGTATATCAATGATCAGCACGTGACAGGTTCTACGTCAGTAAAGTTAATACAACTGAATCAACATTCCTTTACGATGTAAGGTGAGCACAAACCTAGCATGCTACTTTGAAGCATAATCGAAGCTTGCTTAGAAATGAATGAAGTGTTGCACGAGATTATTTGATTTAGTGCTATGAACAAAAACTGTTCTACATCCAACTGACGTGCGTATGCAAATTCCTACGCACTCTGCCTTGCGTCAGTGACTCGCAGATTCTCCACCTCGGACAGAAACAAAAGTTGACGACATTTTACATACCCTGTCTTACTTTAATGCCGCAAATCTATAAATTCTTAAATACCCTACTTGTAGATTTCCAATGGCCCTACACAACGTCCACAAGAAATGTTTTCTTGAAGCAAACAGTTCTAAGGTAAGCTATGCAAAGGTCCTTCTTCAGGTTTCAAAAAAACGTATTCCCGTATTTGGAGTTTGTAAGAGGGATGAGATGAAACCTTGACATAATTCAGAAAAGACCATGATTAGAATTCGGCTCCATTTAATGGGAGGGCATCTCTCAATGTTATGTGTGACCAGTCATGCCTCACGTTTCACCAAAACCACCTAGCTTTGATCTAAGACAACTGCTAACAGTTCTCTGCATCCGTAACTTATGCTAAAGACGCAGAGGTTTAAGCCACCTCATTGCGCGACAAAAAATTTGTCAGTCAACTCTAAGGTGTATCGCAGTAGTACACATTCACTGAAATTCGTTGATTTGTTACCCTTTTTAACCGACGATATGATAAGCAAACCACATCCAATGCCTATTTGTCAAAGAAACGATGCAAAATTTAACTGCCTGCTACTGTGTAATTCAGATGTCTAATGCTTTTCTGTGAATACTTACTTGAGATTCAATTCAACTTGGCTGTTTTGGCACCATTGTCGAATCGCTGGATTTTGAAGTTTGAGAAACGTTAATAGTTTCCTGAAATGTTGCATAATTAGAGATAAGTGAAGTAACACGGATAGTGCACATGTAGGAGTGGACAGAGAGAAGTACGGTACAAGAAATTCACCCCATTCCCAACCTAGGACTTTCACTAACTGTAATATGAACTCTTTATACATATTTGTTCTCATATTTTGTCATCTTATACCTTGTTAATGCAGCGTTTCCTTTAAGTAAAGATATTATAACTGAGAAATAGAAAAAGAAATAGAGAAATAAAATCAGACCTTTGTAAATACTTAGTCTGTATAGTCAAGATTTGTTAATCTAATTTTTTAACAAAGGAATTTAACTCCAGTACTTCCTTTAGTAAACTTTTATCCTCTTGGCTCTTTAACTAGTCTTTTTATAGGAGGTACATAATATTGTGCTGCTGAGCACTGCAATGGTGGTGATAATTTTACCATCTTTTTAACTTGGCCGTTTATTCGAGGAAGGAGAACATCAGCTACAATGCGTTTAAGCAACAGTTCCCTTTTCCTGATTTAAAACACACATCTTGACGTGAGTTGGCACTTAGCCTATCTCTTCTTTGAACTCTTGCCCATTTAAAAAGCTTTAAAACCAACTGCGTAGATTCATTCTAATAATTTATTTGGGGGCCATAATTCTCATTAGTGCAACATGTGAAAACATTTATGTGTCAATGATCAAGCACGTGACAGGTTCGACGTCAGTAAAAACAATGCAAATACTACATCTTAACCTGAATAAATCTACCTACGTTTATTCATGACTGTACAACAATAAGCGAAGTCACGTTTAATGATATTATTCACGCCTGTGAGGGTTAAAGTCTCCTGGAATGCTTTGGAGCCGATTGTTACAGAGGCACACGGTAGCACTTTTTTGATCCTGATACACCTAGCACTGCAGCAGAAACTTGCACCTCAACGATGTTTGATTATTTTATGCAAATTTTCCATAACTGTGACGTCGCGGTTTTGATGGAGATTTACAATACAATATGTTCGTTACCTAAGCTACACTGAGAAAGGGCAGGGCTTGTTACAATGAACGCCTGAACAGAAATGGTACACATTTACGATAGTAAAAAGTGTCACAAAAAATAACTATAACAAATATTTAAATGCTAACACTTTGTAAATAAAATATAAAACTAAGTAATTACGAAAAAAGAAGAATTCCATTGGCCCTTCATTATTATAGAAAGACAATATGCTAAAATAGGTAATGTAGAAGTACCCAAATAAATTCACGAAAGTTCCTTTATTTGTCATACCCATGTGTTTGTGTAATAATTTTTTGAATTTTAAAAGAGTTGTGGAGTTTCTAATAGCCATAGATGGTGCGTTTCACAATCTTACACCTAGCTAAATATCATAGACTTTCCCCTCTTCATAAGCATTCAAATGATCTTTTATAATGCTGGAAATGCTTACCTAACTGCGGATGCCGCGCTTTTGGCCCTTGATGAAATCCTCTACCAAAGTCTTCCCTTTGCTCCTAAGCTAGAGTAGAAGCAAAAATTTTTTTAGGAAATGACTTTTGAATGGAATACCATAGGGATACATTTTGTTATGCCCTTGATTTACAGAAACCTAGCAATTTTGTTGTTTCAAAGACAATATGTTACGATACCATTTACGTAAAAGCCAGAGAGGCTAAGGTAGCTATATTCCTAAGACTCAAAAAGGTTTGAAAGTAAATATTTGTGTTAGGTCTATTGCATGAAAAGCGTAGCTCAAGAGCCTGAATTTTAACTTTTGACTACATTTCCTGATGCAGAATCTGGAGCGGAGACCGGAAGCATTTTCAGAATTGTTAGATTTTCTGTCCTTAAATTGAACTGAAATACTGTTCAAAATTGTGCGACGATTTGTCTAATTGTTTCCTACAATTTATTTATATCAGGAAGCCTTTCTTAGGAGAAGATGTCTAGATACACTACGTCCGCTATCCTGCAAGTTGGCTGGAAAACAGCTAAAAAAATAAGCAAGGATCTGTCTGAATTGTCCCCTCTACTTTCTTTAATCAGGTGATATCAGAGGCATTTAGGATTATTTTCCAGCACAAAAAGTATCAGCGTTCTACTAAACACCAACTGGAAAAACTTTGATTTATGCTTAACTTTAACTCAAGGGTCTTCAAATTTGGAGCTTTTTTATTAACTTTTTGGTCTCGTGTTGTTTAGCATGAATAAATTGAATCACGGAGTAGTGAATGTTACAGGCAAATGACTTTACAAAAGGGTTGCCAGCCTGATAAATTAGTACTCATATATTCCTGTAATTAATTATTGTTTGATCACAAAAGGTAGAATAAGGCTGACAAGGAATGGAAAAATATGATTAGACAGTTATAGTCATATCTGTTGGTGGTGATACGGGAACGAGCAGCATTGGCAGGGCCCATTGGAATCAGAAGGCTTCTTCTTTTTCTTTCGGCGATGAAATAGTTTGTTAGTGGTACAAAACAAGAATATTGCACGAAATAGCGTAAACATATTGTACTGAAAAGCTTTTCCCGTCTGACTCTCCTCAGAGTACTAACGTCAGAAAGACCGAAATGGAATGTGTGAAAGAGTATACCCAACTGTATTTTGAAGGAGCCAATCAGAAATCGGACTGCCTAAATGGCTTGTGTTTTTGGACCAATCAGCGCCCATTACAACAAGGTTAATTGAATAGGCCAAGCGAGAAAACGAACTCTTACTTTTTGTATTTTATTGCGTTAACATAATGATTCTTTTGCGGCCAATATGCTGGGTACTAATTTTCATATTAAGATTGATGTTATTAAATCTATAAACCTTAATTAAGTTGTAAAGAAACTACTAATATTAATGGTTTGTCCTTTTAACAAAACTAAAGAAGGGAAACGTTTACCTCTAGAATAACTTAATGCATAAACACATGAATTGATAATTTTGTCATGGTACATAGGCCTACCTAGTTGTTCGATTTAGTGTAGACTGTAAAGTTTGTCTATGGTACGGATCATCAAAAAATCGCATTTTTTATTATTTGTAATTCTTCAGGACACAAATTGTCAAAATTAATAGATAAGAAAAAAGCCAAGTTATATACCTCACTATATTTTGTGGAGGAGCCAATTAAAACTGAGTGATAAGTGATGGTTTTTTGGTACTGCATCTCTACTGCCTGTTAGGGTGGCTGGTTTTAAATATCGGTGCAGTGTTTTTATCACAACCAGCAGCCTCTAGTTCTATGTGGATTGCCAAATAGAAATGGGTCAATAAAAAGACGTATTTCTTTTATCTGCGAGGCAAGGTTTTCTTGTTGTTTTTTTATAAGGATTGACACCAGAAAAGCCACATGAAAGACCTGGCCTTTCTTGAGACAGTGAAACAATTAGATGGAAAGCACATTCCGTGTCTTCAAATAAGAACTACTCTATTGCTGAGTTAAAACGCTTAGTAGCGTTTCTGATTCCTTCCGTTTACGAGTGGATGATTGCCATAAATACAGCACATAATGTTGCTTGAAGGAAGTTGTCGGAAGACAATGTGGGTCCGCAAAGTATGTTGAAACATTCTCATTTCCTTCTCTTTTATAACTCTCATCTAAGAAATGCTAGGATTGTTAGATTGCCATTAATGCCATTCGCATAATCTACTTTTACATGGATTTGGAACTCAAGGCTTGACTTTGTCCTCTCAATTTTCCCATTTATAAATGCACGGTGGCAGATTCGCATTAATACTTTTTTCAAGGAGTTTTATTATAGACTTCACAAAAAGGAAAATGGGTCTATCTACTACAATGGGGGTTAACACAAACAAAATTTGTCACGAGTCACATGAAACTAAAATGTGTATGATAACAGTATAAAGGCAGCCTCTTTTGCCTCTCAGAAAGTATGCTACGTTTTGGCTCCTCTAAAGGAAGGATTTTTTTAGAATTTGTAAGTCGCTCAAGACGAGTCAAGGTACTCCTTAAACAGCTCGTGAATAAACTTGAGTTTCTGTTAAGAGTTCTCTTATACAATTCAGAGATAAGTTATTGATTGACTTGTTTTACATATCTATAGGCCTATTCACTGTTTGCCAAGCCAAACTAGCGGCCGGATGTTTTCCCGATTTACTGCTTCTCACTGCATGATTCCGAAGTCTGTGCAGAGGCAAGTATTTAAAGAGCAACGGTCTGAGACTGGGCAACAGTATTGAAAGCGAGGCTTGACAATATTGTGGTACGAAAAATTTCATACTAGTAACGGAAAGGTGTATACGTGAATCTCTCAGTATTCCTGTAGTCTGCAAAGAGTAACCCAATGTGTGCCTTCTAGCAAAGCATATCGTCAATTTGAATCTGAAGGTGCTTCTTAAAAGATCTCAAAAGTTGCAAGATCAAAGTGGCGTTTTTCAATACATTATTTCTGTTTGACTAGCAAAGAAAGTAATCCTACTTTACTTCATGAACATTTAAGTGTCACTTGTTAATGATACTGTGTTTGTAGTGGCGTACTCAGGAACTTCTGAAGAGAGTACACGCTAAGAGTGGAAGGTCTGTGTAACAGAGTATCAAAGAACATGCTAAAAATTTGTTCCTTGCTAGCACCCAAACTTTCGTTCTTTCAGCGAGTACAAGACACTGGTCACCACCAACTTCGAGTAAAGTAAAGTTTACAAATCGAAAACAGAACTCTCACGGCAATAGAGTATATGAAGCGATATTCATCACACTTAACCTAATAACATCAACGGCAATGAATGAATAGGTATTGACAGCCCGTAAACATTGACCACAAAAAAACACAGCACGAAAACAGTGTTAGAGCTGAAGTACGTGAAGTAGTTTCCAAATAGAATAATGGAATCGAAAACCCACACGTAGCAG
>JAAAKM020006971.1:22311788-22336589 GCA_010016025.2 Alatinidae sp. Z8VKAUB7J3 | reverse complement strand
GGGGGAAGCCGTTCTTCGTGAATTCCTATTATTCCTAAAATAGGGACCCCTATTGTTAAATATTTCCTTTGATGCCATCAACGCTAGCGTTTCATAGAGACAGTAAAACAAGATATATTTCACAAATTTTGCCTAAAATTACTTTTAAAGCATTGACAGATCGGGATCTATATGTGTCGTGGTGCATACTAGTTGCTGACTTTTGATATTCCAAATGCAATAGTATTCAGCAGTCGTAAGCTATAAACCAGTGTGGAGACAGCCTTAGGTCGATTGCTAGCTGATATGATATGCGAGAAAAGAGAATGTTTCTAACAATCTTTTGTAAAGCGAAATTGCTCATAAGGAGGCCTAATTTCCATTGAAGAGTAAAGAATTACAGAAAGAGTGGATGTATATAATGCCGATAGTATATGTGAAAGTCGCAGCTGAAAAAGACCTGTCAGTAAGAATTTTGTACCAATTGATGTTTGGCTGTCATGGAAGCAAATGAAGGGAAAATAATTCCAGAGAGACACGATTCGTAGAAGAAAGTCACGTCGTAAGTAGACGTATACTAGAGGCTTTCCCAGCGGCCAATTACCAAAGATGAAATCGGAAATGCCATTCGCAGAATTCCAACGGAAAGGCTACTGAACAGTCAAACAGTAAAAGGCTTCGAAGATTCAATTGGCTTCCTTGCATCATTTCTTAAATGAGGTCTACGATCAAAGGGAATTCCCTGCTTACCTAATAAGATCTATTTTTATTGCTGTATGTAAAATACCTGGAGCAATAGCGTGCAAAAAGGGCAGAACAAACGCCTTCTAGTGTCACACCGTCAAAAATGTGTTTCTTGAGGAGGATGCAAACGATCCCTTGGATCCCTTGGATCGACGAATGTAGGGGTTATGCCATTTCCTTCCCTACTTAGCTGCAGTGTAGTTTTGCAATAAACCATATTCCTTTAGCTTGTGACCGCGAAGGCTGAGAACTAGCATTCCTTGGTTGGCAAATATGCATCCGTACATTGCGCGCGCAATAACTAATCTACTGTGACAAAACCGCACAAGGTTTCCCGTTTTCGATATATTTTGTTGTTAGCACAAAAGACACACATTTTAGCATGCGCTGGAGTCCCTGTAACTTACAATTAGGGCGGCGTAAAAACTTTCCAACAATAAAATTAATTGGATATCAATCTATTGCTTTTAGTATTTGACTTATAAATTGTAATTGGAAAAGCAATTAATGATCCTAAGCTGTCAAGAACGTTGTCTCTATTATCGCCCTATTTAAAATTGTAATTCTGTCTTTCTTGTTTTGTTTTTAGACTGAAATAATGCGACTGTCCATCACAGATTGTTTACAGTACTTCTATGCCGACGAAGAAAACCCTGATGCTGGGAAAGCTAAACGGAATGCTGTACTGGAGAATCCTGTATAAATTTATTCAACTTTCTAGGATTGTCTACAGCGTGTCTCTCCGAGGTCAAGGCTCTTCGCAGGAAGTAAAATAAAGCTAAATAAAGGTGACAGTGACTGAGATATTAACAATAAGATGTGTTGCGCCCGTTTGTTACCATGGCTCAGGTCTTCTGCATTAAACTAGAGACAAAAAAGGAATTTCCTTAAAATATATTTATATTCGGGGTAAAAGTTCTGCTTAAGATATTAATACAAATGAATTTTTTAATTTACACAAAAATAAATATTGTCTACAAATCTCAATCATTGGTTTTTGTAAAATTTCAATACTATTTTATTACTACTATTATTATAATAAGATTTACTTTTGATAACTTGCAACCTTCATTAATTGTCTTGCTAAACGGTGCAACTTGCGCTGTTTATCCAAAGAGGAATGCAAAAGTTTTTGAACGAGTCGCTTGATATCTGCTGCTGCAATACTTCTACGTACTTTCATTCCTCTTTCTGCTACTGGATCATGTCTATAACTTTTCCTTCCAAATAAATCTCGTCCCACGATCAAGTGCGCAGATGTTAAATTAATCACAGCAAGTATAATGATGATTCTATGCAAAGTTGTTGAATTCATGGTCAATGTATACCTGTATGCCAAGGAGAAGAGAATATACTATAGAATATCTGCAATTGAAGGGGATGGAGGCTGAAATCTGTCATTTTCCTCCCGTTCTTATATCAGACGCTGGTCGTTTTCATGGTCAAGAAAACTGGACATTAGTGTGATGTTGAACAGGACGAATCTGGTTTTAACTGATTCTGACATTTCGGTGCAGTACATGGCATAAACGTCCTTCATATGATACTGGTACAGTGACAACAACAAGACAATAATAAATTGCTCGGGTTAAAAGATTATAGAAATGCTTTTATGAATTTTCTGACATGCTTTAGAATGTTAAAACACAAAACAAATAATATCTGGTGTCACTTTAATATTGAATCAAAACTGTTCAGAGCTGTTCAAAAGGTTCATAGCTAATTCTATACAAATGATCTCTTGTGTTTTGGCCATGATTATTGTCAAGATCAAAAGAAAGAGAAGATGTAATATGTGAAGTTTCGAGTTGCAATCAACACATACAGATAAATAGACCTTCAAGTCCAACTGATCCAGGGGAGAAAGCAATTGAAACCTACAGCCTACAATGTTTCCTTGCAATGGTTCCAAACGTTCTCATACTGGTTTATTTTCTTAAAGTTAGCAACAAAACATCGACGTTATTTATTGTTAGAAATGGTGTTAGAGATTGATAACATTGCGACGGTTCAGTGCAGTCTGATCCCTGATGAGCAGTGGGACCGACATTAAAGCTATCCTAAATAAACAGAAAAAAAACCCCAAAACAGGCTAAATTAAGGGCAGCTGGGGCGTTTAAGGGCGACGCCCCTCAATTTAGGCTACCTGGCTACCAACACATGATCCTCGCCAAATGACGGAGAAGCGACGGTTCAATGCAGCCAGTGCCAACGTAATAGTGGAAGCAAACCGCTAATAAAACATAAATATCTCGACTAAAAGAGGACTAGAAATGTCCACAAGCATTCTAGTCTCGAAACAAGACCTTAATCGGCTTCTTTGTAAAGAAAAAAGTAGCAGTGACGTGGTAAACTCTCAGTCTTACCTTTATGGTTGGCGCGTCCTTGCAACAAACTTTTGATTAATAATCTCCTTGAAGGCTGGAGTTAAGGGGTGAGTCGGGAGTACAGACAATATATATACAACTTATTCAATTCCCTTGGGACAACAATTAGGGATACTAGACAAAATAAACTTAGTTGTTTCTTCTTTTTAATTCTCTAAGTTTTTATTGCAAGCGTACTTGCCATCACGGGAGCTATGATATTGTGACGTATGGGGTTTCTTATCTACCTATGATAAGATAGTAAACAAAATTCATATGACATAACGGATTTCTTTCGCCATTTGTTTACATTATAGCTACAATGCATGTCTAATGAGTGATCGTTATGGGGCATATTCTTGAATAGCTTAGTTTTTATGATAAAGTACTGTTTCCTTTATTTGTAATAGACAAAAAGAATGATGTCGAAGTCAGGGTTTCATTATCATTATATTTCATTAGTTTTCATACCAACGTTGAGTTAACTGTCCATCCCTCTTCATTTGATCATCGTCATGATGAGGGTAATACCCGAAGTGGGTGTGGGCGAATCCGCGAGGTGCAGTTTCGTACACCGTCCCAGATACTTCCTGGGCTGATCATGTGGGCGTTCTTTTGATAATAACTGGTCTCTAAAATTGGGGCCCTAGAGTTTCTTCAACCAGAGCAATAAAATAAAAATTTAAGCTTAAATTTTACGATATAAATACAAATATCTAAAATCATAAGATGAAATCATAAAAAATGATTTTTATTGTAAGTGGTGCAACAATAATTTTGGAAAGTTGTGGATCAGATGATATCTTTGTCCTTTTCTAAGGGTTTTGCAGCCAAATGTACCTTCCCCTGTGCTTCCTCTCTTCGTTTAGGGTTATTTCGTAGCTCAGTTGGTAGAGCACACGCTGTAAAAGCGTGGCTCACGAGTTTGATTTCCCAGTGATAACATTTTTATCTCTTTTGTATTGTTTCAAAACAGTTAATTACTTAACACAATGAATATATGAATGAACAATTATTATTATTATTATTGCAGCTTAAGGAAACTCACTTTTCAATCAATTTGTCAGTTATCTCGATTTTTCTATTATCTTTCAACACTTAGCAGAAAATCATAATCCAAAAAGACCACTGCGTCGACCAGGAAGGACATAATAACCAATAATAAGTTGAGTTTCACTTGATGGCCTCGAAAGCGTTTGTAGAATGATTTAGTAGATCGGGCTAAACCCAGAAGGTATCGAGAGATCAGTGGAAGAATCTGCCTTTTCTAGAAGCACACACTACTGTGGTTTTGTGAATGGTAACACCGCGTATAACTATTACAAGAGTCCTGCAACCTAACTAGGATTCGAACCCATGACGTCGGTTCATAACTTCAGCGCCTTATCCACTCTGTCACGGTGGCAGTATTTGGAAAAAGATGCAGACTAAGTTTTGGTAAAGCTAACTCTGACAAAAATGATTTTTGAGACCTGTGGAGATGTGACATAATCCCGAATTACTCTTTAGTAGTGTGTCTCTTACTTTAATCCAGTTCTCTATCTAGAAGAATCTCCATTAAGTCTTCACAACAATAGAAACTACGTTGGCAGATTATCTTATTTCACAATATCAAAGGAAGATGTTCATAGAAGCAGCTGTCTATAATACTGCTAAGCCAGTGTCATGCCGACAGTAAGTCGAGACTAGGCAGAGGCATCAATGGTTACTAAAACTGAAAATTAAGAAAGTCTGCGTGCTATGCGTTCTGCATTGTACCGTCTACATGATCGTTATTGATGGCAAGCTCTGCTTTTAAACCAGCGTTGAGAGAAAACTCTTTCCTGATCTAGGACTATCCAAAATATTACTATACTGAATTATGGTCAGCCTTAATGATCAAAAAACATAAATTCTTAGCTTCCCCGTTACGAGCCAAGGGGATCAAAGTTGATAAATTGCATACGACAATGAACAAAAGCAAAGGAGAAGTACGTATATATTGTCTGTCAGAAAAGTGGATTACTTGATACAAGAGGTTGTATGCCATACTGTGAGTGTTGATGTTGAGTCTTTTAAGTCTTTGGAATTACGTTTCTAAATTTCTTCTACTTTTAAACATAAACAAACTATTGATTTGTCTACAAAAACATTCTATCTGTATTTCTCAGTATAAATCATATTTGACCCAGCATCTAAGCCTGTATAAAGGTACTACCATATTCTATTCAGAGCTTAGAGGATGTGATATGGTAGAGAATCACATGAACCGAGCCACGGCATGATGGCTAATGAGGAAGGGTGGCCAGTTCCTTTCCTTGCTGCCTTTTATCCTTTCCATGTTGATGCCACGTACCCGTAGTTTTTCCGATTTATGGTAAAGCATGGACTCGAATCATCAGCTAGACCAGCTCTTTACCGACCATGTTAATTCGCTTCTTCATACACTATATTCGGTAATTCCTCTAATAAACGCCACCTGCTAATAAACGCAGCATCTTGAAGAGTGGCATTTGTTAGAAAACAATTCAAACAAGAAATGACAGATAGTGTGTACGAGTTTGACATGTTTTCCATTGACAAATTCAAGTTCTGTTTTCCCGCTTTAATAGTTTATCACAAAGAATTTTTGCATAAATTTTCATTTATTTTTCATTTTGTGATGAGCAATCAATGCATGTAGTAAGTGTACATGCACCTTTCCAAGAACATTGACGTAATGTTTCAGATCGACCTCCAGTAAAATTACTGTTTATATTATGACCCCGAAGACTTTGCTTAAATCAGGTACAGAGAATAGAGTAGGCCTACTAATGTAATGACGTCACAAATTAGTTTTTTTCGAGAAATCTTTATTATAACTACATAATATTGGAAACCCTGCTACCAAAGTCCGGTATGCAAAATATCACGTTCAAGTCTCGTACCAACTGCGAGTGACAGCTGTTTGAGTTTGGAAAAGGCCTGAAGGAAACAAAGTTAATTTTGCTAAGTTATGAACTGGGTTCAAATAACGAGGTTCTATAGACATAATTTGAACTTTGAGAGGGCGTATCTGGGCAATGGCTCATGATATTGTTCTCAAATTTGGAGAGGTTATAAATATCAACAAGAAGCATTCAAAGAGTTGACAATATTATCAAATTTCTGAAATTTATCAAAGTGCGACGTCACCCGTAAGTATTCTATTTGACAGTGTAAAAGTATTGTTACTTCAATGTGTGCAACATGATTGAAGCTAAAGGTCAACTCGGTCGTAGCAACCCAGCAGGGTGTAATTTTAGTCATTATGTTAACGGTCAGCATCCAGCTCTGTCATCTTATTTAAACCATAAGAGGGTTAAGTAACCATTAATCTCTGTGCTTTGTCTAGTATGATGATGTTTTCGTTAAGTAAAACAGAGAAATATGTATTAGCACCTTAGCCAGCATCAAAACATCATTTTACTCATAGTACGAACTGGCATAACAATGTCAATGTATAAAACCATGAATATTCGTTTTAGATATTATTCCTTGATTTTTATTATAGTCTGCCCAAACGTTTTCGTGCAAACACCACTAAGAAATGTTTTGTATATTTCATTGAAGTACATATCACGAATATCATAATTGTATTGAAATCTTAAGGCAAATATGGCGATAAGAAAGTCTGGGAGACATGGTTAAGAAGAATAAAAATACATAAGGGAGAAATTTTACATCACCTCTTTACTTGTTGAGGTAACAATTAAAGCAACAACATAGAAGAATAAATTTGACTCCAGGCCCTCTTGCGCAAGAAGCTAAGAGATATATTTTACATGGGTTTATGCAAATTGACAGGAGAAAGCCCATCCATAGTCATATTGAGGAGATGAAGAACTTAGGCGTAACGTGCCTCTCTTATGAATTCTAAGGTAGACAGTGGAGTAGAGTGGAGGGTAACCTTATTGAGATTATAGGGTCGAAGAAGCCAGGTTGTCAGGGTGTGCTTAAAAATACATTGGGATCTCCGATCTTAAACATGTATCAGTCGCATTGGAGTAGGTATAGAAGCTTTTTTATGGCTAGAAGAATCTTGTCTAGTAAACTGTGTGATGAAACCCGTGATAGTACAGGAATAGGTGGGAAAAATTGCAAATGCAATCGAAAAAAATCGATAAAAATTGAAAAAATTGCATAAAATTGTCGAATAAACGAAAAAGACGAATCTTTGAAAAAAGACGAAACGTTTTCTTTGACATTTTCAATTTGTGAACATTTAAGAAATGATAAAGATTGCAAACATTTTTCCTGTTTAAGGAAACTATTCTACATTGCATATAAATGCATAGCTTAGGAAGACTATCAGTGCACCTTCTTGATGGCAGTCGCTAAGAAAACGTCAAGAGCAATTCGCAGAGTTGGTAGCGCTCTTGATTTTCTCTGCTTTTCTCTGCTTTGATTGCCCAGTAACAACTATCAGAAAGCTAACACAAATTTCATAAGAAGAATAATAGCTGAAATGTTTATTTTCGGCTTTTCCCTAAATAAAGTGCTTGGTGTTTGGATAATCTAGGATGTATGAGAACTCCAAATACGTTCCCCACTCCATTAGCAGAATCATACTTGAAAAAGAAAGCTGAACCAAAAATGGTTAAATCAAACATAGGATTTGAACTAAATTCTTCTTGATTTCAAGTTGCTTGCACTTTTTTTCACTACATTTTTTTTCTTCTCTTAAGCTAAGCCTGATAAATGAATGCATCCAGAGTGTGATAAAGGGGGCACTTAACTCTACCTAGACAATGTTGAACAATGGCAAAATAGCAAAACCCCGACTAACTTTCGCCATTCACAAATGCTTTTCCACCTTATAAAATTACAATAAAAGCCTTCCCTGGTAGTACGGTGCCCCTACCTCCTTCTGCTGATGATTAAAAAAACGTTTAACCTCTACCGTTTCTGCTTGAAATAGGAACCATCGACCAGCAGTTGATTACACGGCTGACGGATATCATACAACTACTCCTACGCACTTGGTGTGATTTGAAACGATTGGTTTTTTTTGCAATCGGATTTCCCATCTGAAATAAAGATGTTACTACAGACTCTAAGAATGCTTATTTGTGTGACGCCAAAATTGTGGTAGTTAACCGCTTAATGGTTGAACACATATTTTAGATCTCTGATAGCAATACAAATTATTTGCTGCCAGTATTAGAAATTGAAGCAAACAAGTCAAACCCACAAGAAGAAGCTTCGGTCAACACTGACAGCTTAGTGACGTATCAAGCTATACCAAGCGCAGCACTTTGACTATGAAATTTGTCTCTTACTTAATCGGTACGTATCTGTTCCTATACACTGAAGAAGCGAGGGAGGACCCCCTCCTTCTGGTACAGGCGCGTAACAACGGCAGTTGGGGCCCTTAGGACACTTTCACCATGGGCCCCAACTGGGTGCAAAGCGAGACCCTCCGCTCGCATAGCGAGTGATTACACAGCTGGGGTGTCTGGAGGCGTTGTAAGGCCTTCCATGGGGGTCCGGAAAAATTTCACAGTTTTGACTATTTCATAGCCCTGAAACCCCTATTTTGAGCACTTTTGAGGACCATTTTACTCCGTTAAAACATGCAGCGTTTAAGCTATCTTTTGTCAATTTTTTTTCGAATTTAGCATAAAATAAGAAATTAAATAAAAGTGCTGGGGGCCCATCATATCACAATCTGGTTGGGGCCACTAGGACGTGCACTCCCTGAACCCCCTCCTGATACGCGCCTGCTGTGGTATTCTCTTAAAATTGTAATATAAAATTTAAAGGGGCGTATTCATAAATCTTACTCTCTATTTAAGGTCTAAACTACACATATTCAGTTAAATTTTCATGCAGATCAGATAGCCTTCTAAAGCACGTTACACTTTATTATACTATAAGGCGTACTATATACCGTTCTCCCAATTGCGTCACAACTCTTGATAAATTACTTAAAGAAGTCACAGAAGGAAAATACTGATGAAAAATGTCAGAAGTGGATAAATGGATCCAATATGTTAAGCACTTGTTTATGACTCTTCTAAATACAAGCAGCTATAGGATTATACGTTTATGACGTCGTCAAAAATTGCTACGTTTTAAAAGCAAACTTCGTCATTTTCGTAAAAAAAACCCCAATGAATTGTCTAATAACAGTAGGCCACTAACACACTACCCTCCCGGATCCAAGTCATAAATGTTTGCTTACTATCTATTCCTATTGCCTCTCCGGACCTGAAAAAGAGATTCTAATAAAAGGTAAGCTTGATCTGGTGCTTATATAACATGCATCTTGCGTAGAAAAAAGGTATAAATCTACGAGCCGCTTTCATCGAATAAAAAACCGGTACTTCTGTCAACAAAAGGAATTTGCTTAAAATTTACTTGATTTCTAATAACATGAACGACAGAAAATTTGTCACTCGCGTACGTGTTACTCCTACGGTTGTTTTTGTCCTCCATTAATTTCCGATAAATATTTTACTTAAAGCTTTCTTATTTTACTCCATACGATTGCTGTGACCAGTGTCGGGCGATAACGTTTAGCAAAGAAATCCATTACTCAATGCAATGTTTGTATTTTTCACCACTGACCAACTTTTTATAAATATACGTAATAGCCGTCTCCTTCCACATTGCAATGCAGCTTCTACGTGGACAAACCGGAAACGTTTCTTGGGTCAGTTTGCCCTTCGTTAGATGGTGGCAACGATATGCTTAATACGGTATTTTCTAAGAGCAACTTCAAACTTTTTTTTTACAATAAGAACACAGGTCTTCGGGAAGATTTTTAGCAGATCGAGTCAACTAAACTGTTGAAAAGATGGAGTAAATCCTTGTACAGTCAATAACTCTAAACGCGTGGAAATGTTTTGAGCGATAGTATAAAATACTGTGCTAAGCTGCCGTTGTTATCACGTTACCAAGGGCGTTCAGGGGTCAAGTTTAGTGGGGCTGCTAGGAACAATGCAGCAAAACACGCACCAACAAGGTTATGTGTTCCTTTAAATATTACAACGTTGTATCAGGATATGCGATAGCCAGGCGTTATAATAGGGAAGGGCTATTATCAAGTTATTATCAAGTTATCAAATATATAATTAATTTGGGGGGTGGCGGATGGTTGGGGGAGAGATCAACAATGTACCTTAATGAGAAAAGTCTGAGTGGTTTCAATCTTGACAGTAGAAGAGGGTGACTGTCGCTAAATGTTGGGAGAAAAATTTGCTGTAACCCTTATAGCCGCTGGCCTGAACCTAGAGGGGTTGTAAAAACGTGGCCATCTTATCACTGTAATACGACTCAGATATATGTTACAATATTCAGAAACCTCAAAATTAATAAGAATTTAGGTTATATTTCTAAAATACTGCACAATAGTATAAGGGTTTCCAAATTTGCTTCCTGTGTAACCACAAAGTGAAAATCTCATACCAACGACCTGCTAAAGTCCTCTATCCCATGATCAATCTTAAAAGTTTTATAATCGTATAATCTGCTCGTTCTAAACTTTTGCTAATGAAATTTATCCTTGAGGTTGAAATGGATCAGCATAGCTCAACCTGGATTGCACGTTCTAAGAACATATTAGCTTACTGGTAGAGTCTTGTTGATTCATATCAGTTAGAAATATGTGCTGGCAATATTGAATTCACTAGATGCAGAATGGCAATGTATGTTCTTAACCCTATTTTGCTGGGGATAGGGGCGTAGGGATCCTTCTTTTAAAGTTTTGCCTATCGTTTTCCTCTATTGAATTTTTCAGAGCTAAAATTTTCTCAATTTTCCTTTTGTTTTACAATATTTGTTGATTTTCAATTGAAAGTATTACTAGATAGTTCGAAAATTGTGTTTGAAAATTGTGAATGTTGTTAAAAAACTCTAAAGGGTTATTTTCATAGTCAATATGCCCTTTTGCATAGACGTTGTATTAACTGATAAACAAAAAACATTTCAAATACCTTCTTTGCAAGTAGTTTAAACAAATATCAAGATTTTACAGAAAATTGCGTCTTAATAAAGTGTACATCTTGATAAGAACGTGCACATTCTGATAAGAACGTGCACATCTTGGTAAAAACGTGCAGGTCTTGATAACCAACCCGGCTAAACCTTTTAGGTTAAAACCGTAGTACCTCAAGGCGATATAGTACTATATCTTCTGATTGTCACACTTCAAATCCTGCTATCGATAACGGTTTGAAAATGCATCCTAGTTAAGTGAACATGAAGGATTCTGAATAAAGTCTCAGTGACGGAGTTACTTAATAATATTGAAAGAAGAGCTGCAGAACATCGTACCAATCAACAAAGCGTTTATGTTGATGGTGGTCTACATCCACATCAGCTAAAAAAGGGCTTTAGTAATGCGATTATATTGACTAGTTCCCAGGGCTAGGGAGCTGGGTGTGAAAATATGAACAAGACAGTTGGAAGAATCAGAGAGAATGCGAAGGTAGAAAAGAAAGGTAAAAAAAGAAACAAGAATAGGTATCAATAGAGTCTTTAAAAGTTGTTGTTTTTTTTTTTACAATATATGCGCATAAGTTCGAAAAATAATGAGAAAATGGTTTACAAGCAAATAACCTGAAGTGGGTACTTTACCTTAGCTTACCTTATTGCCTTGAATGTCGACAATTACGATCGATATTATAAGTAAAACGCCAAGTGTGGAAATTTTTAACAACGTTTCGTCTATCAGACTTCTTCAGGTCACTCCTAAAAAATTGGCTAAGCTGAACTCAGAGACCTACAGTAAAGAAATAAAACCTAAACTCGAATTGCAGTATGGTACATTCCAACGAGTATGGTTATATAAATTAAAACAAGTAAAGAACTAAACAAACTGTTGGACAAGAAATCTAAAATAATAGTCAAAAGTTGAAATGGGAAGTTTATAATACAAAGAGAGTGAACGACATAGCATTATGTATGAGATAACTTCCACTTTTTAAATCAATATTGTCTCTACTCTTAATAAAAGCGGCCTCTTTCAATGTTCGTAGCCTGTCTAAAATTTAAAACTAGTGGCACTGAGAAGTGCCCTTCAAGCACTACTTTGATCTTCATTGGATGCTTATTAAGACCAACCGAATGGCTTCTAAAACAGAATTCATTTAACATTTACCTCATTTATTATTAAGATAAAATCAACAACGAATTCCACTTCAACGACGTTTACTCCATCAAGTTAACCATGATCAACCAAGTGATTTAGATCGGTATGGATCCATGGCTAATTCCGAAACGGGTGAATCAAGCAGTACACGTCTAAGGAAGTCTATGTCGGGGCCTCGCAAGGATTATACCGTGATTAATCACGTGATTTAAATTGGTATGGGTTCATGATTAATGGACCTTTATCACACAGAAATCCAGAAAGAGGCCGGACCCGCAAGGAGCTCGTCAGGCCGTAGGTTTACTTTAAAATCAAGGCATAAAAAGGAGGGCATCATATATGCTTGCGAACAATATTATAAAAAAGGATGAATATTTATTAGTTGTACAAAGTATCGTACTTAATCGTTCATGGACATCTTTTAAGGAAACAAAGATTTACGAACCTTTCAACATCTAGTAGTGTTTACGTAGAATTGACAGTTTAGCAACAATAGACCCACCTCATCGGTCGATTTACTAGAGTTGAGACACTTTTACATGTAAACGACCAAAAATGTTTATTAATATACAAAACTAATTCAGTCGGCTGGAGCAAGCCCTAACGCCACAGGGGTATAGGGGGTCTACTCCCCACTAAATATACCGTTAGTTCCGAAAGGTTTCTGTCAAGTTTCAAGCAACCATGGGCTTTCTTTAAGTATTCGCAATGTCAGCCCCCTAAGCAAGCTTTGATCTTGAGCTGCTAAAATAAACCCTTCGCTTTCTGCTTTGAGGCCTGAACTTCTTAACCATTGATGTGTGTGGCTCTGGTGGATGTCATTACCTTTGGTTCGTGTTAAATATTTTCCATGTAAAGGTTTTTGTTCCCATTTCTCCTTTAGCTGTTTTTGCCCTTGGATCTTTGCAAGTCGCTTGAGTTTCTTTGCTTCTATTGTAGCTTGTTGTACTGTATTCTCCTTGAGTTCCAGATCAAGTTTCAAATCATTGGTATACTTGCTATTTTTGGTAATTGAGTGAAGTCTCTTTGCTTTCTCATGATCTTTAACAAGTTCCATCATCCAGTCTTTACTAATTCCTAGGTATTTGTTCATCCCGATTATTGCTGTTTTGTATGATAACTCTAACTGAATCATTCCTTATTAGTAGTATTATTATTAGTAGTAGTAGTATTATTATAAAAAAATTAAAAAATTATAAAAAAATTATAATTATTATTATTATTTGGTTTTTTTTACTAAAGATTCATACGATTTTATGAAATTTGTTAAAATGAGATGAGATGAAGTGCTTGGAAGTAGCCATAAGAACGTCATATTACATATTTAATAGGCGCAACAAAGAATGGACTTCATGTAATTTTTTTTCTCTCCCTTAACTAATATTTTTTGTATGTGTGTGTTTATATTTTTATCATCGTTTTCATTATTCTTAAATTTCTTCGGACTAGATACTCTTGTATATCAATCCTGCTGTCTCATGTACTACGCCAGGTGACAACAGCGGGAAATGTTTTTGTAAAGAGATCACCAATAAAGGCATTGAGCTTAAAAAAAATAAATTGTTATCCAAACGTGATCTCAAATATAGTAATCTGAGAAGTAAATCTTAGCTTTGCATTGGTCTTAGTAAACGAGAACCCTCTTATATTTTTTTAATATTTTATATGCTGTTGTTTTCTTTCCATCTGCTATTTGTTTTGTTATAAGGAAAAAGAATGGAACACTCCAGATATGTTAACCTGATAATAAAATCTTAATTTGTAGTATTCGCTTCACTTATTTCTGACATATCATATTATCCCACTTAAAGTTTTTAGTAAGTCAATATCTATATAATTATATATTTTTTTAACTTTTGTTTTGCTAGTTAATCCAATTTTGATAAGCTAATTATTTTACGTTGAATGTTGCATGAATGAATATAAGTTTGATAGGACTGTCCAGTTATTATCTAAATTTTGAATTAAAATACAAGTACATCTTATGGTTGAAAAACACTATCATTATCATATCAAATCAAAGTAATAATATTGTTTTATTTAATACAATGAGGGAAACAAATTATCTTTGAAAGATTGTTTTTATCATCTTTGTACTAAAAAATAAAAATATTTATATTTTGTAAAAGGAATTGTAATTGGCCAAGTCCTGAGCTTCTTGCTTAGTAAAGATGTATATTCTACCATGTAAATTCATTATACATGAAAGAAATATATATCTGAAGTGTAAAAATATATAGTATGTTGCTAAAATAGCAAGGCCAAAGATTATTTCGAGGGTATTTGTTAGTTACTGCTGCATGTCCACGTTTCCCGAATCTTAATGCTAAAATGACGCATTTTCGGTATTTGATACGTTGTGGGAATCAACTTACAGGGTCATGGAGCGTTACCTCTAACACAGGTCATCTATTAACACGTCAAGATAATACCTAGAATTTTTGTCCCTTAATATAAATTTCTGTTTCAGTACGAGAAAAATTATCCGGTGCCAATTAACACCATGCTGTAAATGGTCCTGAAATACTCATCCACATCTTTTTAAGTATTATGACGTGTTTACATAAAACCTTCATAAAACTAAATTACCTTCAACACAACCAATACGCCACATGTTTTTAAAATAAGATCACAGATGAAAAGGGTTAACGCAAATGTTCGACAAGACAAATAATTTTTCATCAACCTCTGATTTATTCAGGACACTTCTGTCTGCAAACCTGACCCATATCCATACAGCTGTATAAAATTACCATAATCATCTTACTACCCTATCATAAATAAGTGTGTGGTTGCTTTATCCAACTGTTATGTAAAAACACCACATATGTCAATAAAATTAGTACTGTCACCAGTAAGTACCATGTATATTTAACCATCAAGGTTCTGTCTCGCTACATTTAATTTACGGTCAAAGCGTTGGCTCCTTGTGGATCCTGTGTTAAAAAATACATCCCTAAACATTAACCATACCTATGTTATCTCTGGCAAGGAGAAGATTCCTATCGCAAATATCCGTGGAGGCATGTAACGTAATGTTACTGCTGGCGGTAAAAGACGTTTGCCCACGCTCGGGCAAAACTTTGAATAAGTGTAAAAATCCAACATCAAGACACCAAACTGCCGTGATAAAGCTTCTGCCATCGTCAATCAATTAAAGGCAGTTACAATTCAATCGCAGCTTTGCGCATTACATCTAATAGGTATGTTTTCAGATGTAAACTGAGAGTCTGTCATAAATTCCGACGAGCGTACCTTCTCCACGTCCCTACCCTCAGGGCCTTTGATGTAAACTGCCTCTGTGTATTCTGCCCGACTTTGTTTCTCGCAAAGAAATTTTCGAAATGGTTTAGTAATAAAGCAGTAAATGAGCGGATTGGTGATTAAGGATGATTTTGCAAAATATGCAGGCACTGTACTTTGCAATGCAGTCAAAGGATGACCTGCAAGTGCCAGAATCGTCACCACAGCATACGGCAGCCAAGAAATATGAAAACTAATGATCATACTCGCAATCATGATCGAAAGATGGATCTCTTGCTTTCTTGAGTCTGCTGCGATGCGAGAACTGCGACCCGCAGTAGCTATCGACTGAACTTTCATCTGATGAACCAATTTTAAAAACTTAAAGTTGCACAATAGTTGAATAAATGATGGTAAGGCAAAACCAAATGCAAGAAGGAAGAACGCAAATTGCTTCGTGGTGATCGTCGAAGACGTCCAGTCTACACTACAGCTTGTCTGAATGCCCTCTAATTTATAGGACGTCCATCCCGTAAATGGAAGGACGGCGTATATCAATGAGATAAGCGTTAGGGAGGCCATAATGCACCAGACAACAGATTTCTTGCCCATCATACTAGCTTTTAACGCGTTGTTCATGACAACGTATCTTTCGACGGACAGGGCTGTAAGTTGGTTGATCGTGTTCATTCCTGCCAACGTACACATAAATCCGTAAAAACTACAAGCCACATCTCCGTACTGCCAAACGCCATGGTATGTCGATATCGATGCCAGTGGATAAGCAGTTACACAAGTAATAAAATCCACAAATGCCATTGAAAGTAAAAAAATGTACATATTTGAAACCTTTTTAATTCTCAGGCTTTGTAATATCGTGAAAACCACCACAGCGTTCAATAAGGCACCGATGACAGTCACAATACTCAAATACCAAAACAGGATCAAACCAACTCGGTTATCCGTTTCAAAACTTGCAGTTATGTTCCCAGATATGTTAGCAATCATTTTCTTGATCGCGGTTGGCAAAACGCTTCAAATGGTAGGAAATTAACATCTGATATGTGCTCTGGCCGGGTAAATGAAGAGTGAAAGGCCTGTTCTTTTTCCAAGACGACTTTAAAACAGCTGTGAATCAGTTCAGAAACACCTGTTATGGTATTTCCCTTCTCCACATATTCATCAGGTTATCTCCAATCCATAATATCAGTTCCTTGGATTGACCTAAGAGATAAGTGCTTTTACGTAGACACAATTCAGAAAGTGAACAGAGATTATAACATTTGAAACAAAGGATGCGTGGCTTCTGTTTTTTAATCGTTGTCTCCCTTTTCTAGCATTTTACGTTTACCTCTCCTCACGGCAAACGTTCATATCGATCTCTACGGTCGTATATATCATAATCACTATTTCCATCTCGTTTGATCCCATCTCCTTTATTTCCAGATGTTTCTTACAAGGTAAAGACAAATGACATCTTGTCATTACTAACAAAATAATTTAAGCTTATCGTTAATGAAAAATCCGGTACATGGCGATTCGCGAATCCTTCAAGACATGTGTACGGTTTGAGGACAAAGCCTCAAGAACGATCACAATCAAGTCTTTATTCCCAGCGGAGCAGTGTTCTGACTAATTTAGGTGTTAATTGTGTCAATCCATTATATTCGGTGCTGTAACGCTTTTGTAAACATGTTGCCAGTATTCCCTATCTGATTCTTATCAATTGGTTCTTTATTGTAAGTTGTCAAGGTAGTCTTCTAGATAATAATTGTTAATTATCGAATACTAATGTACGAGTACTTCAAAACTTTTAAAAAAATACCCGACGGCCGTAACTGTGTACTCCCGACCTGCTCTTTCCTACACATCCTGACTTTATCTTACAGAATGATTTTGCATTCGCAAATTTAAACAAGCAGAACGACAAAAAGGTTGCAGATTCCTTTCTCGCTTACGGAGCGATGCCTTTTTCCTACCTGAAATAATCTCCTTGTACTCAAACAGCTTTTTTTATTCTGCTTGTCCTTTTAAACGTCTGATCTCGCCAGCCTATTCGCAGACTTAGTAATGATTCTGACCACGGGTTATTTTTCTCGAATTTGAATAAACGCGAAATGTGAAATACGCCTAAAATTTGAAAGTTATATCATCGAGCTTAAAGTTTTTATCTTACATTATCAAACGGTCAAAGCCAAGACGATAAAGTGAAAACGGATTGCGAAAACAAAAGGTGGACCCATTCGGAAGTTCAGCCAAATAAAGCCGCACCATATTTGAATAAATCGTCGTCTTTGAGAAATATCAACCGTCAGAGCCTTCTTTTAGCCAGCACTAAAAATGTCTAGCAACCATGGGTTGAAATACGCGAAACAATCAGTACAAGTAACGTCAAGGATACATTTATGTTCGATGGGACAGCAGGTGTTGATATTGTTTCTCCCTAAACGCCTGACACATCCAGGCGAACTTACCGAGTTTAAAATACACCAGAAACTGTTAGGTTAGAAGAGGTTTCATCAAAAGCGCAGCTGGTATGAAAAGTAATATTGATCAATATAATACTAGGCTTATGCAAACGCAACGTCACATTTAGGCAATTCATAGATATGATTTTCACAGAAACACGCCAAAAGAATTAGTAAACAAAACCTATCATCGTGTATCACACCATGACTCTAGATGTAATTATCACCTTGCGTCGCCTCAGTGTCCTATATGACTCTGGGTGCTTAGATACTTAGAAAATACTCCTCAATAATTCATTTCTTTTTCGTAAAATAAGTACTCTAACTCAGATGTTTACATTTTACTATCGCTTTCCATTGCAAATCAATCTTATTTCAAATCTCAGATAAAGACATTAAGTAAAGCAGCTGAAAGAATCCACTCCGCTGCAAACTAAACTTAGTCTACTATAATTTTCTTGTATCAGCTTCGAAGTACTCCTAAGTTAGAGTAATCACGTGTTACTAATTGCTTGATAATGTACCACAAACACACATAGATACAAAGCACATACTTAGCCACATGCTCATTCACTCGCTCACTACCACACTTACGCACATTCACTCACTCGTTTTAACACTCACTTTCTCGCTCACTAACTTACTCACGAACTTACTCACAAACTCAATCTCTCTCTGACTGACTGATCGATTAACTGACCGACCGACAGCCTGATTGACTGAACGACAGACTGACGCACTAAGTCACTTCAGCAATTAACGACAACATACCAAACACTTGCTCACACATACACAATGACGTTTACATTTTAACTGTTATACCCATAGGAATACGCTATCTTTTCTATCTACTCAAGTGTGTGAACAGATATATCGCACGCGTACTGTTGAAAACTGCTGAAAAGCTTTATTCGCCTGACACTCCTCAGAGTACTAACGTCAGAATGACAGAAATGGAACGTGTGAAAGGGTATACCCAACTGTATTTAACTGTATTTAATGGACGCGGATTGGTCCAAAAACACATGCCATCCAGGCAGTCTAATTTCTGATTGGCTCCTTCAAAATACATGAGGAGTGTCCAACGAAAAACGCTTTTCGGCACACAATGTTTTCGCTATTTCGTGCAATATTCTTGTTTTGTACCACAAATAAACTATTTAATCTCATATTAATATCAGGAGACGAAAGACAGATTACTTTGATAAGATTTAGGAGGTGGCATCGACACCTAGCTGGGCAACTAACCCATACTTCCAAAGGTTTTAAGATCCAGTTATTCGATGCTGCCTCACATCTAGTTTCCTTCTCTCTGAATCTTCTACCTTTTCTGCAACTTAACTGCATGTTTCTAGCAACCGTGTTATCCAATACATCAAGTATATAACTTTAGCTTTTCCTCGATAGTTCTACTCACTGATTGCACACCATTTGGATATTACGTTCAGTAACGGTTCATCTAACTAAAACGCCAAATGTGGAAACTTCATTGACAACGTTTCGTCTGAAGTTACCACATTTGGCGTTTTAGCTATATTAACTTGCCGGTGGACTATTCATCTTTCATTCAGTAACGGTTCATTTTTGCTGCACGTTTTCGCCATACACCGGTCATACCAATCGTATGGAATGAAGTAAGAAAGTTTTAGCGAAGAATTTGTGGGATATTCTCGCTTCCTATAACTTTTTAGCTTAAAGCTTTCATACTTCAATCCATACGATTCCTGTGACCGGTGCGTGGCGAAAGGTTTCGCAAAATAAATTTTTTACTCCACGCAACATTCAGATTATATAGGGTACCATTTAGGATGGCTTATTTTACTAACAAAGATTATTTAAAGTCCCTCTATGTTATTCGAATGTTGAACCTTGAGAAACAGAAGTTGGTGATCGATGACAGAAGATGACGAAGCATGAATATGCAGTATTTCGCTTCATCTCTTGGGAGTTTCTAGGGTGAGAAGCTTTGTCTTAAGCGTTGTAACGATAGCAAAACAGGTGTCGTACGCATCTAATGATGTCGTACGCGTCTAATGGTGTCGTACGCATCTAATTCTGTACTACACATCGGCTTCTAAATAATAGCAGCTAGACTGGAAACTTCCACATCTTGAGGTTTCAAGTGTACAACAATATGTGACCGACTACAGTCTAGTCCCCAGGCCCCGTTCTCAAAACGCTGTTGTCAACATCAGTAGTCAAGTTCATAACCCGCATTTTTGAACTTGCTTTATCACGATGTGTTGCTGTGGGGTAAAAGTGGTTATAAAACTATTCGATTACTACCCCTACCCTCCCAATGCTGCAAATGTGACACAATGATAAAAATGTATGTTACTTAATGCTGATACTCTACATGAGATATGTTTTAATAATTGTAACAGTTATTAAGAGATAAGTGATATGTTTCATTGTGACGCGAGTTGATAAAAAAACCCTGGCCTCTTCTTGCGGACCTTAAAAGTTGGTTTCCATTCCAGATACAATTATTGAGGGGTCCATTGTTAAGAACAGGTTTGCGGTGGCTAAGAAAAGGTGAGATGAACGACTGCTTTCAAAATCTATGACTCCCCCCCCTTCAATCACAAAACACCTACTTTTACTAATTAAAGGAGAATGAAAGAATATACGCCGCCAAAGTATTAATACAGAATTATTTATTTGTGTTGCAATGGAGAATTAGCGGCATCAGAAAACGTGACCATTTTAAGTTTGCGTCCCAGATACAAACAAACTCTTTTGCACGGGTCTGTGAATCCGACAGCAACACTTCGCCCATTCTTTTTTCAGTAACATTGCTTGCAATTGACATTTTTTACAACCTTGATCTCACTCTGAAGGACCGCGACATGAGAAGACGACACCTCTTGAATATGACATGCTTGAAAGTGACAGGGTATTGATCGACCGAACCTGGTATAGTCAAACGAACTTTCCTTTGTTTATAGGCACTTAATTGATATAACCTGTGGGCGCACGTCACGAGAATCTTAAGAAGTTTCCTTTGTCAGTCTTAGATCCAACCACAGAAGTTGCCTAACTGACTCGTAGACCCAAACATCGAAGTTTGCTATCTGACTCGCAGACCCAAACACAGAAGTTTCCTATCTGACTCGTAGGCCCAACATAAAAGTTTCCTACCTAACTCGCAGACCCAAACATAGAAGTTTCCTAACTGACTCGTAGACCCAAACATAGAACTTTCCTAACTGACTCGTAGACCCAAACATTGAATTTTCCTAACTGACTCGTAGACCCAAACATAGAAGTTCCCTACCTGACTCGCAGACCAGAACATAGAAGTTTCCTAACTGACTCGCAGACCCAAACATAGAAGTTTCCTAACTGACTAGTAGACCCAAACATAGAAGTTTCCTAACTGACTAGTAGACCCAAACATAGAAGTTCCCTACCTGACTCGCAGACCAAAACATAGAAGTTTCCTAACTGACTCGTAGACCCAAACATAGAAGTTCCCTACCTGACTCGCAGACCCAAACATAGAAGTTTCCTAACTGACTAGTAGACCCAAACATAGAGGTTCCCTACCTGACTCGCAGACCAGAACATAGAAGTTTCCTAACTGACTCGCAGACCCAAACATTGAATTTTCCTAACTGACTCGTAGACCCAAACATAGAGGTTCCCTACCTGACTCGTAGACCCAAACAAAAAAGTTTGTTTCCCTGCAACGCAAGCTAGACCTCACTGGAAACAGAAAACGTAAAGTTGTATTTATAATTATCATATATTACAACAATTACAAATTGATGCCTACACATATTTGGGTTTGATCTCCCTAATCGTCAACTTAACGCTTGCAATCTCTCAATCAGAGACGCCAGCTTTTCGTTGCAACAACCTCTGGGTTTGATTCCCAACAGCGCTTAAGAGAACTTGATTCCCTTGCGAACACACATATTTATAAGTTCTTAAGAGAAACTTGACTGCCTTTAATGTTCATCGCTACGACTGCATAATGTCCCCCTAGCGGTCATATGGATACGTGTATAAGAGGTAAATTGTGTCTTTGTTCATCCCAAGCTTTAGAGACCGAATTCATTCATACGCAGAAACTACTATGTTCCTAACCCGTATTTTGTAGCGACCGTTAGTTTTATGTATTTCATATTTTGTTGTTGGTGGGACTGTTTTATTATTATACGGGCGGATGGAGGTCTGGGTGGACGGTTCAATGGGAGGACGAATGCAAGGGTTGGATACATGGGTGGATTGCTACTGCCACTGTTGCTGCTGCTACTACTACTTCTACTTCCACTACTACTACTACTACTACTACTACTACTACTACTACTACTACTACTACTACTACTACTACTACTACTACTAATGAAGGTGCCAAGCGGTCGAACCGAAGCTAATTAGAGAGTAACCTGTCTTTTTAGGAAATTGAAATGTCAAAGTTAATACTACTGAAAATCTCGGATTCAGATAGTTTATTGTCATCGTACATTTGATGTAATGTAAGAAACCGGATCATCAGATCAGATGTGGTTCATCCCATTGCAAATAGATATTGACAAACATTCATTTGGTTCTATTTTGTCGTCTTTTCTTAGCACTGTTGTTTCCAAATTCTGCTTGGTCTGCTGGTAGAAATCGACTTAAGTGTATGTTACCATTAATCACAGGCTTCTCGTGATCTGTACTTGATAGTCATACTATTCCGTTGAGGGAATCTCGTGGGCAGCTTCAATATCGGGCCCACTGCTGATCAGACTGCGAACCTCATGGCTTGTTTTCCCCCCTAGTACTGTACCTAAAGGGGCGTCGTCTTTGGATGCTCCAATTGCCCTAATTCTTTAGTTAGCCCCTTTATTTGTGTTACTGTTGACTTGGGGCAACTTCAGTATCGCACATCAGGAGAGACTTCAATGGTTCTTCCCATGCCCTCTTTCTATCCAACGTAACCAAACGATTCTTGCTTAATGATAAGTCGAGATTCTACTGCAATTTGGCTTACATTTAATTTTAGGGAAAGGGCCTTAAATATTTCAATACTCAATATAAATATACTAATATATGAAAGCTAATGTTTAGAACATGAAATTCTGAATGGCTCTAAATATTGTCTTGTGAAAACTGAGCATTGTGCTGGGATGAAACGAAGGTCGACACCAAAACTTTATACAAATGACAGAACAGAAAGACGATTCACTGGGTGGGTTTAGTCCTGAGCCTGCCTCATGAATTGCTTCTCTGCTGGGTTGCCTAAATTAACACACGTTGCTCTTGGACCCTCAGCTCCCCTTAATTTATTAGTTTGGTTGTTTTACTAATTATTTAGGGTAGTCTAAAAAAATCGGTCCCACTGGTTACCGGCGTCTTTGATTGAGAGATGGTCACCTCTGTTCTCAAGTCAAATAAATGAACCACATAGCAAGAATTGCAACGATACTTATATTTTCTCTATAAATACAAGTGGTTAGGTCAGCCCCGGTGGCAAAACCAGCTTGAACATACACTGATAACGAGGCAGCAGATTGGTCAAACATGAGCTACTGTATATTTGCTTGGTATAAAAATAACTCCACATTTGAAGCAATTATAAACATCAGTGTGGTTTAAACAAATGCATTTACCTATTAGACATCATCTTGTTATCAATACTTGTCAACATCACAATACTTTACACGAGGCGAATACTTCGAGCTTCGAATGAAACCCCTGTCCCCCTAAGACTGTCGTCGGCAAACTGGCTTCCGCAATAACGATATATCGTGGGCCCATAACCTACTTAGATCAGATTGAGAAAACGAGGTTTACTAGGATACGCATTCGTAATGTCGCTGCTCCATAACCTATTAAGAATCAGATAGGGGATACGACATTTTCTGCGATAGCTGCGATTTACGAACTTCTTGCACTCCGAGCAATACTCAGTAAAATTCGATCCGTAACGTATTTGGGGTCAGATTTCAGACACAACATTTTCTGCCTTACAAACAGTAATATTCAGCAAATAGGATTGCGCATTTTGAATATAGGGGTTCGTAACCTGTTGCAGATCAGATGAAATAAACGACATTATCTAACCGTAAAGGCTGCGATTTGCAAACTTCTTTCGAAATCAGATTGAATCAGCAAATTTGGGTCAGCATTTGTAATTTTACAGGTCCATAACCTATTAAGGACTATATCGAGTAAACAACGTGCTCCAAATAAAGAATCAGCAGAAAGCAGTAGAGGTTATTGTTAACAACATTTATCAAATAGTTCTTAATGCACGTAACCCAAACATATGCATTCTATACAGCTTTGTATTCGAAAAGATTGCTGACCTCAGCTTTAGGGTTCATCTATTTGTGACGCCATGCAAATGGTAAGAGTTATCACATGCCACGAAAATTAGAAGGCAAAGAGGTTCTTTAGGTAGTTCGGCGTTGTATTTCCCATTATACATACATTTTCCATTCACTCCTAACTTTTTATGTTTGTAAACATATCGCATGTCACAGGGGAGGGAAGCAAAATCTGTCGACCCATGTAGCGTTACATATTCCATCATTTCTATTTAATAAATTCAAAAAAAGCCAAAACTGGTTTGTACGTAAATAATGACAATCTATGGGAATATGGCTAAACCCTAAAGAGTCGAATCACGTGTATAACAATTCCATAGCATTGCTTCCGAAATTTATTATGACACCCTTGAGAGTGCTTACATATTTTCCTTAAGGTAGACTCGTGATGGTAGGACTATGTGAGTATACGAAGAGAAAAACGCTGCCACTTTTGCATGACGTCACAAATAAACTACCCAATTACCGCACTCATCGTATTGATTACAGGAATAAGACAACTTCCTTGGGCACACAAGTGCAGAGAGCTTTCATAAACATATACACTGTAAATAAGCAAGTGGAGGGAGGCGAGGCTTCTGAAT
>JAAAKM020006971.1:22283314-22296898 GCA_010016025.2 Alatinidae sp. Z8VKAUB7J3 | reverse complement strand
ATGAATTGGGCCAGGCGTCTCACGTACGACTCCAAGGTACTGGCGGCGAGCACTGGTCGTATTGTGGAACTCACAATGTAAAGGGCGGCAGGTATTCTGTTATCCTCACTTCCGCAACTAAAATGCGTCCTTGAAAAAGAATTTACTCCTATAAATCACATCAGCTAGACACTTGTGTGAGAAGCTCTTGATTTGACGCACTTTAGATTACCTCGCTCCTATATTTTCACTGCAATAACCAAAATAAAGAAATAAAAAGAACAAAACAAATAAACAACGTACATAAACAACAAAATGCTACAAAGATACATGACCAAATGAAAACATGCATAACTCCATGAAGGAAATAACTAAAGCAAATAATATCTAAATTATTAAACAGGTAAAAAATCAACAAAACAATTACACAAATGAGCATTTGAATTATTAATTCTTTTACTGTTAAAAGTCTTCGTACACAAGGCAACACATAGCTGTCATGACAATACAGTTAAAGACGCAATCGTAACCTCGTATGCCCGTTATGCGCTTAGCCTCACCTGTAGAGTTATCTCTCGCTGTGCCTGACTGATGTCTCCATGAAGCACTTGGGCATCCTACAAGGAAAGGCAATAGTAACACAAGTCACAGGTAGATCTACTTCCACTCAGATATCGTAGTACCACATGATACGACAGCTTTGGAAATAGCACAAAAGAGTTGCTATGAATAAGGACAAACTGAGATGCATTTGGCATAATTCAAAAATAAGTTAGTACTTTAAATTCCTTATTCAAGGAGATTCCTGAAAATACGAACATTGCGCGGTTGACAGATGGAGGAAATTCATGCTCATACATGATAGTACCCTATTACCCCGCCTTTTACTAACTTCCAGGTACAGGCCCATGGACCTAAATCCGGATTTTTCCACAAGTGCGTAGATACGGGTTCACGTTTTAACGTAAGAGAAAGAACTCTTCTTTTTGTACAAATCGACAATTTAAGATTTCAAGTTACGAGATTTCATTTGCAGTAGTCCTTATATAGGGAATGTCCATATTCTGCTTAAGCTCAACTTAATTCTTTTCGCATGTGTAAACTTTCGCTTTAAAGTTTAGTTTAGTGTAGTGATACATTTTACATACTTCCGTGTTGCTGGTTAACGTCATTTGTTCCCACTATGGAATTTGATATTTTTGACATTTTCAGGGAACTTGAAATATTTAGTTTCTAGCCATATGAGAGTTGCAGTGAAGGCCACACCTTAATATATATACCAACTGGCCATGAACGATAACCATGGCAACAACTTAAAACTAGTACCAGACCACTAGACCACAGGGCAAACGATTGAAACTAATTCCCTGGCGTCTACATATCATATTAGTCCAAATATGTATTTAAGCTCCTATTAACCCGAAAGCTGAAAACAAAGATCCCTAATGAAACTGCATGCAGTCGAAATTGTAGTATCCAAGCACGCAAACAAAACACCGCCAGATCCAATTAGGCTTAACAAGAAATTGAAGCATCATATTCCCCCCTCGCAGCCGAATTCCAAAACATTCTTAAGGCACAAAAAATTCCTATAAGACGTTTGCCATCCGAAATCCCACTTTTTGCCAAGAGTGTGAGAGCTGCACGCGTATATTAACAATGCATTGGGAATTTGGGGGTATTAACGTCTTGTGCTATATAATTATTATTTTGTTTAATATTCACCACATCAAATAAGAATGTAGATATTTCTGTGCTTATTGTACAATATCAATTCTTACGTTTGGCATGGCTGGCAAACCTAGCATTAGTATTTAAGTTGATTGAGCAAATTAAACCAGTCAACTAGAAAAGACTACACGCTTTATAAGTGTTTTTTGTTTGTTTTTTGAACATAAGCCAATAAAACACATGCTTGTACTAATACGAGTCTTCAGATATAGACCTTATTTACGTTATTTAAGTTATTAACAGTACGTATCACTACCAATTTATTTTGCATTAGTGAATATGATCAAAATGATTAAAATGAAATAAATGAAGCAGGATACTTTAATGGATTTATGGACGAGTTAATCAGAACTTAAATTTTTCCTCAGCTTTTGTGTTTTCGGAGGAATCATTACTTACGAGAACTCTGTATATTGATTTAATAGGCCCATTGAGAAAACAAAACGTTCTTTCTTTGCCTTTCTGATAGATTATGGTGACGGTAATTTGACACGTGTTGGACGAGAGAAGTTTTCAAGCACTGAATTATTTTTCTTTTCCGTTCAGTATTCATGTTTTGTGCAGTAGTATTGTCTTTTCTGCTCTATGGGGCAGAAACATGGACGATATGACGATATCAATTTAAAAAACTGCATGTCTACATGATGCGACATTTGAGACAAATCATGGACATCACACAGAGGGACAAGGTCATAAACATTGAAATTCTTTCCAGAGCCGGACTACCTTCAATCTCAGACATCTTGACCGAAAAAGGGTTTAGATGGTTAGTGCATATCCACAGAATCAAATCAGATAGACTTCTAAAACAGTTACTATATTCGCAATTTCAAAGCGGCACTAGGAAGCGGGGTTGACCCAAACTGAGATTTAAAGACGTAATGAAGAGAAACATGAAGCATTGAAGGATTAAGAGCAGCACTTGGCAGCTAGTGGCCACCAACAGAAAGACATGGATAGAATTGATTAAACCTCCATCAATAGTAAGTGTCGCCTCGACTAACTGCAGAGGAGAGAGAGATTTATGTTTGGTACCGCAAAAAACTAAAGAAACTAAAATTCCCTCTCTTGTGTATTGAGCAGAGTAGAAGCTTCTCTGCTTTTTGAAAGATGTCGAATGCAGTACACTATGGAATATGTTGTCCCACTTCCATAATACTTTATGGCTCTATGAAAAGGTTTTCTTACTTTGGCGGAAAATGATTGAAGAATTTGAAGAATGTATTTCTTTTGCCATAAAAAAGCAGCAGTTAGCGTAGTTACAGTTTGTTTAAACGATTGATTGTCGTTTGATGATCAGATGAAACATCCGTTAGGTGAAACATCCAGACTTGGCAAGGAAGAAACAACATGTATGAACTCGCATTCCAACAATGCCATTGTTTGTCACCCTTCAATACCACATCCTTTGATGGACAGAACTCAATGGAAAGAGAAAGTTTCAGTAGATTAGGAAAGCAGCGCAAACTGATGGGGATGATGATGATGATGATGATGGCGATGATGATGCCGATTGCCGATGCAGCAACGAAAAGCAAATCTAAATTTCATAGCACAAACTGTATCCCACTTCCTGCAAAGCTCTTGATATGAGTTAATATCTCATGACATCGATATCTAATTAATATGTCAATAGGATGTAACATGAAAAAAATTTCTTTTGGAATGGATGATCTCACATGTCCTCTATAATAGTCTTACTACACAAAAATTACATCAAATACAATATGATACAATATACAATACAAGTAAAACTTTACGACACTGAGATCTTAATTACAATGCAATCAATAACTACGTTACTACACTAACACTTAAACGACAATGTCATAAAAAGCAGCGTTACTACTGCGATTCAATTAAAACTATAAAACCCAAAATCTACATCATTTTATGTCACCAGTAATATTTGCAGCAAGTTTGAGCCATACCTTGCTCCATTCACAATACGCTACCGTGATAAAGTTAAACAAAAATGATGAACATTTCCAAAATGATACTTGTGAATAAAAATAATTACTTTTCAAAATAAAATTTTACACGTCTTATCTAATAATATCAAATGGTCTATCAGCAATAGCAACTGGAAAGGCAATCAAAACTTGTAGCACTGCAAACAAGAAAGCTTTGAGTCTTTAAAAGAATATTGTACCTGCCTTCTCAGTAATAAAGTTTTGTAGCATTCTGCCTAAGATCTGTCATTTTACAGCTACATCGGTAGGCATGCACCGTTAGTTGGAAGAAACAATGCTTCATTTGGAAGCATTTAATACCTGATAGTCGCAAGAGTTAAGTTTGAAACATCACTTTCTGCAGAGAAATTACTCTTAACTATAACTTTAAACTGGAAATCCCAGCAAGATTAAAAACTGAGGAATAATAGCGCCTTGGAATTGAGTTGAGGAGTTACTTAGTGTCATTAAAACAGGGTAAGATAAACCAGAATGCCTACAGCATGTAAATTAAACTAAGGTTAACAAGATCCGTTATAGAGTAAAAAATGTGTCATGTTAATGGACATCTCTTCTGTGAATTTTTACTTGCTATTGGCAAGCGTATTAGCAAGATTGTCGTCGTCTCCCAAGAAACTCGTAGAACAAATGATGTCAAGGGACAACATAGCTATCCTCTGCTTCTTCTTCACTTCCGTCAACGAGTTGATGCATCTCGTAGTCCTTCGCCTTTATTGTTTTGGAAGGTTGCACGATGTTAACACCTACTGGATCCAAACTGTAAAGAAAAGAACAACAATAACTAAAAATACCCGTTGAGACAAATTCATGTAAGAATGCTGTTTGTTTTCTGAGATGTGTGTTGATTGATTTTCCGTTGTTTTATCCAGTATCTTTTCCATAGAGCTTTATTTGACCAAATTTGTCAAAACATGTATAGAATTACTGTATTAGTACATAGTTTTTAGCAAGCAAGTGACTGGCCCTAAAACGACGAGGACAAGAGAGGAGAAGAAACAGCACACTCTAAGAACAACTTGTATAGGTAGTGGTACAGTGAACCATAAGGTAAATATTCTGAAAGGAACTCTTTAGTAGGATTTTTTTTACAAACGTTCTACTCTAATTGCATATTTTTGTTTCATAATCATCATCAAAGTCCATAGCCATTTGGCGTTGTATGCACTTGGTTCTCATTTATCAGGTGCTACCAACTCTTCCAGTCATCTAAATTTCTTCGTGGCCATGTTCGTGGTTACGTTTGTAAAATCTTTGACGTTGCTTATTCAGTTCTTTTTGATTCACCTGCCTATTCTTCCAGGTACCATCCCATACATTATCGTGTTCGCTAAGCTAAGTTTACCTAGATGTCTAATGACATGTCTCAACTATTGCAATTTTCTTGGCTTCACATTTGAGAGTAGTATTTCACCATTCCCGCCTTTGCTAGCAATTCCATCTTTCATACTTTCATTACTATGTGCAGTATAAGGTATTTGTAAAAGTTTTTGGTAACACTTCATTTCAAATGTATTTATTCTATGTTCTAATTCAATATTTAGTGTCCACGCTTTACAGCCGTAAGTCGTTGTAGATAATGCAGTAGCTCTCATGAACCCCTAGCTTAGATTTTATTGTAATGCCTCTATTTTTCCACATGGTGCTCAGTGTGACTAACGCCGCTGTAGCCATTGAAATGCGGGTTTGATTTCAGCTGTAGATCGTAAGTTGCTGTTTATTTGACTTTCCGAGTATTTGAAACAGTCTAGTTGCTCGAAATCTTGATTGGCAACACCTATGAGATGGTTTAACTTGAACTCTTCTTTAGCTGTAATCATCACTTGCTTTTCTCTGCACTAATCTCCATGCCGTACATTTTCGCTGTCATGTCCAGTCTATTGGCGAGGTCTCGCAAATCATCTTCACTATTTGTAATCAGGTCCATATCATCTGCGAACCTTACATTTGAAATCGTTCTGCCATTGATTTTAACACTACTATTGAACCTTTTCAATGCTTCGGTCATAATAAACTCAAGGAACAGATTGAACAGATATGATCATAAAATAAATCCTTGCTGGACACCAACTGTTGATTTAAACAAATTGCTTGGTTTGTTACCAATAAGTACTAAACTCCTTGCGTGTTCATAAAGTGACATAATGGTGTTGGTAAATTGTCAAAAGCGTTTTTCAAGACAACAAAATTGTAATATAATGGCTTATGATGCTCAATATACTTCTCAGAAACTATTCGGAGGTTACAACGTTGTACCGTTGTTTACCTGTTTCCATTTATTCTGGATACTTTACAAAAGAAGAGCAATTTGTGGAAGGTTCATAGTGGTTTATCATAAAGATAATAAACGCAAAACTTTAAGCTAAACGTGGACAAAGCAACCTATCTTGGTAAATAGTGTGCTCAGAAGCATGTGCTCGGAAAATATATTTTGCTATTCAGTGATATGACGGCTTAGCTCACATGGAGCTTTTTAATTTGATCTTTAAAGCATTGCAAACTTTTTGTTGTCTCTATACCATAGCTTGATTGTACTACATCTTGTTGAACCAAGCATCTTATTGTAATACAATATGATTTGATCTAAAAAACGTTAGCATGATGAAATTTCAACAGGTATAAATGTTTTGTGTATAGGTCTATATATTACTGTGATGGAAATTTGATCTCTTTGGGTAGCCCTGCCTAACCTGTATTAAATAAGGTACCCCCTCATATATTTATTTCATTCGTGTTTAAGTTCGGCTTCTTGTTAATTGTAAAGTACTATACGCGTACATTGTAGGAGATCAAGTGAGAACTGTATGAAATATTTAATTTTGTTTAGTGGTCTGTTGTAATAGATCAGTGTTAAATTTACCCTTATAACAGATATCACAGAAGATCATTAACAAATCTTCATTTCTTACTATTCCCCAGCCTTATCATGTACAATGTGGCTGTCAGCTGTGCTACTTTTACGATTACTCATGTCCTGACTAGCCATAGTCAAATATCCAGAGCCCTGAGCAAGGCAAAAGAGAAAAAGGCGATTGTTTTGATTATTTCAACATCAAATGAAATAAGGTTAACCGATTCCAAACAACAGATAGATAACTAGAGACTAAAATTTATGTGAATGGTTCAAACTAGCAGTGTAAAAGATCTACACAATGCCTCATCAAATGGAGTCGTAATACTTTCTAAAGATTTACAATTAATTATGTCTTTCAAAAGCCTTTTTCCAGGAATACCAGTTACATTAGCCATTTGAAAATTGTAAACTTGAGCATTAGCTGCTATAATGTAGTTCATCAAAACGTCCATACATGTTCAGTTTATAATTTCTTTTCTTAAAAATTCCGCTCTGTACACTGAACAAATTTACTACAAGGAGCCTACTACGTAAGTGTAAGGGCAATGTTGTTTATGGAGTTACAGTATTCTATATAAATTTACCTCTCCCGAACGATCCAGAACAATATCTGCAAATTGGTCAGCCATTCTTGCAAATGATGGTCGTTGTTTTATCTCCCTATTCCAGCATTCTTTCATCATAATATAAATCTCTTCAGGGCATTCTGTAGGTTTATCCATACGTAGAGGAGTGAGGAGATATTGTAGGAGATCCGTATTTTTTATCCCAGGGTACGGCATGTCACCGAACGAAAATATTTCCCATAGTAATACACCAAAGGACCATCTGATATGGGAGAAATTGACAATAGAAACTGAATGTCTTATTTAACATCGAAAGCATTGATTTAAAGTTGTTTACCTCATTACTAATAACTGTAATCTAAAACCTTTACAAAAATGGTATGTTTGTCAAAAGAGGAACTTCTTTCGATCACAAACTCGACAGAGAAGTTGATGCGATAAAAGGAAAGTTAGAGGGACAAAACTGATGTGTACAGTTCTCAGTATTTTGACATATATTACAAAATGGATGGTTAGCAAGATTTTGTCACAGGTGAAGCTTCCACAAAGCCATCTCAAATAACAAAATGTGTTTTTGTAATGGTGGTTTTGGTACTCTGTTTCTTTTTAAAAGAATTCTGCTTTGGTGCTTAAAGCTTTCCTATGCGGTCATCAGTTGTGTTTACTAATATTCTTAAAAGCAGTTTCTAGATTTTTCTATCGCCTTTGTAAGAATGTTACGATGACTATTCCATATTTAAAGAAACACTTTGATTCGACTTCTCAACCCATCTTATTGAGCAAGCATTTGGCATTTTTAGCTAAATCATTGCCGATAGAAGTTTTTAAGTGGGATGGTCCCATTACTGTATTTCAGTAGTCTCCTTCCCACCTTTAGTGGTCTTTTTACTACTAACATTGTTGTAAAATTTAAGGTACTTCTACAATTTTTTTAACCGTTTCTAGTTTTATTTAGCAAGGCTTCTTAACGTGTCCTCAGAGATGGCTGGTTTACTTACAAATCAAATGTGACCCTATGTATAGTCTCGAAATACTCAGTGGTTTTGTATCGCTATTATTTGCTTTGGCGTGCATTACTTTATTACAAACGATTCATTCTCTAAAGTAGAAATGACCATCATAAAGTATATCACTGGGTTTCAGTGATTAATCATGTTAGTATCGTACATTCAATTAATGACATAAAATTTTACTCAGCAGTGTTGTTTGATGAATAGTTTGATATTTAATTTTTGGGGGGGGTGGGGGTGGTAGGGATTAGGCTCATTCTTTTAACTATCTCTTTTAAAAGTTTTCTGAGACCTCAGAATAAATTGATTTTATTGTAAGGTGGTATATTCCAAAACTGTTTGAAGGAACATCCTACTGGCTCATGATAATTATATCATAAAGTTTACATCAACTCAGGTGTCGCACATTTGTTGTGGACGTTATTCTATATAAAAAAATCCCCTATGTCATCAGATTCGTACACCAATATAGGTCGTGAGACAGTCCATACACAGTTAGAACACAATCTACTGATGACTATTAAATGTTTACATTTAACCCTATCTTACATGGCCTTTGTGGCTCTTCTTATACACAGGTGGAGGAAGAGGTGTTAGAGGGCCAGCGGCAATTTGACACACTATAACTTTATATCGGCTAATGCTATTACAAAGACATTTGGCACGTTTATAGTTAAACTCTTTTCCAACAAATTGAAAAAGACATTTTTTTAAATTTGGTATGAATGACGTCATCTATGGCTATGAAATGTTGCGCAATATTCAAAAATTTCAAAAAGTTTGTAAAAAGACCTCAAAACGTATTTTTTTAAATTACATTTTCATTTTTTAAGAGCTTTTAGTATCTCTAGGGTATGTCTGCACGCATATGTTGTATCTAGGCAAAAAATGTTAAATTTTGAGAAAATTATGTTCTAAAATGTATGAGTTTTAAACTATTGAAATGGTTTCTTACTTATATAATCTACCGGTTTTTATTTATTTTGAGCATCACGACTAATAAATATCCTCCAAGCATATAACTCGTATTTCACTGTTGATACAAAATTCATCTTAAGATGTGGTTTTCTTATAATTTTTTTGTATATTTTGTTATGTAAGGTTCTCTAGCAAACTTCACCTTATTGCACAACAATTTTTTTTCTTTTTTTTTTTTCGAAATTTCAACAAATTTTACACTCTAGGGTGCTGAGGTCAACCCTTGATGGTGTGCACAGGTATGAAATTGTTAAGAACGCCAAAATCAAAATCTCGAAGCAATACATCATAAAATGTGTTAGATGATGACTATCTATAATCCATGCATTATCTTGTTATTGATGTTCTGCATCAAGAGCAGACTGGTGTAAACTTTTACCCACTATCTTTCTGTTAATATAGAGATGAGTTGCATTTAACTGTCGAGCGTGCAGAATGACAAGATTGATTGACGAGATGAACTCGTGGAAATCCTTACAAGCAACACATAACGATGACAATCACAAAGACGTTGACAATGAAATGATGATGACTATGACAATGTTGATATTAACAAGGATGGTGATGATGATGATAATAACGATGTTGATGCTTATGACAGTATACAAAGAACACAATTTTCTTTATATTTTTCTTTCCTATATTATTCTTTTTTCAACGTGAAGTAAATATTTTTGGCATCCTATGCTGTCACCAATAACAAATAATATGTAAAATAATTAATCACGTGAAAATACTGCTGAAATACTAACCTAAAACTGTCACTAGTACCTCCGCTTTGTATTCGTAATTACAATACTTGAGTAAGCAGACGTATGTTCCAGTGTTAGCTGACACCACATTGAAGAGTTTAAGGTCGTATATATAAGGACGAGATTCCCTTGCCTCATATGTTGCATTAATCTAAAGAGAATAAAAGTGTATAAAGAAAACCCTTTTTTACATGAATTTGCGAATCATTGACACAAAGAAAGAAGACATTGTAGCGTTTGAAACGATAACCATCAGTGTACTGACGGGGGAATTTCTTTGACCCGACTCATAAATAACCATTTTGATAAGTATTAAAATAATTGCCGAGAAACGTTGTATTTAGGCAAGATATTTTAGATTTTGAGAAAATTACTTTCCAAAATGTCTGAGTTTTGAAACTACCGAAATGAACTATCATTTCATTAAGAGAGGATTATTCATACTCCGTTTCACATTGATATCCAATTTAAAACTACGTGAGGGCGTCTGCAGTTAAACTAAAGCTTTTGTATGTAGAAAGAGAGTGTTCAAATATTTTAGTATTTTCAGGGTTGAAAGACCACTTGCTAAGAAACAGAACTTTTTCTCTCAACGAGCGAAAACTTTAAAAACAGAAGGTTTACTTTTGAAAACATTAGTGCTTTAGTTCTAAAAAAGGGAAAACGAGAGACAATGCAACCAAAACATTTATGCCATCCTATTGTAAGCCAATACCCTTCGAGCCACTCTACCCGGGATACACCAAATGTGTTCGTCTTTTTGAGCTAGTCGAGTTAGTCAAATGTTCGCCTAAGGGGATTTTGCGGTTCATCTTACCTTGTTACCTTTAAAGTAAATCATCTAGAACGTACAGTTAAAAAAGATTATAGTTGTACAAGCCCGTGAAGACGTGTTTCCTGCAGTGAGTTGTTGTTCATACTTAGTTGCGGAAAGGGGTGGATTTGCATAAAACACCAAGGTCTATCATCTTCTTACTCTTACTTCTATGTTACTCTTCCAGTTAAAGCACCACGAGAAAAAATGTTTCAGAGCATTTGTATCTTTCTTTGGCGCGATATACTCCACTTTAAATATCTGCAGGACATCTTTAGCTTTCAACATAACAGTAAGATATCATTTATTGATTCTCCGCAACACTTCTTCCAAAGAAAGGTCCTACACAGCATGCTTTTATCACAGAATAACACATGTGTAGTCAGGTGAAAGGAGTGTGACTTTGATCATTATCGTGGATGAAACTGCACAATAGATGTGAAGTAACGATTTAGGAAACCATGATGCAAAATATGGATAAAAAATAAGTTATGTTAAGATAATGTATGACGCAAGATTGCAAAACGATCAGTGTTGCATAATTAGTCACTTTTTAAAAGGGAAGTTAAGCTTCTGCACACTTAGAAAGTAGACTTAACGCCGGACAAAACTTTGTCACAGTATACACAAAGAAATTAGATAAGAAATCAGAGGAGAAATTCGGAGAGAAATCAAGCTACGACAGGAACTAGGAGAGGAACTAGGAGGGGAAGTAGGAGAAGAACTAGGAGGGGAAGTAGGAGAAGAACTAGGAGGGGATGTAGGGGACAAACTTGGAGAGGAACTAGGAGACAAACTAGGAGAGGAACTAGGAGACAAACTGGGAGAGGAGTTAGGAGAGGAACTAGAAGAGGAAGTAGGAGAGGAAGTAAGATAGGAACTAGGAGAGGAAGTAGGAGAAGAACTAGGAGGGGAAGTAGGGGACAAACTAGGAGAGGAACTAGGAGACAAACTAGGACAGGAAGTAGGAGAGGAACTGGGAGAGGAGTTAGGAGAGGAACTAGAAGACGAACCAGCAGAGGAATAAAGAGAGAAATTTGGAAAGGAACTAGGAGAGGAACGAGGAGATGAGGGTAATACTAATACATAGCTAAGGGAAGATACCCCGGGAAATAACAGTCACAATAAAAGTGTTAAGGATCCCTATGGTAAGTAAAAGGCAAGTACACTGCATTTCAAAAGCGTCCTTTCTATAATATGCATATTTAGGGACGCATTTCAACTGACATGAACGCCACAACTCAGGGCTTCTGCTAGTCAATTTTTCTAGTCCACTCCCTGTGGAGTGTAGACGAATCAGATTCTGTTTTGAAAAGAACATTAAAGAAATAGAAAATACGTCACCACCGTGGAGCGAACCTGTTACCCACGCTTTCGCGGCGTGTGCTATACCGATTGATCCAAGTGACTTCCGATGTTAGCATACTCTATTTCACTAGTACATTCAATAGCTCCCAGTCATCCACATGTGGACATCTACATCTAGCTTAATGCAGTTGATACCAGCCTCTCTGCGCCAAATGACTTGACCAAGAAAAGACTGCCATCTGACCCTTTATACTATCCAAAGCCCACGCCGTGAAAGCGTGGATTACGGTCTATATCCCAGGTGATGACATATTTTCTATTTCTCTATTGTGTTTTTCTTAAAAACTGACATTTTAAATCCTCTCTTCTCGATGATAAATGAAATACTATACCAAATCCCACACATTCGTACGGAGAGGCGCAATATATATATACTTGGATATATATGTATATATACGAGGACTTGATGGTCAAATGGTTAAGGTGTTGATTTCCCTCAGCTCCTTTAGTGAAAAATGAAAGCAAGCTATTGTAGTAATGCTCCACCCCGTTATAAATATATAATAATTGCTATGTGCCTGCTAAGTAATATATATATATATATATATATATATATATTATATAATATATTACATATATATCATATATATGGTATATTTACATATCTTGCTTAAGGATATTCCAGCATTGCCAGGCTCGAAATTCTGAAGTTGATAACTCCTGGATAACGGGCCACCTGCTTTAACCATTGAGCTAAGCTGTCTCAAACTAAACAACATCACTAAAGTTTAGTTTTGGTAAAGATGAACTAGAAACAGAAGATCAGATTTACTACGTTTTAAAACCGTGTTTACAAGATACGAGCCGAGAGAGTACGTGACGGCCCCTTACAACTCTAATTGTTTAATGAAATTCTTGTACATTCCAGTCTATTGCTAGTTCACTACAAACAGCCAGGATTAAGGTAATAAAATCACTAATTTATTATACGAGTTTCTCTTTTCCTGCCGAGAGCGATTGCACAATAAGACAATAAAAGGATTTTATGAACCCAATAAAGTCAATGCCAAGCATTGTCGGTGCAGGAGATGTCCAACGCGTATTGTTTCCCCGTGATGTGTTACCAACACGTACCCTGACATTGAAAACCTCACACAACGTAGAGCATTTGATGTAATCCGAATGCGTTTGGGTATTGACTTTTACGTAATTGACCGCCTCTGAGGTGGTCGCTGATGGGTCATCCGATAGACCCTGACGTTCCTCTCTGTTAAGCTGGCGTCATAATGGCAATTTCATTTTAATTCTAATAAAAAGCCATTTAATCTCGTCATGTTAATCTTTATGATGGAACTACTTTTATGATTTTTATTGTTACTAAATTTGCAGAAAAGGTGAGTTAATATAGAATTATAATATTCATGGAGATATAAGCAAATGGCCTATTGCTGTCAAAATATTTATCAACTATTTACATAAAGTTGGTACAAATGTAGGTAGGCAGATGCATTATAAGGTAAGCACTTATAGGGCAGCACTTACTTGAAAACTCAGACTGTGCCAAAATGTACACGGGCGATTTTTTCTGATCACGGGCAAGGCGAGGTCTGCATTTCATATAG
>JAAAKM020006971.1:22227780-22261323 GCA_010016025.2 Alatinidae sp. Z8VKAUB7J3 | reverse complement strand
ATACTTTCACCATCTCTTTGGCTTTATTTTTGTTGATATTGGAAGCACTGTACTCTTGTCGCGATTCTTGTTTTCTATTACAAATAAGTTTTTAGTTACTTTCAGCACTAACATTAATACATATAATTGCTGCATGTGTACTATTGCTGGAATAAATAACCATATATCCAGTTATTGCCATTTATGTGTATAGGTTTGTTTACTCTGCAAACCATAGTTATATGTACTTTGTGTCTTGGGGGTATAAACTTAGCCACTTAATACAAGGAAGCTTGAGGCGTTTCACTGGCAGATTATAGATTTTTAATGCTCTCTACATCCACACCGCTGCTTCCACTGTTGCTATTATTGTAAATACTACTTTCACGAAAAGTTCAGTTTCACATCACAGCAACTCACCTAACTATGAAGATGCTACTAAGAGCTATTGACAGTTTCACAAATCAATACTTTAATAACATACTACCAACTTGAAGAATCTTAACCCTTGAAACAAGTCAAATCACACATCTTGCTATTAATACTCCAATACGTAATCTCTTCAGCATATTGTTTCTGGTTGCCTTTTTCAACTTAATAGGGAAAGGGGTTACTGACGTCATGATGTACTATTACGTCTTATTTCCGACTTCATACGACATTAAGGACTATCTCCAAGTGTCGGTTTCGCGTAGACAAGAACATCCATAGGATTGGATTTCAAGGACGAGTTGCCTTAATGGTGCATGTGCTTAAAATTACAGTAGGCCATCAGATAAATTGTTCTACCAACCACGACCGGAAATCAGTAAGATATTATAATTAATGTAACAATTTAGGTAAGAAATTTGGAGAAAACGTTTGAACCTTGAACGCGGGCACAATTGGTAGAACACCAAAAAATAAATCATTTATAACAATGATTCAAACTTATAAAAATTGTGCAGAATTACTAAATTAATATATTAGGAATAAAATAAGCCATGCGCATTACTTACTGTATGCTGTATGGAAGAAACAAAACAAAAAGATCGTCTTACTAAGGACAGCCTGCATGATAGTTGCATGCTTTTAAGCTATTAACTGGCGAATGTTTTGTTATCAACTCCCTGTGAACACTTAACTACGTACATGTAACAAGCAAAGGGCGTTAAAGGTGAAATTAAACTAGAGATGTACTAGTAATGAAACAGTGATGTAAGAAATCTTTAAGAGTAGTCGTCACTTTTTCCTTGAGAGCTCACTTAGGTCATTTGAATTCGGGTAAGTGGGGTCAGCGCGCCGCGTCACGAAGCCGAAAACTTTATATTGTTTTCCTTGAGCTCGCGCACTATTGGACTTCTCCTCTTTGTCTTCTAACTCCTCCTCCCCCCCTCCTTCTCCTCCTTCTCCTGCTTCTCCTGTTTCTCCTCCTTCTCCTGCTTCTCTTGCTTCTCCTGCTTCTCCTGCTTCTCCTGCTTCTCCTCCTTCTCCTCCTTCTCCTCCTCCTTCTCCTCCTTCTCCTCCTTCTCCTGCTTCTCCTGCTTCTCCTGCTTCTCCTGCTTCTCCTGCTCCTCCTGCTTCTCCTGCTTCTCCTGCTCCTCCTGCTTCTCCTGCTTCTCCTGCTTCTCCTGCTTCTCCTCCTTCTCTTTCCCCTCCATACTTAAAGTCCTACTGAACGATACTAATGAAAGATTGTCTCCGACAAGACCACACGCACAATACCACAGAAATACAGACATTAAGACAATAATTAGTTTCTGGAGCAATGTAGTAAGATTGAATATACTTGGATTGGCGGGTTTACGTGTATATAAGGTCAGATTAAATCTAAAATAACATATTAAAGGCACATTTAATAAAATGGGTTAGAAAATGTGGTTATCACAGAGACAGAATGATGGTATTCACTAGTTCACCTTGTGCTAGGGTGGCAATTTAACGCATCAAACTGAGACATTGAGAATATTCCTTGAAGGAAAAACAAGAAACAAAGCTGGCATCAGTAACAAACCTTTCAATACCAAGGGATTACTAGGAATTTATGTTTTACTTAGTTTAGAAGTGCAAAATGGCACAGAATATACATTTCTGACTAAGCGACAAACTCCAAAATGAATGGACACTATTTGATTATAATGATATTATGTTAGGTAATGACAAGGACGATTGAAGGTTGTACGTTTCCTAATCTCTAAAACGTGATCCTTGCAGAATTTGTCTTAATTATGAAGACAATGTCAAAACTTCGATTAGAAATGTAAGTGGGATAAGTTTTCATAAGAACAACGACGTGACTTTCTCTCCTTACTTGCAGATATCCACACTTGTTAAACCGCACGCCTTTTAACAACACTCTATAACTTGGTATTAAGGCGATATATCCAGTATTAAGTAAGTAACCACTCTTATTCAATACTCATATCAATAGTAGATTGCTTTTCCGCTTTTGTATGTTTGATGGGAATGAACATATTTGTGTTTTGAGTCAGTGGTTTAGTGGCCTTGAGTAGGAAACATGAAAGAAAGAATCGATGTAAAAAGGCGAATACTAGTGCAACAAAGTGTAGGTAAGGAAAAACAAACTAAAGAAGTTTTGAATAGGGAAAATCAACTAATCAACCGACCAGGTCAAATTCATACATACCAAAGCATCGGGAATGTAGCTCATTTTTTTTAGTATTAACTGAGTTAAACACCAGTTTTCCTCCCTTCAATTAATACTGCTGCGACGCCTCTTGAAGATATTAGTACTAACAAGAAGAATAAGACGAAGAAGAAGTACAGTCTGAGGCAACACCAATGCTCCTCTTCCTTAGCTTCTACCTCTACAGTGGTAGGGTTGGGCGCCATTCCTATCCCAAGTCTAATTTTGACCACTTCTCCCAGCATAGCTGATACTCAGTACTAACTAAATGTGGTTAAAATGAAGTCCTGCCACTGCAATTGTTAGAATTTGTAAATAATGATATTACAAGAAAGAAGCGGACACAAAAAGGCTGCTGGTTGACAAAATTCGAAAAAGACAGGCAACATTTTTTGGCCATTTTATGATACAAACGTAAGACGTTTACGTCAATCCAAACTCAATACCAGTGATATCATAAAATAAAATAAATTATCTCGTTGAAAGTGGGAATATTTTAAATAGTAGAAAATTATCCCCTCCTATTCCGCTTGGCACTGCCCTGGAAAACCTGCTATTTGTGCGCAGTATATACTGTTATGAACTGAGAAAAATTGACCCTGTTTCTTCAAGACGTTTAACAGACTCCAAGGGTCGTTATTCGCTACTTTAGTAAGTCTCAAACCCAATGATGGTTGAAGAGCGTTTGATGATTGGTTTACTTCTGTGACGTAAAACAAATTGTTTTTACCTTGTATAGTTATTGTGTTGTGATAGCTCTAGCACTCTTTAGAATAAACTAGAATACAATATGACTGACAAAAATGAAAATGAAAAAATTATGATGAAATAGATTAATTTACCTTAGAATATGAAACTAGAATGCAATATAATACACTACTGTAAATTGGAATTAAATGAAGGGTTACTTATAGAAGAAAAAAGTTGAAGTGAATAAATGGTGCTAATTGGTGAATTGAAATGCAGATGGAAAGACGGATTCATTGATAGTGACGTAAGAAAGAATCAAGGGAAAAGGGATAATGTGAAATTGCTTGAAAGTCCATGTGCCGACAACTACCAATTCGTTCAGGGTATCAGCTAAAGCACGATCTTCGTTTCATTTTGCGCTTTACAAAGCTAACTCCATCAAAATTGACTAGCTAATAAAAGTAATTGTTTTACAGCTTATCATCATCATCTTCGCATCTTCAGAGATTGCTCTCCACGATGTTCTTCACAATAGCGTTCCAAACTTTTCTATCCGGTGATGGAATGAATAGTCGGAATTCACGCTGTTTTGAAGTATAGGCATCCGTAGTAGTAAAACTACCTATGCAACTTATGCGGTTTTCAAAAACACAAGTGACAGAAAACATGTCGCTCGTTACATTTTATTTTAGATTGCGTGTTCAGTCTCCTCGTTTCCTATGAATTTTGCTAAAAGCTTTCTTTTACTTTCCTCAACGATTGCGGTGACCAGTGTCTGGCAAAAACCTTTAGTGAAATGACCATTACTCAGTGCAATATTCAATTTTGTACTCCTAACGAACTTTTTAAGTATTTTTGAAGGCGGTACATTTTATTTCTTCTGCAGACTGTCAATTTTAAAGTGTGTTTGTTACAATGTTTGTGGAAATGAACGTTGAAGGTTGCGACTTGAGCCACTCAAAAGGACATACGGTGGAAGAGTATATCAACGGTGAGAAAATATGTAAGGCTCAGATTGGTCATACAGATACAAGGGAAGGAATGACACGGTTCTTCTGATACAATATCATAGCATAGCCATATCAGAAAAAGCAATTGCACAGAAATAATGCTGAAAACGTGACAGGGTACCCTTTCTGAGAAATACTGATAAAATCACCCACAAAGAAACCTAATTAGTTCTTAAATGAATAGAGTAAACAATTTTTCCATGACAGTGTGCGCAAACCGCGTACGATTCTGAAAGATTTTCCCAGCAACCAAATTTGAACAACCTCAAAGATCAACTTTTTGATTTTAAGAGATTGTGTGAATCTCATTCGTAATTTCCAATATATATAAAGACAAAGTATTTGTTGTGTCTTGTAGTATTGGAGCTAACGGAGATCATAGCAAGCAAGGGGATTTGACAAACAGTCTCTCTTGTTTTACGAAATTTCAAATTCTTAATTTATTTTATGACTTGTGGAAAAGGATAAGCTTAAGTCCCTATTTTCTCCTAATTATTAAGGTAACTGCCTGATGTTGGAATAGTAAGTAAAATTGTATTCGTAAAATACTGAATACTGAGGAGAGTAGTAAAATTTTCTAAGACGTTAATCTCAGATTAACATCTTCATGTATCGTAGAGTTTTGAATTGGCAGCCATCCGGATCTGGCGTCCTGAACACTATCGAGCATCATCAGACTTGATATGAGATTAGTTATTCTGCTAAAAATGGTGTTCAGATACAATACGAAAAGCGTCAATCGTTAACGTTAGCGACTTGGTGCTGATGTCTAGGAAAGGAATCGCCCTCCCAATCAGAAGTAAAGCTTTCTGTAGCTCCATAAAGGCAAGCATTTCCTTGTTAGTGTCCTGGAAAGGGCGAGAGTGTATCAGGTGACAGAATTGTTCGTAGACTACGATGACGAAAACCTAGTGATTGAATCTCTACGTTAAGTAAGGCATTTTTGTTGTTTTGTTAGTATGGGTAAAGATAGGGGTAGTACTTGGTGAGCTATAACAAACAGCAACAAGTCTTTCTATGTTCAGAGATTTACATAACCAATAAGCTAGTGTTAAAACAAAAACAAATGAGCTACAGTGGTTGTTAATAGAGTAAGGTTGACCTGGGTCATGGCAGTGTTCTCACGGTGGAGATTACGCCTGTTTTTAAACTCGTCGTAAGTATAGCAGCATGTTAAATGTAGATCTTCAGAGCCTCTGTAAAGTAGGAGAAGCTATTATTATTTTTCCCATCTCCCAAAGAAAGGCACATGGTTTATAGCATGTGGGTATAATCCCTATCCGATGACCTTGTGAGAGTTTATGGTATTATCAACGTGAGCAAAATCCAAATACACTTCAGCAAATATATCCTGACTTTTGGTGCTTGGAGCCACTTCAATATTTCAACGCTTGCGCAACTAAGCAAAGTCTGTTCTTGCTTAATGATAGCTTCCTCAGCTTGGAAACGTAAGGTAGAATCATCAGTCTAAAACGTCTGCTGGTTTAAAGCGGATGTAATAGTTGAACTGGCGTCCCGGACTGGGTCAGAAAAGTCCAAATCTTTTAGTATCCAACGGGTAGTGTATACAATACCTGAAGTTACTCCTTGGGCATATTTGAAAGCAACGAGTATCCTCCAATTAACTGTCAGTTTACGGCTTAACTTGGGAATTCGGGTCTTAGACGGTGGTATCTTCCGCTGTCAAACACGACAATACTTTGAAAGTGTCCGGCTTGAAAAGAGTAAGAGTGAGATAGAATGATCGATCATCAGCACCGATCATCGGCAATATACACCTTCCGCAGTTCCGTTTGATTTGTTTACAATAAATCGACCATGTTGTGTGGTTTTTATTTTATATCGGGCATAACGCAGTGAATAGATACCGAGAGTATCTTTGACAGGGATAGATTCCCATTAGAGACATAAACCATGTGTTTGTGCTGGTTTCGCTTCCATGTAAATAAGACAACAACTAAGAGTAACTTATGCAATCAATCTTGCTCTGGCTCGAATTTCATGGGTGATTGGAGCAGTAGATTTTCTATCTCCAGTTACCTCGATAAAAAGCTAACTCACTCACGACATCGATTAGAATTTATATAATTATTTCGATACAATGAATCTGCGAAGCATATGAAGAGATAAAGAAGTTTGGGCGCTAGGGGCTGCAGATAGTTTTTGATAAGGGGATAAACTAGTTAAAATAACGATGACAATTAACAAATAAGAGAGGATTCGATCTAATTGCAAACGTAAGATAAGAGGAAACTGTAAACCCTTTACCGCATTTATTTTCTTAGGGGCAATTTGATACTTTCTTTGAGTCAAAGATGTATATTGGTTTCTTTTGGATATCGAAAGATTTGAAGTTTTTAATGTAAACTTATGATTTCTAGTTATGCTTGTCTATGTCAAACTGATACATTCACTGTAGGCCTACATAGTTTACCTCAGACGTAATTGTTCTTTATTAATTTATGCGTACGGACTCAAATATACGTCATAATTATGCATCACTTTTGACTTTTTCAAAATAATTCTTTATGATAATTCGATGATAATTCTAGATCTTAAGGATCAAAAATCAATTACATGCAGTTCATAGGGATAAATTTGGATCATTTATTTTATAAAGAATTTTTTTAAAATAGAAAATAAACGTAATATCCGCTTTCCAATCACCTTTTCACCTACAGAGTTTATCCATCTCTCCTGGCGGAATGTTGCTTTTTATGTTTCTTTTATGTTTTATGTTGTCATATCATTTCACCTGTTCCCTTTGTCAGTTCCGCCTGCACCCCATGTGTTCCAGACTAGAGCGCGATCAACATTCTATTTTCTAATTATTATTGGCTTGCCGTCTCTTCCGTCTTTCTTCACGGTAGTCAATGCTTATAAAACATTACGTTTTCCTTTTCTAATTTATAATTATATTTCGTACATATTCACAGTAATTACAGCAATCGATTCTTGACATTGTAGGAAACAGATACTATAATTTTTTAACGATTCAAAGCAATTTTTGTGTTTTATTCAGAAGATACAGCGTGGGGTTGTCACCCAACCAAGTTGCCTTTCAAATGCTCAGTAAACATTGGAACTGGAGAACCCATTCTTTCAGCTAGGTAAAGAAAACCTCTTGAAGTGTTGGTATACAAAACAGTACAACATACTGTGATGAGCATAAGAATTTCCTTGTAGTAAGGACTTCCTTGTTTCCATAAAGTTCTAGCTTCTAACAACGGATTCTTGAATGTGGCTTCACGACCCGCTAATGATTGACTCAGATAGATTGCTAGTGAAGGAAAACTTTAGCATATTGTGGAAAAATTTTATTTTAGCCTTTTCATATTGATTCTCTTCAGACTGATTCCATCCATTCAATGACCACTCGTACAAACGTATTTCCTCTTCCTTTATAGGTGAAGTTTTTATAATATTGATGTGTGAAAAATGAAAAATTGGTTAGTGGTTCAAAATTCAAATATTTCATTGAGTAACGGGTTTATTTTGCTTGACATTGTGGTAAGACACTGGTCACGGCAAACGTCGTGGAGTGAAGAGAAACAACTATTTCTAATGAATTTATAGGAAAGGAGAGTACTGGAAGACGACGTGGAAAATAACAGTGCATGGTTAGGGAAGTGTCTTGCATAATTCCAGTCATTTTTATCGCGATTTAGTAAATGTTTAGATTATTTTTGTCCACAAATTTAAAGTAGAAGATTTTCACTTTCTGTACGGAACTTGAATTATTATTGATGATAAATAGTATTATCGGACGACAGATAGTTTCCGTATAGTCCTACTGACTTTTAAGTCTATGTGCTTTATGAGTCAAAACGAATGTCGTAGTGGTAGTTAGGCCCCTTAAATACTAAAGTGTTATAAGTGAACTTAACTTTTAAAGGTATTTTCGAAGTACAAATCTTGGTTTTATCATTTTACTTCGTAGTATTTTGCCCCTGCCAAATGTATTAAACCAACATTTTCAATTATAAGCACTAAAAACTGAGCGCTATGAGAAAGGTGAAAATAGACAAATTACTAGGGGCCTGGCCTCTCTCCTGCTATCTAAGACCACGAAGCAAGTGGTTTTGTGATGACAAAGTAATACCAGTAAGTTTTATTCTTCTGTAAACAGGCGTGTAAAGCACGTATCTCCTATGAGTAAAATGTGTCTCAGATAAATATTGCGTTGGCGGGTTTACTTCCAAATTACTTTTCACGAGCCGAGATTTATAAAAGTGGAAACTGAAAATTAGGCTCTGGGAAATTGCCAGTTAATTTCTTATAGTGAAAGTTCTCTTAATAAGCCCATTTTGTTTACTTCACGGTAATAGTGGTGCAGCTTTGTGCTTGCGGACCGAACACCAAAAAGAGAATTAGAAGTCGCATACATGACACATATTCTGATAATATCGAAAGTACCTCAATTTTTTCCGGTTTTGTTAATATAAACAGCAGTTTTGAGACCTCTTCTTTCTAGTGTTCATAAAACTTTTGAATCCAAATTGGCGGCAACGTCAAGAAAATGATCATTATAGGCAGTTAAACAAAGTGAGATTCGTGAGCTGTTTGTGAAGTCTGAGTAAGTTGGTATCACACGCGGCTTTTTGTTCCATTGCTCTCTTTTCCTTGTAGAAGCGGCTTCCACCTGTACGACATACGGTCACATAAAAGTGGATCAAGTAGAAAAAATGATTTATTGCTGCAGTTAAATAGGTTCAAATCTAATTCATTCTGCATTGTCTAGTTTTCTAGTACACCGAGACAGGGGTGTTAGTTTTTATATAAAATTGGGCAAGTGTTATGTAAGGGCCGTTCACAGAAAATCCTTATTAAAGAGATATTACATCAAGCAGCTGCTATAAAGCTATGATCTTTGTTAGGGAGTGGGATTCTGCGTGAAGATAGATTGGACAGAAATATATTTTTGTAAATTCCAATTCCAAATATTGCTGCACGGTAACCTATGCTTACCTATTCCAAAGTGCCTGGCAGAGCATAACAAGGCAAGCCGTAATTTCTATGAACGGACATTAACTTGTTTAGTTCAGAGACATGGTTCATAAATTATAACGATTTCGTTTTAATGGGTGAGATGGTAGCAAATATAATAGACGACATGCTGAAAGTTTCCGCCTTGTATGCAAAGTATGTCTTAAACTTACTGAATGCGTTTTCCGAATCCCTATTTTCTTCACATACCTGTCATTTTTCCTCTCACTAAAATAATTTTAAAATAGAACAAGAAAATTTACGGATTTAAGGGTCACCAGAGAGTTCCTATAGCCTGTTGCAATCTCAAGTTACGTTGTGTGGCATAAGACATTAACTCGGTACAGGGTAGAAACCCGTTATTTGAGGTATAAGTACGACAATGACGGAAAAGGCGTACATATGCCCATACGGCCAAAGTAGCAGGGCTTTGGATTGATGATCGGAAGGGCACTGTTTTATTAAATATTGCGGAGGTTTTAACTCGTAATAGGTTAAAATCAAGCAATTGAGCCCTCTTTCCGTCTGATGCTGTGACCTTTGAATGAGTAGACCCCTGCAAACGTGATGCACTATATACACGCTTAGTTCTGAGTAACTGAAAACTTATTACTACTGGAACCGATTACTGTCTTTGTCTTCCATTTGGAATTAAAGTCATGTTCATCACCAGCCAAAAAATGTAAAGTTTCATTACCATGTTTGTTATTGTTTAATCGTTAAAAATCACTCGCGGCGACAAAATGGACTTCACATATACCATTCAGGCGTCTCTTACGTATGTTGCGGCAATAGTTTTAGAGACATAAATTTGAAGGCTTAGGGTACTCTGCTCTCCAAATAATATTAGCCAATAAATAAACACACATGCGTTAAAAATTCGTAGAAAAATCGGCTTCCGGGGCAGCTATAGAGATTACAGAATTTCAGAGACCAAGAGGTTAGCGTGTTGTCCTCGGTGCCTTTCCTGTCTCCCTCCCCCTCCTTAAAGATCCATTAGTGCCTGGCGATTTCCTATAACTTAGGTATTTTAAGGCAATAATAGTCAAAATTATTTTACATCAATACTAATAACATGAATTTGTGATGATATTTCTTGATGACACTTTAACGTAAGCATAAGTGATAAAATTTCCGTAGAGTTAGTTGTTTAAGACTCGAAGTTGGTTTAACTCTTTTATTTAAGATGCCTCGATAAAAACGGGCAGCATGCTCTGAAACATGTACCACGAAACGAGATTTTTAAACGAAACGAGAGTTATACCGTTTGATTGGACTTACAATTGAGAAAATACGGAAGAGAATATGGGATTGTTTGGCTTGCTCTCCGGGTATTACATCCAGATACCTGATTTATTTTTCGAAGCTAAAATGGGAAATCGCCTTAGTTGCTGAACTGCCAAGAGAATCATACATTAAGCTGACACCAGTAAGAAAAGGCTGTAATTAACCAAAGACTATAAGCTACGGTGGCTTAGATGTAATCCTAAAAGTTTCGTTCGTTTTGCGTCGATCTCACGTGAAGCGAAAGAGAGGTTCTGTGACCAAGCAATTTGATCCATGAAGTTACAGATTCGATGCTGACGCCATCGTGCGGGTTTTGCAACATTTGTGCGATAAAACTTTAAAAATACAACAAGCGTCGTCATTAACGGTATTATTATTCGGTGAAACAAATGGCAAAGAATGTTAAATGTATATGTCACAATCAGGTAATTAACAGGTTCGTTTTATTTGATATTATATTGTTCTCGATCGAGACACAAATTTCTTCTAGGGTATTTTAATTACGTCAAGATTTGTGCAATACGTTGAAGAGAGAAGAACCTCGCCTATAAATTTTCTAGTTATTGATAGAGTATGCAAAGAAGAGCATGCAATGTGCGAAAATTTCGACAGTAGAAACGAAGGCATGTTTCGATGAAACTAGTGGGTCAACCACCTAAGATGAAAGCGAAAGAGATTTCCGAGAGAGGATCTCTTAGGAATTGCTTCTTGAAACAAAATAACGTGCGAAAGTGTACGAGCGTTCTTGCATTAGTTTAATACTGAGTTGAAACATCCCGAACGCATCCAAATGCCATTTGAGAACAAAGGGGGTGTCTCAACTGAATTATTATCTTTTGTAACAGTGTAATTTATATGATAATATGGTATAAAATAGACTCTGATAAACACAGTTAAAATTAATTACATTGCATGCAGATTAAGTCGAATTTTTATCATTCAAAAGTATGGCAGTCATAATCGATAGGCCTATGCAAAGCAAACTACTTCATATTTTGTAGTGGGAGCTATTTTAGTACCCCTCGCAGCTCCACCCCTCCTTTCAGACTGTGTGTTTAACAAACTCACAATATATGCATCATATATCTTGATTTAAACTTAACACACCATTGATAACGGATATCTAGAGAATCTCAATCGTGAAAATATAGTTTAGATCATACCTTTTGGATATGCTACATATTAATTGCCACCGAAATCCCATGTAGTTTTCAAAAACAAACACTTAATAGTCGGGCCATGTACTGTCATCTATTAAGCACTAGTAATAGCATTGAGAAGGCCTATTTTTAAAAAATTGAAGACAGAAATGATAGATTTTTCCTTTGCTTTGGATAATTATACTCAGTTTTTTAACTCCTTAGCGTAGACCTTGGAAGTCTTGAAACTTTCACTTAGTTGGTGATAAAGAAGTGAGACAATTATTAGACACGTAGTTGACAGTACACAGGGGACGCTGTCGTTTACGGTTTTTCTAAATACAAGCTAAAGAAAGGGAGGATTCCAGAATATCTTGGAATTCATTGACGAATCCCTACTAAATTGTAGGAGGCTGTCTTCTTCGTGTAATTAACTTATCGCACTCAATACCGAAAATATGTCCTTCCCATCCAACGAAACGGGAGGCCGTCGTAAGTTCTGCTCGTTATTGCCATTCTAGACACGGCGGTAAGTTTGTACCTCAGATTACGAGACTTCGCTTAACGAGTTATAAAGGGCATCTGGTGCACATTAGTGCTATTCCACTTCCGTACCAAATACATTGAAAATTAAATCGTCGTCGTCGTCGTCGTTGTCGTCATCATCATCATCATCATCATCATCATCATCATCATCATCATCATCATCATCATCACCACCATCATCATGCGGTTATATGAGGGAACCCCACTCTAGATTCCCCCGCGTGTATACGTACTTACTGAAGATATTGATAGATACAATACATTTGATAGTGATACGCATGTGCCATGAGATAGTAGCATGTATGTTTCTTGAAACCGTAATACGCATGTTCGTTTAGCTTACTTGTAGCTTATCAATTCAGCAACTCAAAAGGAACAAGAAATTCATGTATCTTTAAAGGTGAAATCGTGCTGAATGCAAATATAAAGTTATGAATAAGGATGCGTGTTACTCTTTTAAACCTTTGATCGAGACAGCGTGTGCAGTCGTATGTTGTTCCCGATATTTGATTTACACGCCGGTTTTCTGGAACAGAGATCTGCAATGTACTTAAGGTTTCCTGCTATGTTGAAGCAGGAACTCTTGTTATGACTGGTTCTATCAATAGGCAAAGTGTGTTCTCTACTTCGTATTGCTCTTCGCATAAATGCTCTGTCATATATAAGTTCGTGAATAAAGCAGACATGAGCTCTTCTGTGAATTAAAACCAGCATCTACCGATAGCAGTTCTGATTGGAGAGACAATCCTATTCCAGGATTAACTGTCCAATTGGATAAGTACACTAGTTGTTTTACCCGAAGTATTAATTCTTGGGTTTAGACAGAATTATCTAAAGACTGACTTCTGCGGTTCTACAAAGAATGTTTGCGATTTTTATCACATCTCAGCAGGTTACGTAGTGCCTGCTTGTTAAGTTGCAGTAACTATAGTCTCTCTGACAACTCTGACCCCTTCTCTGTCGATCGCTTTTCGTGGCTGCAGAAACTTGGAGTTTATTGCGTGCCCAAGGGTTGTAATATTCTGAACACGACTGTAGAAAATTAAATTGATTGGGCTACCATGCTTAATCCACCGTAATTACATTTGGAATTAAAAACACTTTAGAGTATGATTTATTGGTGGGTAATCCTTGACGTCGAAATATTGCCGCTGTGCTATGGTTGTTTTAGTTGTCTCATTGTTATGATATAATGCATGTCGCAGTTGGCTGGTTTTTCATCTGGATTATGTCATAAATGCATAGAGATCCATCTGATTCCTAGAGACGAAACCCACAGAAGATAAGCGGTTGATTGGATACATAAATAGTTTGAAACTTGACGATGACCACTTCCTGTCCTCCATACCCCAAGGAAGAAGCCTTTCTTTGTTGATGGCTTTTCATCTAGCATAGGAGAAAGCTGTTCATTGATAACTGCGAAACGGGAGATTCATTAGCGGTGCAAACATGACAAATCAGTTGTTCACTGACCGCATTGAGTCAACCAAGGAGAGGAACATTAAGTAAAAGCAAGGAGGGTCACTTTCATCAGCGTTCTTGCAGTTTCCCACGGAAGCTCGGTCTGGACCATTTCCATCAAAGAAGCATCTTATTTTTCATAGAGTAGTACTCGAAAGCCCTTTACGTGGAAAAGATACTTTCATGTTGTGTACCTCTACGTAAATACCAGCAGTGGAGTTTTGATTTTAGAGTATTATTGATATTCGGAAGTGTGACTTAAACAAGTTATTGCTATATCTTCATTATGGATGAGCTCTGGATGTTAGGAGGTACATCTGGTCTCAATGGTCTTGAGACACAGCTGCGAGCACGTTATTATGTCCTTATGCTATTCGAGAAGGCTGATAGGTGAGTGCTATTTGTCGGCTCGAATATCTACTTCTGCCGGGCTCAGTTTGCTTCTTTGTTTCCGCTTAATTATAACTGGAACTTTGCCATTATGACTTTTTTAGTTCCCGCGCTATCCATAAGGGCGTGCAGATTCAGTTTAATAATTTATATCGGGGCATTGGGACCGAATCTACTATTTAAAGAGTGTGTAAGCCAAGAACTCCGGCCAAACATTTTCATGCTTTTTCTGCTTTCACTCTTATGGCCGTTGATGGTCTATCGCGTGCTCGGTTATCGTGTTAAATATTACCGTTATCAGAATGATTGAGGTTTCACGGTTAAACGGTATTGTCACTCTGCAGTTGATAGATCAGTGTAAGCTGCGTGTGACATAAGGAACGTCATTTGCATGCTAGTATATCTAGAAACAAATCACATACATGATCAAGGATAGAAGGCCTATTTCATTTCTCAAAATGGTTTCCCTGGTCATACCTTGTCGGTATCACTTGATTTTTTCAGCTCATAATGCAGTAGAGAATTATGTTTACTTTAAATTAAGGAATGCTATTGGAGTTGCAAGACATCCTGTTTAGTTTTTGTTATTATTGATTGTTTGGTTTATTCATAGAGTGCTAAGCGTATCAGAAGATTAAAATTCAATTGAAAGGATTTCGGATATTAATAATCTTGGGAGGTTAATGATCTGACATTCTGCTATAGTCGAAGTTAGATGTCAAACTGAGACCGCAAGAAATAGTGTTAAGTGCAGTAACATAGAGAACATTAGTGCATGTGGACCAACTTAGTGATCATGAACTAACCCTTGTGTGAAAATAATAATTATATAAGGATGCAATGTGTTGGTCAGTTTAGGTTGCTTCTTTCTGCTGAAAATGATGAGTTTGGCCTAGAGCTATGAGTTCTGTTGAGGAAAGTAGCGGCAGTTTCATAAATACAGTTTTCCATGCACCAATGATTGTCTTACGAAAGATGATTGATATTTATGTATTGCGTCGTAGGAAGGTTGTGTCTTGTTCACTATAGTCGATCCATTTCATTATGTGGTCGTGTTGTTATGAAATACCTGACACCTTTGCTCCTACACGTTGATCTGAGAAAGCTTACGGGTTAACATCTTGGTAATTCAAGAAAGGTTCACTACTAAAAGTAGTAAGTTACGCACCCGAGGTGATAACCATGTGGACTACAAGGGGAGCAGCAACAGAGGGGTGCAGGTCAACTATGGGGCAAGTAATGACTATCCTTGGCTGTAGTTACGACAACAATAATCTACGATCAAGGAAAATCAGTGATTCGTTGCCAGTTCATGTTAAACATCAAGAGAAAACAGGATAAGTCTGTCACCAGCTGTTGGGTGGTGGTATTAGCTTGTATTATTTAAAAATGCATTCCGATTTGAGGATTTTCAAATATCCTAGGTAGAGTGACTTATATGCATTGTTTATGAACAAATAGTAGCCAAGCAGATGTTGCCTCCATGCAGGCGGGACCATCTGCTACGCTCTCAGCTAATTTTGCTCGAGATATGGAATGTTTTTAATTAACCTATAGCAAATGAAGTTTAGGCCGGAATGAAACATTGGAAAAAATAGGATTGTGCATGGAATTTGCAGGATGTTTTGGACATGTTTAAAATATGTAGAAAAAGGGAGAGCTATGACAATTACTGACTTCAGCATTTGTTTCCATGTGAAAGTTGAAGTGCGTAGATGCAGTTAGATTAGAAATGGTTTTAGCAAAGTACGCTACGTAGAGCAGCGAGACCTCTGAGGAAGTACTTTTTGGAGGTAAGGGGTGCGTTGTATAGCTTTACATTGCCATCCTAATACGAATTGCACGAGCAGCATAATGTAGACTTTCTTTTAAAGCCATTGTTAGGAAATTGATTGTCCTCGTGTTACAGATATGTGCGCCTGGTATTTAAAGCTTACAAGTATTTACGGAGCGCACTATTTCATTTTTTAATCTATATGTAAACTATTCTATGTGTTGAACCTGCCTCAACAAAGTGTTGCCATTCGTAGACTTATCAATCCAATTTATGGCTATTATTTCGCCATAAACCTTGTTTGCCACAATCTGCTTTTCAAGACGTAGATAATGCAAGATGCAGCAGGATTAACACATGAAAGGTTTCCTCATTTCAAGTCCTGTAGCAGATGCAGCTATTAAAACACTGTTGCAGGTCTCGAGTATTGCATACCAACGTTTTATTGCTTAAATTGGCTCTCTTCAGCGTATTGGAACGCTTGGTATTGTGCTAACACCCACGTTAAGTGGTCCACTTTGTTCGTTATCTGCCATCATGGGCCAGTTGAAAAGCTTAGCTTACCGCATTTCGTTGATTTGCTCCCCTTGACGAGTATTCAATTCGTAGAATTCGAATAGGGCACTTATACGAGGCTAGGGGCTTTTTATATTGCCGCCGTGTTCGTCAAATGTAGCTATGATTACTTTGCAACCGATGATTATGACCAAGGACAGCGCCATCAAATCAAAAGGGAGGGAATGTTCTTCTCCGTTTTCTTTTAACACCATTGAGAGGTGACAGACACGGAGTTTTTCAGTGATTGAATGGTTCCAAGCCCTTTCCCCTATCCGCCCTTAACTTTGAATACCCCACATCTCTTGAGAAGGATACTTATGAAATTTTTCATGGTATGTCTGACATTGTAATGTCATTAGGATAAGGGTTGGCTTAGAATTTGTTTGAGGCTTGGCCCTTACAACGTTGTCTGCTTCAGAATGGGAGTTTATGATAGATGAGCACTAATTCGTGTATCCTATTGCCCCGTCTCCTTAGAATTATAGCCATGTCCAAATCTTAGACCAACGTTGGCAATACCTAGCTGCAAGAAGGGCTTCAGTATAGACAAAGTTGGTCACCATTATTCGGTATTTCTGCCCTTATTATGTAATATAGCCATTTATTATTCAAACTATAGACACATTGCTTCATTTCCTCCATAAAGTCGTTAACATAGAAGTGAGTCAACACCTCTTCCCATAGAGAACACGTGGTTCCAAGCAGCCACCGCATCCTATCCATGATAAAGTTTTACATCATCCACTTATCATAACTTCGGTTACCATATCTTCAAGGCTGTTTACACAGTAAAGGTTCTTATACGCAAGTTGCCACAAATTGTTAGAAATGACGATCCATGTATCCAAATATTGGAAGCACAGGTGACCGGTTTATGTGCAGCCTTAGTGGTGTACTCGGTTTGGCATACCGTTTCTGCATCAAGCTTTTATCGTGTACACGATTTAAAACTCATACGAAGGACAGGTACTTGCTCGTATGCCATATTGTAACCGAGCAAGAAAATCCATGGCCGTTCTTTACGTTCTTTTAAAATTGAGTATCATGGTTTAGCCCACGATTTCTCTTGAAAGCTGCCTGCGAATGTCTGACCTTTAGAATAGTGTGCAGGATTCGCGCAAAACAAAAGATCACGTGATAATTCGACTCTCAGGATTGGTGCATAGCAAGCATTTGAGTGAAAGCTTGTATCGGTCTCTTGGAATTACATCGTTCATCGAATAGATATTATAATAGACATTGATAATATGGCGATAGTTTCTGAGACAACCTTCTTTCCCTACTATTCTGTGTTGCGAGCAAGATGATTTGATTGTAAATTTAAGTTTCCGTTGATATATTTGAATTTCATCGTCGCATTCAGCTCAGCCCAAGATTTTATTTGCTCTTTTACCACCAACAAAAAGTTTCCAAACGACATTTCTGCCTATATGAAATTTTTCCTACCTAAAGTTCTTTAGTGATTGAAATCTGTCAATAATTTTAAGAAATTATGACCCCTCTAAAACAATTTAGGAGGAGGACGTGTAAGAGTTCCGGGATTGAAGTGCAGTTACTTTTTGAAGAGCTAAGTCAAGGTTATTGACACTGCATGAGTTCCTTTGTATATGAGATTCATTTCATACTACATACATTGTAGGTAAGAAGAATTTCAAGAGAAAATGAAAATAAGTCTAAATCAGGATTCGAACGCGAGACACTCACCATAGCGGAGTGTTGATCTAGCAACGAGCAACGGCAACCCCGATAATAACATACTTGATTTTCAAATCATCCAAATTATCCACCGGTGGATATCCAATGCCTCAAGGCACCGCCATTCGGCCAATTAACCTGGCCATTATGTTGCTAAACCGGAAGTACTCGTTAGGCCAAAAAGCCCTTGGTTAAGTGGTGGCAACGTGGTGCTTAACACAGTTATTTCAAATGTCGCTGCTAATATGTCTACGGTATAGGAGGTATCACACGAAGTGTGTGAAAGGTTTTTGGTACATAAAATCAACTGGCAAGTACGTTTGGTTGAGATTTTCCTTTCATAGACGATAACTGTTGACCTATAGAAATATTTTCAGCATCTTCTAGAAAATTATGTGCTGAGCATGTCGTTGCTACCACGTAACCAAGGATGTTTTAGCCTCGGGTTAACGGCGTATGTTAAACGAGTGGAGAATCTTGGTGGTGACATATTTCATAGTCACTAGAAACTCTTCAAACTTAGCATTTCAAATCTGGTCTTCTCATGAGCAGATTTTTGTATAGGAACATTTTTCTACAGGAACATTTATGGCAGCAGGGCGCGATATTTTGTTGACAGAGCCAGTTAAGCCACATTGCATAAATGATTTGATTGAAAGATTTAATTTTGTAAGAGCATTGTCCGGGATTTCGCTTGGAAATGGGATCAAATGAAAGGTGTTCGTGTCTGGATACAACTAGTGCTTTGATTGTGTCTGGGACAATGTTCTTTGATTTCCAGTATGAAGTGGCCAGTTCTGTACTACCTTGCGTTATACTGATCAAGTACACTAAATATAAACCAGAAAGCTACTCGAGGTAAGTGTGGTTAAAGAATAAGAAAAATGACATTTTTGTGTTCAAAAATTGGAAGCCATTGCGACTGCCTACCCCAAAGTCACCGCAGACGAATGACGCTGGGGACTCACTCCATTAGTTACGATAAGCATGTAGTGGGCCAAATCTGTTCCTGTGTCAGTGCGGGGTAAATGAGATAGGTAGGCAAACTACCAATGTTGGAAGGCTGTGACTGATTGAATCCTCCTTTATAAGTCAATCTTTTGGACAATTTCACTCGCCTGCACTTTGCCTGACTCCGTCGACTTCGCTTTCTTGTTGCGGGGCATTGTTTTGATTGTGTCATTTCAGACAATCCAATCCTTCCTATCAGCGTTAGTCTGATTCTTATCTGATTACACCATTGTCCCATGTTCCTGAATCTAATCGAAGTCATCATCACTCTAATGGCTTATTCCTGATTGTTGGCCGCAATAAATCGCTCTTTGATTGCAAATTATGTCGTTGTTGGCGCCTTTTCGTAGGTTACAAAATGTCCTCCAAAGCAAAGTCCAATTGATTGCCTCTCGGTTTCTATCAAACAATTGAAAGAACTTAAATAGTCACACACGATAAAGCGTTTCCATTTTCCCTAGTGTGACGTCAAAGCCTCTAGCTAGTTTTGTTCAGTTAATATGATTTATCTTCCCGTTAATGACAACAGAATAATTCTTTTATAGAACGTCTTGATAGATTCCCTTCATCGTTTAGAGATTTGATCCCCCAAATGCCTCTGTTGCACTCTTTTGTAGATTATATTGTCAATATGATGTCACTACTCTTTTCAAACAATTATTACTGGCTTATAAATATTGTGATTCGTAAGAGACCGCATGACACCTAGATGGCGAAGGTTGATCGGATGAAGTTGTGTGTTTAAGAGAAGAGACATTGATTAATGTACTGTCGGACATTGTGGCACCCACTTGCGTGCGCAGTCTGTCCAGTTGACCGTAATCTGCACCAAAGTCTGATTTGTACTAGTACTCCCTTCCGCCCATATAGACGCCTTTCTTCTTTAACTTTTTTCTTTTTTCTTATGTCCGACTTGTGCATCATATTGCGTCGGTGCCTGTTGTAATCGTCGTAGAAGGCAGCAAAGGATGACGTAGAGTTCGAAACTGTCAAGTCTGTCATTGACAGGTCATTGTATTATGCAAATGGGTGTGTAGTTTCCAAGCAAAGAAAATGTCATTTGCAGCTTGTTTGGGATTACATACGTTGCTTGATCAATCTTCTCACTTTTAACGAGTGAAAATCAGCAGATGTGAAAGAAAGAGGATAAAGCTCATTATGCTTTATGTCATGATTTGTTGAAGTCTGATTAGACAAGTTGCGAGTTTTAAGAAGGAACGAAATTTATATTGGCTTATTTCCTTTCGAAAATATTGCCATTACGAGAAAATTTTGGAGAATAAGATGTTGTAAAGGCAATAATTCATTATCCTTCCTATAGATACCATCGGATTCGTTTACAACTTTAGTTCATGCACTTTACCCTCTGAGTGTTAAAATCGACCCCTATTGAGCACGCCTCCCCCCACCCCAAACCGATTGCTGGTTTCGCCAGGGATGTAGTTAGTCATGCCTGGCTTTCAATACCAGTACGAAGCTTTAAAGTCATCGCCTGTGCTTCATTCCCATGCCCTCCCATTTCTATTTGTATTAATTTATTTCACTTCGAGTTTGCTATAGGATTAAGATACTGATAGGAGCTAATTATTTACCTGCACTAAATCCTTAGTATTTGTAGAACGCATCTGTTCCTTTTTTTCTGTATTTTGTAGCCGTAGTAGGCATGTAGTGCAGCAAAACCATCAACAGATACCTAATAGGGAAAATATCTAACATCGTGAAGATAGAAATGGCCAAATGTTCCGGAAAGTTCTGCCTTGTTGGCTTCGTTTGGGATTCCTACATTTAGCAAGGGCTGTCAAAAACTAATCAGTTGAAAATTAATTGCAACTGATTGATTTGTTTGGATTTTGGTTTTGGTAAAGTAATTGTTGTTCCCCAATTAATTGCAATTAATTGATTGTAAGTTCTCTAATTTCAATTAATTTTTATTGTGTCCATATTAATTGCAGTCAAATTTGACAGTCGTTCATACAAAGGTTACTAAGCTGGAGATCTCAATTCGATTTGCCGTCTTGGTTTTTACCAAACTCGTTAAAACTTTGATGTTTCCGTGGCAATACGAGCTGAAAAAGTAGCAATGTGCACATTGAAAATTATTCTCCTTTTCGTGTTCTTTAATCATCTAGTGGCAGTCGGGTTTTTTTATTTTTCCTATTTATGACTAGTAAGATCAAATTAAATTGCTATAAGCACGTTGAACAGTAGCTTAGTTCTTTTCTTTATTCGCTGTGTCACTTAGGTAGACATGGTTGTTAATAAGCAAAAGGAAGTGTCAAATATTTTAAATGCTGCAGTGATCCAAAGTTTTCTTTTGAGGAAGGCTCGCTTTTAATAAACAGGAACAGTGGCAGAATACCAGTTATATAAACTTTTCACCCGTCAAATTTAGGATCGATTAAACCCACTAGTTGTACTATCTTGATTGTACCTTCTGTATGTAAACAGCTGTGTGTCCAAGGGATCATAAGATTGCGTCTCCTCACAACACTTGTTACCTTCCCGTCTCATTTATTCTGGTAGTTTGATCTGGGGTGGTAGCCGGTCAGAAAGCGAAGATTGCCGTCCGGATAATAGACAAGGTCTTTGAGCGTCGACCCGTCCGGGTTCTCGATCTCGCGCAAACGGTTTTCCGCATAAGGTTTCCTCCGCGCCGGCATTGGGCTGCGGAAAAATGCGATCCAACATTTCTGGGCGCCGGACCGGCGTTTGCGACGGCGGTTACAGTCATTCCCTTCATATCTCCTTTTCTCGGCGCTTCCTCGCCGTGAAAGAAGTATAAGGCCGTCCGAAAGGGCGGGGATAAAATTTAATGAAATTTATTTATGGTTAACGCCGTCCCCGCCCTCAATTCAGGGCGTATACTCGAGCCCGGCGTTTTCCGTGCGGCGGTTTTGGCGGCCGGCCCGGCCGCGACGCCGTCTATCGTCCGTACAAGGAACGGCGGGCCAAGGCCCGCCCTGCGGTTGAAGGCCGCTATTATATATCCCAAACCTGTTTATACCTTGTTACAAACCACCACTGTTGTAACATTTTCCTTAACCCAATTTCTTTAACCGCAATATCTAAATCTTTCAAATAAACATCCCCCAAACGCTTCTTCAATATGTAATGATATTTGATGTTACGTTGATAATACCAAAGGTATTCAATAGCCAACGCGACCCCCATACCGATAAAAAAGCCACGTGCAACTGTAATAAGCGGCTTATCGTGCCACACTAGCACAACAAACAAGAAATATAAGATGCCCTTAATGAAGCCGCTTTTTAATACTAATCGAAAAGATTTACGCTCAAGGTCTTTATCAGTCATAATCAATTTTTTTGAAACTAATTAGAGCATGTTTCGTTCTGGGTGGCTGCCGTATCAGCTATCGCCCCTACAGTAGCTACTGTAGTAGGTAGTACGGGCGTTGCAGCAGTGATCGCTGCAATTTGTGCCAGATACAGCTAGATCTTGTCCAGATCCGTTAGGATTAGCAAATGCAGCCGTCGCAGTACCCGCTGCACCTCCAACGAAACCTCTTACTCCCGCAGCCTTAAGCCCGTTTAATCCAAAACTTGCGACATTTGTTGCTCCGCCAGTGAGGGCTCCCGCTGCCGAAAATGCCAAAACTTCTACGGTATTACCGCCACTGCCCGCAGCGAACGTGCCCGAAAGTACAGCTGATCCAAGAGCACCGCCTGCAAAGCTTGCTCCTTCCCCAGTAAGGCCAGCAGAAGTTACTGCAGCTGGTGCTGCGTTAGCCGTCACGTAAATTGCAGCAATCGCAGCCGTCGGACCTAGCAACATTGCCGCCCCAGTCAATCCTGCCGAAGAAGTTGGAGCGCCGAATTGCGCGCATAAGACGCCGCATCCTTGGGGCGGCAAACCTGTAAATTCTGTCAGCAAATTAAATTGTATTTTTGGAATTTCGGAAGTTTTGCTGTGAATCCTAGCGCATACTAAGCGTCAATTGCGCTAAGCTCTCGAACTGTTGTCGAGCGCATTGTCCGCCTATTAACTAAATGGCTGCATCAAAGGAAGTGAGTCACGTTATTGTTTGTCCGCTGAGGTACTTAAATATTTGGTTGTCCCTTCGATTGGAATAGCCTTCCAATACCCAACATCGTCATCAAATTTTAATTCAGCTTCCATCTCAAGTTCATCAGGCATGTAAATAATTACGCGCATACCATTACAGATTTTTTCTTCGATTTTTTTTAAATCACTCATCGATCCTTTGAGATTAAGCCCGTAACCCCACAAATCATTACCGTTATTGGTATCAAACATAATTCGATGCACAGCGTCTTTTCTCCCTCAAGAATTTGCAATAGTTTTCCATTTAGTTTTGACATTTATTAGGATTGGGCCTCGGTGTAAACTGTGCCGCTATTGCAGCAGCAGTTGCTGCATCTACAGGATCAGGAGTTAAAACCGTAGCGTGAAGAGGGTTGTTTCTTTCCGGAAAAGGCGTCGGTGCCACTGTTACGCCTATCGTCGCTAGCTGTTGAACAGTTGACACACTGATCTGGTTATTTTGAAACCTACCGGCCGCCGCAAGCTGCTCTACAGACATACCGGGAGCTGACTGAACGGAAAAACCATGTAGACCGGTAAATGGCGGATCCACCGGCCCAGATCGACTAATAACCGTGCTAGGCGGCAGCAAACCGCCTCTGACGACATATTGCGGTTGCTGATTATCGCCGTTTCCGAAAAAGCTGGGTTTGAATCCGGGCTGTTGAACCGACCCTTGGCCCATTGTCGCAACCGCCGCAATAATGACTGACGCCCTGAACGACTGCGTCAACGATTGCACCTTTGCCTGCCGCGCTATTGCGGCTTTATCCAACAGGCCTTGTTCTTCCAAAGCCTTGCAAATTGCTTCTCGTCCGCCGTCTTCCGGCGGAGCGTTGCCGCCCTGACCGGATTCGGGGCCGGCAAAGCCCACGGAACTGAAATTAAAGCCGGGGCCGTGGCCGAGGTTAAAATTGGTCCTTATCCCGGTGACGACAATGACGTCATTCGTGCACACGCCGGAGGCCGTGCAGTAAAGTCCCGTCGGGTCTGTTGCGTTAATGGGGTCGTTTGCGATGAGATCGAATTGGGGAGAATTCGATTCTAGTCTGAAGCTCTAACAATCCATCAAAACCCCAAAACGGCCTATAAGCGTATTCTGGGATTTTTGATGTCCGGACAAGCCTTTCGAGCAGACAAGGCTTCACCCCATCAATCTAACTTCCTTCGATTTTCATTTTTTAAATGACTTGTGTTCTAAATGAACAATAGTGTCCATTTTCATCTCGCCAACCCAAGCGTGGTGTTCTCCTTTGCGGACTATGGCTTGGCATTCGAGAGTGTCATCATATAAAATTACTTTCTTACCGATCTCAAGATCACTTTCGCAAAGCGCCGGGTGACAGCCTACGGCCGGGCTTGGCTTCAGTATGACGACATTGGGCCTTTCTAAGGAATTGAAGTCGACGAATATTTTCAACAAATTCATATCTCCCATCAATTACTCAGTACATTGAGCAGGGTTGGGGGCTGGTTTGAACAGCGCGCTTATTTTCCCCGCTAATTCTGGACTCAATGGGGCGTCTACTGCAAGAGTATGATGCAATGGCATATGGTCAAATGGGGTCGGGACCACTGGAACACCAATAGCGTTTAGTTCAGCTAGGGTTGTATAGCTGATCTGCGAATGTGGGTAATTGGCTGCAAGTGCTATATCATTTACCGACAGACCGGGCGCGGATGATGCAGAAATTCCGGTCAATGGCGCATATGGCGCTCTTACTGGGCCGGCACCTCTGATTAAAGTGCTTGGTGAAGAAATTCCGCCTCTGACGACATATTGCGGTTGCTGATTATCGCCGTTTCCGAAAAAGCTGGGTTTGAATCCGGGCTGTTGAACCGACCCTTGGCCCATTGTCGCAACCGCCGCAATAATGACTGACGCCCTGAACGACTGCGTCAACGATTGCACCTTTGCCTGCCGCGCTATTGCGGCTTTATCCAACAGGCCTTGTTCTTCCAAAGCCTTGCAAATTGCTTCTCGTCCGCCGTCTTCCGGCGGAGCGTTGCCGCCCTGACCGGATTCGGGGCCGGCAAAGCCCACGGAACTGAAATTAAAGCCGGGGCCGTGGCCGAGGTTAAAATTGGTCCTTATCCCGGTGACGACAATGACGTCATTCGTGCACACGCCCGAGGCCGTGCAGTAAAGTCCCGTCGGGTCTGTTGCGTTAACGGGATCGTTTCCGACATAGGCGTATAGGTTCATGCCGTCGCCGTATCGGATGGGATCGGGGGAGACGAAGCGGCCGGTCTCGGCGTCGAAGAAGCGCGCCTTATAGTGATAGAGCCCGACGTCTTCGTCGTATTTCTGTCCGGTGTAGCGGAAGGGAACGCCCCCGGCCTCAGCCAGCGCCCCATAGGTCGCATAGGTGTAAATGTCGCGCTTGGCCCCCGTCTCGTCCGCGGTGGCGACGACCGAGCCGCGAATGTCCCCATGCGCCCAGTGCTCGCAGCCCTGGCTGCCGCAGCTTCCCGTGTAGTCGATCATCAGGAACGGCTCGTCGACGGAGCCGGGCAGCCGCACCGAGCGCAGCTCCAGCTCCGCGTCCGCGCCCCCCACCGGCGCCGGATCGGAGAACGCCGCAATCTCCTGATCGCCGTCATAGTAAAGACGGATCGAGCCGGTCAGAAAGCGAAGATTGCCGTCCGGATAATAGACAAGGTCTTTGAGCGTCGACCCGTCCGGGTTCTCGATCGCGCGCAGCCGGTTTTCCGCGTCGAACACATAGCTCTGGCCGCGATGGTCTTCCTCCACATTGCCGCTCTCGTCATGGAGGATCGCCGCCCCCGCAGCCGTCTCATACTGGTTCAAGTCGTTGCTCGTATAATAGTCGCTGAAGTCCGATCCCGGAGCGTAATCGTAAAGGCTGTTGGACGACGTCTCGGTGACGATCTGGCCCGCGGGATTGTAAGCGAAGCCGTAGGTCTGGTCGTGCGCCGTCCCCGCAAGATCGTGCGCCAGCGACGTCAGCCGCGACATGCCGTCATAACCATATGCAGTGGACGCGCCATTGTCGTAGGAAAGCGACGCGCGCCGCCCGAGATCGTCATAGGCGATTGTCGCCAGCGTCCGCGCCCCGTCCTTGACCGCAATCGGCGCCCCGGCCGCGTCATAGTCGTAATCGAGAACCCAGCCGTCTGGATAGGTCAGCGCCGTCACGCGCCTCGCATCGTCATAATCATAAGAGATCGGCATCTTGCCGCTGCTGCTGTGGGTCCGCTCTTTCAGCCGCGACAATTGATCATATTCATAATTCAGCGTCAGACTGCCCGCGCCTTCCGTCACGCGTCCGAAATTGTCGTATTCATAAGTATACGTCGTCGCCCCCGGAACGTCCCGGCTCGTCAATCGTCCGAGATCGTCGTAAATGTTGATGATCACCCGCCCGTCCCGGGCCCGCGCCGTTACGACCGCGCCGGCGTCGTCATATGTGAACTCTTCATAGTCCGTCGTCGACGACGTCCCGGGACTCGTCAGCGACGGATAGCGGATCTTTTTCAGCCGGTCGAAACCGTCATATTCATAGGTCGTCAGACGCCCCGACGCGTCTTCGAGCGTTTCCGTCAAGCCATTGTCGGTATAGGCGTATATGACGGCGTCCTGCTCCAGGGACGTTCCATAGGCGGCGCTCGTCTTGGTGGGTTCATTGGCGTTGCTGTAGAAGAACCGGACGATGCGGTCCTCGCCGTAAGCGCCCGAACTTCCCAAGGCGCAGGCGTCGGATTCAGGATTGGCGAAGGACGCCGGGTTCATGCGGGTCGCGACGCATTTGACCATGCCGCGGGCGAGATATTCCGTCTGCGTCAGGATGAGAATGGTCGAGGACGTTCCGTCATAGACGACCGACTTTATCGGTCGCGCATGCTCGTCGAAAAAGACCTCGCTTTTTTCCAGCGCCGCGAACGCCGCCCAGTCCGGATCGGAAAGCCCGTTCACGGTCCCGCGCTCGGTCAGATAGGGCTGGCCGTCGGCGTTGTAACTCGTCCGCACCGCCCGGTGTTTCAAAACCCCGGCGCCGTCCGGGTCCGGACCGATGGCGCCCACGACCTGGCGCGTCGCGTTGTAGCGCAGCTGCACGACGTCGTCCGAACCGCTCAAGGGCCCGTCGGTTTCGATGACATTGCCGAAGACGTCATACGCAAACGCCGCCGTCGACGCGACCGAGCCGTCCCCGGCTTTGGTTTCCGCCGATATCACGCGGATATTGTTGGGCGATCCTTGCGCCTCATATGTGATGTTGGTCTGCGTCTCGTCGGCGCCGGCGGCGCAAGAAGCCAGCGTCGCGCAGGCCGCAGTCTGGATCAGCACGTCGATGGGCGGACCGTCGATAAAGGTCGACCCGATGCTGTAATGCGCTTGTTTTGATGCGTATTCGAAGGTCGTTTTCGGCCGCACCGCGCCCGCCTCTGGCGCCGGCGCCGTGACGGTGAGCAGCCCGCCATGGGCGCTGTCATAGGTATAATCCGTCTGGTTTCCGAAGACGTCTTTCGTCCAGGTCGGCTTGTTGCAGGTCTTGGGATTGGAACACGTCGCCGGATAGGACGCCGTCGTCGTGATATCCGTAAGACCGGATCCCGGCTTGGCGACGAACCGCGTTTCCGTGACGTTGCCGCGACTATCGTAGGAGTATTCGACCAGATTGCTTTCCGGTCGGATAACGCGCTCCAACCGGTTGTTTGAGTCATAGGCGAAACTTGTGGTGCGGCTGAGCGGGTCCGTCGCAGATGTGACAAGGCCCGTGGAGATCTCGGAGACGGTGACCCAGTCATAGCCGCCCGGCGCCGTCACCGTTGCGGTGCGCTCGTCGCCGGCGTCGGCGAAATCGTAATCCCATGTTCCATAGCCGAGATCGACGGAGACGATATCCCCCAGGGCGCCGCTTTCGTAAGCGTAAGTCACGTCCGGCGTTGTCGCCGTCGGCCGCTGCATCGTCGTCAGCCGGCCGTATGTGTTATAGCCGTAAGTGGTCGTGCGGTCTTCCGCGTCGGTGACAGTCTCGATCTGCGAAACGTCGATCGTGTCGGAAGCGTATGTATAAGAGATCGTCGGCCAGCTTTCGGAAAAACCAAAACAACTGTCGGCCATGGGGTCGCAATAATCGACCGCATTGTTGATCGCCGTGATCTTTTCGATCTGGCGCCACTGGATCATGTCGATCCAATAGGTCGGCTTTCCATCCACAACATATTCGAAATGCAGCTGATAGCCGAAACTGTTGGTTACGGATTGCAGCCGCTCATTGCGATAGTTTCCTTGAAACTCATAGGTTTTGTAATGGAAGGTCGTTTTGACGCCGTTGGGCGCTTCGATTTCGGTCATCACCCCTTCATTGACCGAGGCGGGAAAGCCGCTGCCGCCGGTGAGGTTCTTTTCAAACGTTACGACCGTCCCGTCCGGGCTCGTATAGGTGTACGTCACTTCCCCCAGCGGGTTGGTGTCGGAGGTCAGCGTCGCGCCGCGCGCGTCGTCGTCCGCAAAGCTTCCGCCGCTTTCGGTGAAGACGTCGGACCCGCTCCCCATGCTGACAAAATAGGTCGATCCGACGCTGGAGATCGTGCCCAGCGTGTTGGCGCGCCAGCCCTGGTCGTTGAATGCGCGCACATACGCCAATCCCCCCGCCCCGGGATCGCCGATGGCGATGTCCGCGACCCCCGCCAGCAGCACCTTGCCCGAGACGAGATCGACCCCGCGCGCGTCGACCTGCGCGCGCGCCGGCAAGGGATCCGGCGTTCCCTGCGCCGCGGCCTCGCCGACAAATAACGGCCCGACAAGGAGCGCCGCGGCGAAGGCGCATGCGGTCTTCCGGTTTCGGTTCTTATCAACATTCCCCACAGGACAGTACTCCTCGGCTAATCCTTTGCGGGCGCGCCCGCATTGTTCCGTTTGCTACGCAACATCCGGCGGCCGCCGGGTTTAGGGCGGCGGCCCGCCCCCGCCGCCGCTGAGCGTGATGTAAACGACGCCCGTGTCGGTTCCCCCATTGCCGTCGGAGATCACATAGGTGACGACCGGGTCGATGATCTGGCAATTCGGGCAGATGTATCGCAACGCCGTTGCGTTATTGATGATCTGGACGACGCCGCCGCCAAACGTATTCGCGTCCGTAATCGTCAAAGAATCCCCGTCGGGATCGCTGTCATTGTCGAGTACGTAAAACGTCGTCCATTGGCGCTTGTTGACGTTCGTATACGTATCGTCCACGGCGACCGGCGGGAAGTTGTCGTCATTGGTGATCGTGCCGACCCCCTGGCTGTCGGAGATCGTCGCATCATTGGTCGCGTTGGTCAGATTGACGTAAAAGGTCTCCGTCGGCTCGCCGGTCTCATCTTCAATCCCGTCAATCGTCACCGTTTTTGACGTCTGCGACGACGTGAAGCTCACCGTTCCTGATTCCGCGACATAGTCGGAGCCCGCAAGCGCGGTGTTGTTCGCCGTTGCGTAATCGACATTATGCGTTACAGCGGTCGCGCCCGTCTTCGTAATCGTGAAAGTAAGATTCTGGCCTTCTTGCTTGGTGACGTTGTTGATGGAAAAGCTCGGGCCCGCATCGTCGTTGTTGATGGTTCCAACGCCCTGATTGTCGGCGATCGCCGCGCCGTTGGTCGCGTTGAACAAATCAAGCAGGACGGTTTCAGGGTTCTCATAGGTCGCGTCTTCCGTCGTCGGGACTGAGACCGTCTTTTCGGTTTCCAGTACGTCGAAACTCGCCGTGCCGGACTTACTTGTGTAATCGCTCGAGACCGCCGTGCCGTTCGCCGTCGCGTAGTCCACGTCATGGCTCTGGCCGGTCGATCCGGACTTGGCGATGGTGAAGACCAGGCTTCCGCCTTCGCTGACGGAAACGTCGTCGACGCTGAACGTCACTTCCGCCGGCAGGCCCTGAATCACCGACGTGCGGTTGCCGAGCGCGTCAAAACTATACGTTTCGGTCTTGCCCGCCGCCGCCCGCTCGACTTCGATCAGCCGTCCGAGCGCGTCATATTCGTAGTTCACGTCGTTGCTTTGCGCTCCCGCCGGCGGCGTCCAAACGACGCCGGCGAAAAGCGCCATGACGGCCAAGCCCCGCGACGCCCTCTGCAATCGAACTCGTTGTTTCATCTTAACCTGCATCCTTCAAATGCGCCGGCGCAAAACGCCCAAACCGCAACCACAGGGAACCCGGCGCGCACGGGTCCCGTCCGTTTCCGCGCGCAACGCGAAAACGCCTTTCAAAACGCCCTAAAAAACGCTCTGTCATGCATCCGGCGATACGCAACCCGCCGCAGCCCCGTATCAGCTCCCCCTATTCGCGCCCTCTATCGGCGCGCCTTAGTCCGCGATCTTGACGATCGACAGCGTTACGTCGCCTCTCACCTTCGACGGCGCAACCCAGCGCCCAAAACGCCGCTGCGACGGCGCCGCTTGGCTCAAAGCTTTCCTTCTTGGACGTATCTTGTCTGGATTGGTCAAAGCGCACCCCCATGCGACAGCGTTCGTATAAACACTACAATAGAGCAAATGATCTTTGTCAATTCATTTTATCTATAACAAATAAAATAAATACAGTTGTGAAAAAAAATGAAACTATACATGCAACTACAAATTTTAAAGTAGTATTCATACAACTTAAGCCGCAGGCGGACGGAACGATCGGCGCCGTCCCCGTAACAAAAAGACAATAGGCCGAAAAATCCAGCCGCGCGCCCCCATTTCAGAGGGGCAATGATAATCCGCGCAAAAATCTCTTATCAGCCGACGTCTTGCCCGAAACCGCCATCATCGTAAAATGGAATGCCGATCCCTAAGCATGAAAGGCGCCTGCAACGGCTGGCTAGAGAACTGCTATTCTAACACTTACACTGGCTTTGTACCCCTTACGAACTTGCCCGGTCCCAGGCCGTGGCCAGAGTTAAATATTTGAAGGGGCATTCTGAACTTGGGGGCTATTCTGAGATTTAGAGGGGCTGACATTGCAACCGGAGAAGTTCAAGCTAAAGTCGAAAATCCATATTGCAACTGCCTAAGGAACGCCAATAGACACTTGAATCCTAACAGGAGACTTGAGGGAGTGACGGGGGAGGATTATGCTCATAGGGGTTGCGGGGAAAGGGGTAACACCGTGGATTGAAATTATGTCATCACAATCCAGACAGAATTGCAATCATGAAAAAGTTAGTACTTGGAAGTTACCAGGTCTCTGCGCACGCACGGGAAGCCACGTCGATCATAGAGCCTTCCAAGGAGTTTCTAAACGAAATTAGTAGGAACTTTAACCTGGTTTTCTGCGGACCAAATTTATCCACTTTTTACGAGGCAATCTAGTTGGAATGATCAGAATAATACCAAGAATCCCAGAAACGTGATTTTCTTAGGACCTTCAAGGCGGCAAAAAGATTGTCCGAATCCCTTCCACCCTTTGATTGCATCCAATGCCAAACCCTACAGACCCTCCTGGAAAATTTTCTGTAAACACCCATGGCTATATTGCAAGAAAATGGGAGAATGAAAATAAACTGCGGCTGACACAAAAAAGGAGTTGCAGCCAATCAGGGTGTCCAAAGGTCATTGTAGGTTCTAACGAGGAGAAGAAAGGATTCGAAATGATAAGTTTGAAAGTTTACTGAAGAAATAAAATAAGTCATTAACGGGATTCGAACCTAAGACCCACGCTATGCCAGCGTATTTCTCCACCAGCAGAGCTGTGATAAGAAAATTATCACTCCGTCATTGCTCTCTAATCTGCGCATACGGGTTCCAATCTTCTAACCATGGACGTTGTATGCGTCTCAACGTAGTTTTGTAGCTAAGTCTTTCTGTGTTCTATGATGTGACTATTAAGAAACACAAATCATTCAGCGAATGAGTCTATCAGTCAATTAATCAATCCGAATCCGATAAATCAGAAGAGATCATGTTGTTTAGAAATTCTCAAAAATTATTAGGGGCATGCAAAGGTCACCACCGGGATATGAACAGGATGAAGTACTGCCCCAACTGAGCTAACTAAGATCTATATCAACATTCTATCTCATTTGATATTTAAACTTTGAAAATGCAACTGGCTCCACTTAAACCACACGGGTGCACAAACTTTGGCGACATGGTAAAGCTGACAAAAGTTGGAAAGTCGAGGTGCAAGTGGGCCTGAGGAGTGAATTTCAGCTTGCATGTATTGATTGGCATTTTTATTGGGCTTGCTCTGAAGACCAAAGCATGCAAGGCATAGATAGATCGTTAATTGCAATTTATCAGTTATCACAATAAGTAATTTGTTGTCGCCGGTATTTAAAATTTCAAGTTTGATTACTTCTCTTCTTATTTTGGGTTATTTTGTGTCCTTTCTACCGTTTTATTTCAAAATTTCAAATTTCCTCTACCGATCCCTATGAATTTCTATCACTTTTCACCGTCAACCAGCCGTTATTTTGATGCCTTTTTACCGGCATTGTTTCTTTTCTGTTGACGAAAATTGTAAGTCGCCAGATATCCAGGCAGAGATCATGTGACTGAAGTCACAAAAAAAGCCGATCCGGCTGAAATCACACCCCGTTGAGCAAGCAGTTTAAAGTCACTAATGCTTCAAGAAGACTAGGACGAGAACCAGAAACAAAAAATCACATTTTGAAGCCCTTCATAGCTACTAAAGACGCTTGATTCCCTGTCGTTTATAAAGGATTTCTTCGAAAACTTCGACACGTAAAGCTTGGTGAAGACATCTCCCAGCTTGAATTGAGCTTGAATTCCAAAAATTAACTAGGCAGATCCAATGATCTTGCCTTTAACATGTCCGTCAGTGATTATAACATTTGTCTGCGAATAGAAAAGATGGTAGGAGAGGTTTAGCAATGCGTCATCGTATTTCCCTGGACAGCTTATTTTATATCTGATTTAACGAGTCCATGGCAAACAATAGACGGATTCCTCTTGTCTGCTTTTGCATCCGCTCAGACCATTATCCCAAGGACCTACTCTCTTGCAAATTATTGCAAGCTTACGAAACTGGCACTCTGAAAGAGGTGGGGCGGTGAGGATTTCCAAAATATCAAAGGGGTCACTATCATTCTTTGAAAATAATCCTAAAAATGGTATCCATTCATTGCCACCAAGACATTAGTTCGAAGTTGTAAAAGAAGTTTTTTCACAAAGGCCAAAAGACACAATTTTGGGGCAGTTCTGAAGTTGTATCTCAAGGAAGGCATTTTCAAGGAATTTTCGACGCACTTACCTATGGACATACGGCCAAGAGTCACCTAGTAGTCATTCCATAGGTCCGACGTTTTTGTTTCCGATGCATTATGATAAACTAAAGTGAAAAATATGTATGACGATCAGAATGTCAGGAGAAG
>JAAAKM020006971.1:22195913-22209483 GCA_010016025.2 Alatinidae sp. Z8VKAUB7J3 | reverse complement strand
CGGGCATACGCGACTAAACCTCGAAGCTAGAATGGCCTTGGCTACGTAGTGGCAACGACATTTTTAGCACAGTATTTTCTACACAATGCTCATAATATTTCTACGGGTAGAGAGTTAACGTGCGTTTGTGGTATAGACGCGTAATTCTCTTGGGCCGTATGTGCCCCCAAGCAGCCAATTCAATAGGCCTGTTAACGAAAATATGCGAAAAAGTACCGGAACTGCGATATACGGTGTTATGGCGCTTATGTAGGAATGGCGTGTCTCGATCTATTCATAATGGTGTCAGGGTAACTAGCGGGCTTTTAAAGAATTCTCTGTATCTGAATCCGATGGTTTCTCGAATAATGCAATCAAAATTGTGTGCTTCTGCGATACCAATCAAATTGACATGTAATTGATCACTCCTTATTCCTGGAAGAAGTGTGACCGAGTGGTAGGAGCAGCTGTCTCATAAACCAAGAGTTGGTGCCCCAGTCATGCTGTAATATCCTTGAGCATGACATAAAGTCTGTTTCGCTTTACAGTACCAAGAAATAAGTGGGACGTGGCTATGATGGCAAAAATACACGTAAGCGCTATGATTCTCTGTTACGTGTCTACATACTCCAAGAAACAGACAAGAAAATACTAATAGCTGGTTTGAGCAGCGCAGTAAATGTCAGTTGTAAAGCGCCTTTAAATGTGTCTAACATAGAAAATGCGCTATATAAATAGAGTGCACTTTCCTTTTTTCCCTTTTTCCTGGAACGCTTGTTCCTACCACGTAGGCCAGCAGACGCCTTTATCAGAGGAAACAATATTTAATAAATTGCAGTATAGATCATTTTGTGAAAATATTTACGCACTTTTACAAAAAACAGCATTGCAATACAAAACATGTGAAAATACCTGTGTATAAACGCACAGAAAATAGAGTTAACATGTCAGCATACTGTCACATACAATATCCGCATCTAATAACAAGTAAGTAACAGAAGACAGAGTCTATCCTCCGCTTTAAGCACTTACGTAACGTCGAATAGATGCTCTATAATTGACACATTACGAATTATGCGATTTGCTGTCGTGTAAAAGGACACATTATAAGAAATGTCTTTACAGGACTTCATAATAATCACAGACGATAAAGTTCATAGACAGACGACAAATATGAACAAATTCTTTACTTATATAAACCTATGTGTGAAACAAAATAATCTCCTTTTCACTCATTCTACAACAAGATCACTAATATAGAAATACGCTGTTACTAAACCATTTACTGCAAACTCTAGAACGACTGTCGACATCGTGTCTTACGTACAGAACTATCGGTCAGTATCAGTTTCGTTTCAGCGTCGACATACCTCGCTGCTTCATCAATTTCAGCCTTGGAGTAACATACGTTTATCGTCAGTTTCACTCTCAAAGGTGCTTCCGTTTGTGTGATGTAAGCAAGAGTTGCTTCATTAACTAGCAATAAATAGGGCATATTAACGCTATTGATGTAGGTTGGGATGAACGCCAACCTAACATTGCTGTAGGAAGGGGAGGGGGGAGTATTTTCCCACAGTTTACGAACCTGTTACACCAAAGATATTCAATTAATATGCAAACATTTAATAAAAAAGATATTCTTATCAACAAAACTAAAGAAAAATGCTAATCAGCGGGATATGTGGTCCTCTAATTGGGAAGACGAGCGGTTTAATCACAACGTTATCCATTAAAATGAGCATCGATCCACAAAAAACTTAATTGCAACAATTTGAATTCTAAAGTAGAAGTTTCGTTTTCGTACCCCCCTTTTACTTTTTTCTAATGATAAACAGAATATTACTCATTAAAGCAAACTGAAAATTGTTTTAAAATTTTGACGTAAGTCATGTAAACAATGACGTCATGATGACGTCATATGACCAAACATTTTAAAATTTCCCGAGTAATACAGTAATACCCATGGGTTAAGACTGACGGAACATTAGATCTTTATGTACACAATCGCTACCGCATAGGTGAATATGGCCACTCGATAATTAAAATTAGATATTAGCAACAAAAAAACACTTTAAACTGACGAAAACGAATACTGATACTGTAAGACAGAAAAAGATCTCAGCCATCGACAGTAAGACCTCGTCTGCTCAGTCTAGGGAATGCCCTTAAAATTGATTAATCTGGAGAATCTGCGCCAAAAAGAACAATAGTAAATCCCTTGATAGTGTCTGAAAACTCAGGATCTGTTAATAATTTTCGAGAAAAAAAGTAAGTCTAAAGTTACCTGACTAGAGAAAACAATAAACTGGTACAGTACATCCTCCATTATCCGAACCCCATTTATACAAACACCTCAAATTGAGAAAACTTTTAATTTTGAAAATTTCTGTACCCCTTTCATTCAGACAGAATACGACCAAGACTAAGACAATTTTTAGAATTGCGACACTTGGGACCTAATGCAGAATGTGTGATATCAATGCTATTTGAGCAAAAACTTCTTCGTTTACATAATGATGTGGCCTGTTTATGCGAGGCAGAATTTTATTGCAAGGGACATCGCTTTCACGTTGAATGCTGTTATTTTTTCATGTAACACCTATGTTCATTAAACAGTGCATGTCCTTTCTTGTTTATACTCGTCTGCATTTTGGCCATTTGGCATGACGAAAGCATTATTTTGATCAATTTTAACGTAAAATACGCCATCTCGATGACTCAAAAGTACGTCCTCGATTATCCTAATTTTCGGCTGATCCGAACAGTGCCCTGCACATTTAAGTTCATTCCGTTCGGTGTCGGGATTTTCTTTGTATTGTTCCATGTATTGCCAAGTCATTATGACGTATTAGTTATGTTATTTCTCAGAATCACGTTGGAATGTGCTTATTTTAAAAGAAAAACTTTTCATGATTATATTGACGCAAAACCTCGTTCTGAGTGCGAATGGAGGATATGATTAAGCAGGGTGTGTACCTTTAATATTGATTTACTGTATATGTAGAATTTTAATAATTTCCTCGTATGATTTGACTGGAGAGTAAATTTAGTTTCGAATAATTGCACTTTGTATTTATATAGATGTTTTTGATGGGATCAGAGCAGATGTGAATAGGACGGACGGTGAAGTAGGAGTTATCGTAGCTAATAGATGGATGAATCGACATTGATGGACTTTTGGTCTCCGGTTTTGGACTTCTGAATTATATATTCATTAAATCAGCGCAGAATCCCGATTTAGTCGGAACAGTCGGATAAACATGGAAACACTGTACCATCAAACAAGCTGCATACAAGCTATGAATCTGCAGGCCCCACGCTTTCAAAAAGCCGCCGTAATCTCTTAGTTTCCGTCAGAGCTGTACCCTCAATGAAATCAATGTCAACTTTACTATCTCCTTTGTTTACCTCTCCCTTTGCAGCCGCTGCTGGCCCATTGGCCTGAACATCAAGAGACTGAAGAAGAATACTAAGTGGTAGAAACTTGTTTTCGCAACCCGGAAGCTTTGACATACCACCAAAGGGACTACTGTCGTCTTCATTATAGAGCTGCATCACCTGTTGCGCGATGTAGGACTTTGCGATGGGATGGTTCCAAGCCTGAAGAATGCTCTTGGACCTATCTCTAGGCAACTGCGATATCAATTGTACTTTAAGGGCTACGTGCTGCTCCGTATCGTCGGGCAGATCCGCAACGAAATGGTGAACAAAGCGTTCTGTGGGTTGAAATACATTGTCACTGACGTACTGTAGAAACAAGTGATCTGGCAAGCATCGGTATGCAAGAGTTAGGGCAATGGTCTGCATATGTGGAAAGGACTGAAAACATAATTCCCAAACAGCGTAGCTTATTCTCTCGACCATTTGAAAGAGAGAGCAATCTGTTCTTGACCCTGGTACTGTTAAAATGGACCTAATTATCTCATAGGGTGACGTATATTTGTATGCTTTCAAGATAATCTCCCAAAGTGTGTTTACTGCTTTCTTTCGAGTGTCTGCGTAGCTCTTGCACAGAGAGAAAATCTTCGTCTTGCTTTCTCTTGGTAGGCATGTATTGCAATGTGTATTCAGCTTCTCTATAGTGTGTTGCCTTCTTCCTTCATCAAGAAGAAGGGTTTCCTCGTCCACATCCTGGCCACCTGCACCATATATCAAGAAGTCTGCGTTTTTGTCCCTATAATTAGATGCTGAAGCTACAGATCCTCTTCGGTAAGTAGCCTCCGAGAGTCGTCTGAACAAAGATTTCCTGGAATCCCCTGCTTTGATATGCGTAGACTCTTCTGGAATTTCAATGTCGCTAGACGACAGCTGCGAATATGGAAATCGATGAAACTGGTCATCTATTACTAAAATTAATCCTGCTCTGATATCAACCCAAAACTTCAACGTATGTTTTCTCAGTTGATTTTGTATAACTTCTACAAGATCTGTCGAAAATGTTTTGTATGTAATGTGTACCACACGGTCACCAGACGAATCCCGTTCCATCTGACCTCTGAAGGGATCCACACTTGTGAAAGGCAGTAACTTCAATTCACACACATTCTGTGGGCTTTGCCGCTTCATCTCATCATAGGAAGAACATAAGAGATACTCTTTAACGAGATCGGTACATTCAGAGTTTGCTGGATCTTGGCAGATGATTTCAATCAGCTTTCTGGTAAGGTTACTTATTCTGAAGTGTGTAACTGCCGCATGAAGGAGAGCCAGACGTTTCGTAGGGCTATTCGTGGCAAAGAATATCTGACATAGCTTCTTTTGACTAAGCTCAATTTTGTATAGTTTCTGTGTCTTATTTTCAAATAAAATCGAGGTCAAATTTACAACCGGGGCTACGTCTTTCACAGAAATTGACAAGATAGGTTCATGTAACGTGGCATCCCAGTCTGGTATCATGGGGCAATCGGTGTCGTGGAGAAATAGGTGGTGAACTGGCTCGTGTTCACTGCTACAGTCTAGTAGATGGAGGAAGTGGCCTGCTACATACACCACTACATAGTCTCCAAATAAAGTGAAGAAGAGACGATCGGAGGTTTGCGACGGCACCTTACTGGACGACGTTTTTATAACGACCGAGTTCACACTATAGCCTCCATGGACACAACAAACAGTGTATTTGACTTTTGTTTTATCCTCTACTTCATCGTGTGTTACCGAGCTTTCTGATGTTTCCTGAGACGTACGAATAATAGGGGGAAGTTCCTCGGGATGCTGGTAACATATATAAAAGGAATTTCTTGACGAAGTCAAAACTTCCATATTAAAATTCATATTGCTAACAGTATGGCCTAGGTAACTATTGAAGTACTGGACAGTTTGATGCATGGCATCCATTCGGAATTGAATCGGCAGATAAAACTCAAGAACATATTTGAAAGTACCATTGTTCTGAAATTCAATCGCACCGAATTTACCTCGGGCATTCAGGTCCTCCTCGTCTTGAGATACAAGCTGAACGTAGTACAATCGTTGCAGGGTTTGATCAACCTGGCACCACACAAACTCTCTGATAACCTGTTCCGTCTTGGGTTGACTACTCATAAGCCAACTACCATCACCCGAATGGCAAACAGGAATATGATAAAGTCCAACTGAAGACTTGTGGTGGATAAATATCATATGAGAGGTCTTTGGGCTACCATACTGACCGTAGAGAAAATTCACCTTTTGATAGGTATGCCACTCAATGTTAAGCGAAAATACCCTATACTGGGGTTCAATTTCGGCAACAAATGATCTATAGATTTCATTCGACTCCACTGAACTCTTCGAAGGTTGCTTCCTCCCAGCATCTCGTACAGTAAACGCTAACAATGACTGCTCTTCATTTACTGTGGCAGAAACAATATCCATACATTTTTCATGACTAAATAATTGCCTCGCATTTCTACTGGCAATATCGTAAAGTTCAATAATTGTCTTTCTTGCAGCTGAACTGTTTGGATGAAACCACGTAAATAACAAAATTCCATTTCTTTCTTGCCCAATTATTTTGGGTTTGCATTGATTGAGTATAGTTGGGATATCGACGATATTTGACTGTACATTTTCCTCGTCTGCTGTTTCTTCTTCTTGCAACTTTGTCTGCAAATATGGTCCTATTTCCTTCAAAAAGTCAAGCTTCTCTACCAGCTCCACCATGCCGGATCTACGGAAAGGGAAAGGCGCACAGCTTAATTAAATACATAACGTGAACATAAAACTTCTTCTTCTTCAAGTGCCAAGTCCCAAAAGGACGTCAGCGATCAAGGACTTCCACCTTTTCCTATCTTTTGTAGTCATTAACAGTGTACTGACGTCAATCGAAACAAACGAAATCCGAAATTTCTATGCCTCAATGGTAGGGGACCACGGTGTAATGGTAGCACATCACGATGCAATACTGAAGGACGAGGTTCGATTCCTCGTGGTCCTACGTTTTCACCATGGAGCTTTTCATCCTGTATCATCATCCAAACACGTCAACAGCTCTTGCTTTGTAACATTCATTCATCTACTTAGGCTGGATCTGTAACTTAACAAAAGACTAATTAAGTAAACTACAAAGTGAGGTGGGATTGAGCAACAAGCAGATTGCTTCGGGAGCGTTGACATACTACGTATCCATGGAAGGGGGAGGGAGGACTTTTCGAAATGCTTATGTTTAATTACTAGGGGAGGGTGGGGTGACGTAAATGTTGATGTGAGCAAATGAAAAACACTAACAGCTGTTTTCTTCAAATGATATTTACCTCTTCAACCCTCTAACGTCACGAACGCGAAGCAACAGTGGTCTTGAAATTCTCACGAATGCAACATTTATCGGCTTGCTTATAACAACTGGCTCTGTTATCAAATGAAATATAGCTGCTAATCCCTTACCGGTTACTTTATAATTAATACGTGAGTGCCATTACAATATAACCCGTTCGTTACAACAATATTTCTTGGGCTCTTGTTTGATTGTCTTAAAGTTTTTGTTGTGCAGTGGAAAGCTATTATTAAACTATTAATCATGTTGACTTTTTGCTTGTGTAGAGCTTAATATTTGACTGAGCTAAGAGGACTATTCAAAGCCTGTTCTAAAGTTATATGGAAAGAAGCGTCGGGAAAAACACGTTTTTGATACTCGCACATTTCCAAAGCGGCAGTGCTAGAAATTTTGCGCAGTGGAAATGCTAATACAAAGAGCGAAATTACTCTGCTGAATACATACAAGTAAGCACAACCTGACGTGAAGGAATCATCGCAACTGATTTGAACGTCATTGTTGAAGAATTCATCAATAACCTAGCCCTCCTTTCAATGAATCCTCCTACAGATATGATTCGATTTATACAGTATATACATGATTTTTTCAGCTTAGCACCGCTGATTCAGTAAAAAGATTTCTGCTATATGCAGCTGAAAGACAATCAGTCAAGTCAATACTGAGAATGGAGGTTCTAGTGCTGATAAAGACATTCACTACCATTCTAATGAAGCGACAAGTCCTTATAATATAAGGAACATGTACGCAATTTTGCAGATAAATATGGCAACCATCTTCAACAATTCTTTCCCGAATACTCTTAAGTGCCTAATAGAAGGAGGGGTCAGAATAAATGAGTGGTTCGAAATATCACAAAACGTAGTAAACGTGGGGTTGGAAATGACCAAAAATTTAACAAAATGATGGGTCTGAACAAAAAATATTTAAAATGTCGAAAAATGTTTAGAATCAACGACAACTTCCTAAACAAATTGTATTACAATACGACCAAATGAAACAATCAGTTGTGTGAAGTCAAGGCAGTCTACAGAGATTTGGAAACTGTTCCCCTCTTCTTCCTCTTCTTCTAACATTTGTAATGCGTCTGTCGACACTTCTACAACGACGTCTCGTGTCCACCTGAGGGTATATTTTGAAGGTCTAACTTAAAGTAATAGACCCCAAAATGGGTTCTTTTTTCTCAAGTCGATAGGATGCTAAACAAAGTAACATTGTCAAAGCAGTGACGGTTTTTAGCAAGAGAGGGGCCATAAAGTGACTGGGGGGGGGCTTTTTCTAGTCCTTGCAAAACTATGTCAATATTTTTTTTCTTCAATGAGGCGTTCGGGACCCAGAATGGAACAATACTGAATAATACATAAATTTGTGATCAGCGTGATTTGTAATGATTTCTACTTGCATGCCAAGGTACCTCCTCTTAGAAGTTGTCTGGGGTGGAAGATTACCTTGATAGTAGTAGGCCGTGGTTGGAATGCAATGAATATATACTAATATCACACATTCGATTGTTACAAAATTATGACAGTACTGTTAATTAGTCAATGAATTGTGGTGGCAGGGTTACTTATGATTTGTTAGAAGGGTTTTTGTAGAAGAGAAACCCCTTTTATACATTGGCAAGTCATTCCAGTTCCACTGAATTCGACTGCCTTATTCTCTTACTATTATATAAACATATTATACTTATATACTTATACATATCAGCCAAAGCCTCAACTTACCATCCTGCACAACTTCTGCATCAAATTTTTTCTTTGCATCAGCATATTCAAGTGTATAGGATAGTCCATTGCAACCTCTTTCTTTCACTCCTATTCTTAAGCCAATCTGATAAAAATAAAACAGGCACTCTTGTTATTGCTATGTGACATTAAACTATTAAAATTCAGGAATTAAGGGGCTGAATGTACCTGTATTATATTCATTACTGATTCCTTGAAATCCGTGGTCTATAACCCTTTGATGTTCTCGTACACATTGTAATATCATACTAATCCTGCACCTTGTAAGTAAAATGACTTATGGAAGTACGTAAAATAAAATAGATACAAAATACAATTTAATAAATATATAAATACAATGCCTTGGGTACATACAAAAAAAAATACTTAAAAAAAGTCTACAAACTACAATGGTACTTAAACCAAAACCAACAATCAGATATATTTCTGGTGGTGATTGTCTTGCTGTGTACTGTTTGATTTGTCTGTTTATTTATTCATTTACTTTTACTTGGTTCTTTATTTTTAAAATCAGTTCCTTGTTACTGAAATGTAAGCAATAGGCCTATACAGCATTTCATTTGACAACATTTCTTGTGCCATATTCAAAAAAAAGCCTCATACCTCTTTGGACTAAATGTAACCACAGCGAACAAGAGTTCACTTTTCAACCCTGACGTAGGTCTCTTATGCACTTTGAGCACAGAGTCCAATTTCCAATAAGACCTGAGGACATTGTTTATAAAGGAACCATTGTCACACAGTTTCCATTTTCCATAGTTCTCTACCCTTACCTCATGGTATCTTAATGACCTTATCAAAAAGGGAGGCACATAGGTCAACAAGCAGCAGTGGTGTAATGTTTAACTTCTAGATCAACTTCTGAGATACAGAAAGTCAACAAATGTAGAAGTTGTGTTTAAAACGTGACATGGTCACTATTACTACTAGTAGAATGGCCCAGCTTTCCATTACAGTTGCTTACATAAGGCCATCAGCATTTCAGCTTTTTGTCAGTATGTAATAGTGTCATTGCTACTCAGCAGTGCTGACACTGAAATCATTGCCTCTGCGTGAGATCATAATATACCACTAGAAACCTTTCAGCACAAGTGCTAGTTTGGTATACATAATATTGTTGCATATATGTTGCTTATTTTAGCGCAGGCACTGGTATCACAACTATGAAACTCACCCACTATCACCAACACGCTACAGGAATTTGATTTTTTACTTATATAGTAAGGATCATGAGTTTCCATTTCAGTTCAGTCTAAGCTCTATACACACCAATGTGTCCATCTACGCATCTAAGCTGTCCGCTTTGTAATTACCTATTTTTCATTATTGGTTTATCCAAGAAGTGGACCAAGTCGTACAAGTGATCTTGCCATTTTGATTACCCCCGGCCACTAAACAACCTTACAAAAACTCAATTGAAAGCTTAAGTGCAACCCCAGTGGTCAGAAATTTCTTAATATTTTGTTCATTTTGTTTCCAGGAATTGAACTAGATATGAGTGGTTCTCTAGAGAACTTTTCATAAAGCAAGAGAGTTTCTAAAGAAGTAAAATCAATATAATATGGTACAAGAAGGTCAAGTCCTGTTGCCGCTGTTGCCCACAATAACTGCACAATAACCACATGAATATGCATTTCAGAAAACAAGAAAATTGGAGACAAAGAAACTACTAGCTACTTTTATGAACCATCTCGTGATTACCGTGGCAATTCTTGCTCTTGACACCTGGACATCAAACTTTTGGTAACTAGAGGGGTTTAATTGAGGGGGCACTTAAACAGAAGCAGGTGCTTAAATTTCTGCCCTGGAACTTAATGACAGAAAGAGGACACATACAGGAAGTTTCCCATGACACTCTTAGTACAGGACACGTACAGCATAAAGTTCAAAATAATTTAACAAAGAAAAGTTACCTCTACCTTTGTTGTGTTGTGAATCTGTTGCTGATTAAATATATGAGTAAGCAATGAGTATATATAGATACCCCTTTAGAGGGCATTGGCATTGATGGGGAATGGCAGAAAAAACAAAATTGAAAGTTTGCTTTGAGTCACATCTGTGATGCAGTAGCTAATCAATATCGACAAAGGCATTCAGATATAACCATTCTATGACAGGAGGTAGTCAGCAATGATATAAGTCTCCATATTTCAGCAATGTTTGTTATATTGATCAAGGTAACATGTATTTAAAAGGCCAACAGAAAAAGTATGAAAACAAAGAATAAGTTTTTTGTCTTGCAACTGGACTGTCTGGAAATGGCATGTACACACTATTTGCAAAAAGAGGACAAAAAAGATAGAAGAATGTGCCAAATTTATTAAGCTTTAATCAAAATAATCATCTTAACTCTATTAACACCAGAAATAGCTAACTTAAAACAGAAATGAAATTTCCACTGGAATTAACCAGTGAACTGCCCTAAGAAATCTAATTGTGACCTAAACTACAGAGCTAATAACAAAAAAAGACTTTGCTGACGATTACCTAACAACTATAAAGAACACTGTGATCAGCAGTAAACTTCACTGTGTCATATGATTAATTTCCTAGTCTAGAACTTTTCTGATAGCCTAACAGGAATGAGTAAGTACATATGTGCAACATGGAACTTGGCCCTTTAGTGAAGCATTAGCCATTACATACAACAACTGAATCCTTTACATCATACAGAAAGGGATTAATTACACAACATATTTCTGAAGAGACAAGCATAATTTGTGACAATGTTTTACTGAAAAGCTACTCTTTCAAAGATAATCTTATTTACTATGTTCCTCTGCACTCCTGCAACTCCACACAGACAAATTCTTCGCATCCTCCTTAAAGTCCATCTGAGTTCAGTTTCACTTAAATAAAGTAACTTTTCTGTGGGAAAAGGAAAAAAGCAATGACTGCAAGAACACAAAAACAGTTCTTACCGCCTCACTGCTTCCACTTAAAAGGTCCCTGACTCTAGTTACTGCTGCTTGTGTCTGAAAAACAAAAGATGTGTACATGTTTATATGATTACATATAGTATATAACATGACAGTATCTATATTGCCGCAAATACTTACCTTATTATCAACCTTTACCCCAAAATATACCAATTGTTAAATCCTCTCCCTTCTCTTTTTCTCTCTTGTTGCCATCCACCAACAGCTATCCTCTTAACTTTACAATAATCTTTGCAATGCAACTTTGTTTCCTTTTAACCTCTCAAGGTAAACCAATGCAGATCTCTAATAGGTGTACAGCAAAATTTGCCAATTTCTTTTATTGCCAATTAGCTTGCTGCAAAGATATTGACTGGGAAAGACCACACATCTTCAGTATTGTAGATTTCACACTTTTTTGTGTGTATGAGGAATTGCATGAAAAAGTTGTAATTATATATACAATTTGGGGCCAAAGCAGAATGTCAGGTCCATAATAAGTTATTTTCTAAAGGTAAGAATGGTCATGAAGGTAGTTTTGTCTTGAACATGATGTGCAAGTCTTGAAACATCAAGTGGCAATGTGTTCTGGACCCTTTAATCAAGGGATTTTCAAAGGACTGTCAATAATTGCTCTGACTTTGCCTCTCCCTAACACTTAATACAATTGTGTAATTAATGGTTTTCTGTTCATAGTACAAAAGAGCTACAAAAAATAGTAGTATGAGAATTTGTATTTGATTCTTAAAGATTAATATAAATGGCCTTATTTTGTTTCTAAAACTCTGAAACATAAGCTCATCACACTAGCTTAGAATCAAGCTTAACTCATTTATTACCAATGTGAAGGTTTGCTAAGATTACGCCTCATGTTCATTTTGAAGCAGTTAGTTGTGCCATCATCAAACCTGACATGCACTAGCATAGCTAAATAAAATGGGTTTTAAGTAGATTTTGTTATAATGGAGAAAATGAGTGGAGAGCACAGGGGGCGGGGGGGGAGGTAATTCTTTTAATGTTTGAGAAATATGAAACCACTTTCAGAAACTAATTTATCCACCCACCCCCCACCCCCCTGCACAAAATTAGCCTCCATGGAATATGTTTAAGTTCAGATACTGACGTAGGTTGAGCCTTGGACTTAGAATTCTTTTATGTAAACTTTCAAAATGTTACACAAAGATGCATAATATTTTACTGCTGCAATGGCCTTGATGTTCTATAAAATTTCAATAAATCAAGTAGCCATTGAACTCTGAATTCATATTTTTATTACACTGATTATGTAAGTGGTGGTAATATTATTAAGATTCTGCTGGGAGAAAATTAAATGTAATCTTGAGTAGACTCATCCAGTTGGATAAAAAATATATCTTTTTTCATTATCATCATCATAATAATAATAATCATAATCATCAAAAACAAAAACTACCTCATCACCACTAATAGCCATTGATCATGTAGCTTTATTCCATCATACTATTTTCAGTTAGTTGTTACAACAGAGCAAGTGCTTAATGGTTCACACTTAACCTAATCTTAACCGTGTAGGCAGCTTATATGCTTTTACAAATGAGCTACTGCTAAGCCAGTTATGGTACGCTAATTTGTGAATTGTATATAACCATTTATTATACTGTGGTGTAAATACTACTCCCATAATGTAACAACAAGTTTATTTGATCAGAATCCATGGTATTATGTTCCTTTGCTACTGAAGCAGTCCCTCCTTTTCTTCGTCACCATTCTTATAGACTTCTTATACGTATGCTAGATTGTATGCACTTTGCACACACAGAAGTTGGATTTCTAAGCATGCATGGCTCTTGCCAATGAGGCAGCTTCAAAGTTAACAGGCGTTCCTATAGTTACTGGCAGAAACTATTCTGTTTTCCAGCTCACACTTCTAGGATTCAACGTGATCTTTAAAATCTTGGAATCAGTAGCCTATAATAGGCCCAACTAGTTTGTATCAAATCTAGGTCTATTAAATGGCCTGGGTAAAAATAATGGTCTAAAAGCATTTTAAAGGGCCTATCTCAATATAATGCAGTACTAAATAGCTGGTACTTATACTATACAGAGAATACACTCATAAGAAGTTTGTCTAAACTAATATCCATTTCATAGTCCAGCCGTACTCAGTCTAGTCTCAGGTCTAACAAAAGAAGCTGCCTCGT
>JAAAKM020006971.1:22161545-22194505 GCA_010016025.2 Alatinidae sp. Z8VKAUB7J3 | reverse complement strand
TTTCTGTCTGATAACAGTCTTGGGCTTCTCGAACATAAATTGTCATATGTTTGCAGCTTACATAGCAACTGGTAGAGAGAAGAAAGCACAAGAACTCCAACACAATAACAAACAACACGGCTACATTCAATGATATGTGCCTGTGCGAGACTCTCAGTTGACACAGAGTAAATGATCAGCCACTGAGCAACCCATGCCATGGCCCATATCGACGGCGTCTCTCGGTGTTATTACCTTGAGTTGTTGGTCATAAATTAGCCATGATAGATTATCCCTAAATCAGTTGGTCGCAAAGGCTGTAGTGACTGGCACATGGAGAAAGTCCTACACTCATCTTAATCTCAATGTACGACTGTGTAAATGTCAATTTGCTTTTGGCATAGATGGAAACAAGCTTGGTACCAGCCCTCTGATGTATAAACTGGACCCAGTAGCAGAATTTCTAAATTATCTAGTTGCATGCTGATTCGAAAGATATTTGCTAAATACAAAAATATCCTCGACCTTAAGAGGTCTTTAGGTATCTTTAGGCCAATGTATCTGTATCTTTCAGCATGTATCTGTATGTTTTGGTATGTATCTATATGAATTGGTATGTATCTGTTAGTATTGGTGTTTATCTGTAGGCCCCAATCATCCACCGGTGGACATCGACATCCAGCTCAACGATATTGGAGACCAGCCTCTCTACGCCATGTGACTTGACCAAGGAAGGACCATCTGTCCCATCTATCTGTCCAGAGCCCATTGAGAGTTAGAAAGTGTCATCAAGAATAAATGATTTGAAATCTCAATATAGAAAAGAAACTAGAGAAATAGAAAACCACCGGGGCTCGAACCCTTGACCCACGCTACCATGACTGAACCAACTATGCTGGATGATCTCCGATGTTGACATGCACATGTTTACATAAGCTCGTTCAAATTATAAAGAAATTTACCATAAGCAAAGGGAACTCTTACGTTGTTACAAAGCGTAAGTTATTAAGGCTTATACAAATAAGAATTTCCAATCATAATCACTCACGTGATAAACTGTTCCTGTAGGTTTCTGCTTGCTCACCATTGAGATTCTTGACGGTTAATGGGGAGATCCATATGACGGCCAGTCAGTCTGGTTGATGTGCCTTTATATGAATAACGATGAATTTAAGTAAACAACATTGTCCGTGTTAACATTGTGAGTCCATTATCTATTGTGGACAGTATTTATAGACTTACAATAGATCATTAGTCAATCAGATATGTACAATAACAATAGCTATAGAAAATAACGATATAATCAGACAGGCACTGAATATAGAGTACTAAAGTGATGAGGACGTCATAAAAACAATTTTTTTCAATGAATCGCATTTAAAACTACATCAAACTGTTTACTTTTCCACCAAATGCCCGTATACAAAATATCGCGTTCAAATATCATATCAGCTTGGAGAAATGGCTGGTTTAATATGCATAAGGCCTTGAGAAAACTCTGTTAATTTTGCACAATTCATAAAATTATGAACTGTGTTCATTTAACAAGGTTTTGATAGGCATGATTTAAAGTTTGAAAGGGTGTGTCTCAATGATTGCTGGCCAAAGAGAAGGTTCATGGATGTGGTGAGGGAGGACATGAGGGTGGTTGGCGTGACGGAGGAGGAAGCAAACAACGGACTGGTGTGAAGAATCCGCTGGATCCGCTGTGGCAACCCCTAAAAGGGAGGGGCCGGAAGAAAAAGGAGAAGAATGTGGACTGACTCCAAAACGGCCAAATGAAATGCAGACCTGGCCTTTCCTAAAATACGGAAGCAATCGTCCGTGTACACTTTGGCACAGTCTGGGTTCTCAAGCAAATGTTGCCCTATGGCAGAGTCACATTGCTTAGTGGTGTTTTTAGTCTTTGAAATCCTTCTTACATCAATGTAAGTTTTTATGAATATACGGACTTAAACTATCTTAAACTATTTTAAATTATTTTATTAGATTACTTCATTTTATATTATTCTCTCTACTCCTCCTTTCTACCACTACTATAATTCACCCTTACTAACATTTTCATACCGCATTAACAATTTTATTGTATTTTCAAATGTTTAATTGTTTTATTCTTCTAAGTCATTTTATCAACCACATGTTATCTCGCTAACCTTTTATACTACGAAAACACAATGACATATTCTACTGAGAATATAACTAATCAATTTGCTTGTTTTAGCATTTGATATTTTGCCATTTGTAATCAATTTTAATGTTAACCTTTGATAATGTCTCAGGGTAATGAGACGAAAGCGCTCAGGTACAAAATATTGGTTTTAAAATTCCGGTCTTTAAGCTTCGTCCATAGCTGCTTGTTCTCAAATAAAAAAGGTTTCCTCGCCTGCCGTATAATTTTAAGGTCTTCTTCTGAGCTTGTGGTAATCCCTGCTGCCCATGTTAGGGTATCTAAAAATAATAGTTCGGATATGGATGGGTAGAAATCTACTATGTCAAAAGATAAAAAGCAGTGTGCTGCTTTGGTCAACAGGTTTTCAAACCACTCAATTACTGATCCAGACGAATCGAATTTTATTGTTGATTCTGTCTAAAACACCTTTGCTGACTATACCCAATTCGTTTATGGACGGGTTTATTAACCTACATGAGGTTGCCGTGTTAAAGTTGACAAAAGTTGACAACAAGCTGCTTGCTAATCTAGATCTCCACTCGATCCTCGATACCAGGTCCGTGCAGGTCCCTTTTATTTCCTTGTTAACGTCTGTTACCTTCGACTCCTCCGTTTGTCTGCAGGTCTTTGTAATATTATCCCTAAGTTGTTTGGTGTAGTCCTCAGAAGACATTTTGTAGATGTTTCGCGTCTTGTCAACATGAACGAGACCTTGTTCTGATTCCTTAATCTCTAATATGTCAGTCTGAATACGCCCTTGGGAATACATTCCTCGCTTGTCGAAAACAAATGTTCTCTACTATATTCAGTAAGTCGTCCTCAGTTGGTTCAACTCTTGGATCAATGTAGTGATTTTGACGATTATAATCCGAAGGTTTCCTGTTTGGAATCTGTATTGTTACTGTCGTTATGAAAAAAACAGCGCGCTCTCCATCGTAGTCGCTTTACAAATCTCTCTACTTTCTCGATCAATAATCTTTTTGAGTGAATAATCAAATTGAACGCGTTTCATTCTTCATCCCGTGATGAAGTAATAGATAGTACAGTACTCAACCGATTATGGAGCTAGTATACAAAGTAAGTGTATTCGAAACCAGCAAAGTGCAAGGTCAGTCCAATGACTAAAGAGACGATTACTCTTAACAATAAAAACACTACTTGCTCTTACAAAAATTTGCAAGGCTCCTTTGCACTGCAACTTATAACAATACCACAACTTTATGTCTGTCGTAAAAGGAATTAGATATCATTTAAATAATTTTAAATCAGCTTCTAGAACGTTTTCCCAAAAGTCCTTCAAGTATAAAAGAATAACTTGGATTGTGTAATTTATAATGTACAGAAATATTATCTAAGTCTGATGATGATGGTCCTATCAAACGCCTACTAAAGTAGAGTTGTCATGACTGCGCTCCTTAACTCTAATAATGACCCAGTGCAGCCATACCTAAAGAGCGTTCGTGATTGCAGGGATTTTGTTGCTCTTTGTGAAGAAGTTTTTAAACAACTCCCACAGGTTTTTCAACAAAATGTGAAATGCGGCTTTCCTAATTCCCTTTCTTAAACTTTAATTCTTTTGCTATTATTCTTTAATCTTTTGAGATCGGTATTTTAAACAATAGATCTTGGGCATTTTTAATATGGCAGAATCGGTGGGAAATTTTCAATGCTTCCTAAGTATAAACATTTCTGGAAGTGCTAAGTAGGTACTCTAGCAACAGGCTGTAGGACATTTAAATCTCAACTGATAAACTTCTGTAAAAGTGTCACTGACATAGGATGGTCAGCCTGAGAATATTAGGAATCCACATCCAGGAAAATTTGGCTGCCGAAAAGAAAGAAGTCCCATATAGCAATTAAATGCAAAGGTTGGCAAAAAGACGTCCTGACCCTGTTTAATTAACAATTCAACATAACTAACATAATCCTATAATAGCCTATTGCAATTTTGTAGTTTTACAGTTAATTGATAGCCCTTTCCTTAATTTAAAGAGTGCAAGCAGAATTATCTTCCCAACAAAAGTTACACCAATATTTTAGAGTCGCAACAAACCTAATTTATTACTGTTGCTAGCATTCATCTTCGTCTTACTAATTGATCTCTTGAAGTTCATATTCGCATTCTCTTTAGTTTGTTATACTGCATAATAGACAAAGGTTGCTTATTTACTTTACAAAAAAGAACTACATATAAAATACGAAATGTTGAATAAGGAGAATCTGAAACTGTTCCTATAGCTACAATAAGTAAATGTTTGATAACTTAGTAGTTAAATAAAAACTATATAATCTGTGGTAAAGGTTAATCCTGCAAAAAAGTGCACGTTAATATCATCTCATAAATTTGTGTAACTGAGCAATTTCACAATGGCGGACTTAAAATTTCTTATGATACAAGGTTAATGCCAAAGCTGTATACATTATACATTTTTAATAAATGAAAATGCTTATAACCAAATTGAAAGCATTAGGTCACTTGTTTGTTAAACAAAAGAAATGAATATTTTTGTTATAATGCCTCTATTTTCCTCGAATTGCCCCACTACTTTCCACCTATTTTAAATATAAGTTTAGTAACTTTAGTCTGACTCCTAAACAAAGCCACCACAACAAAAAAAACCAATTAGATTGGCGGATACAAACTCATTACAGAAATTTTTAACAATTGCATTTCAAGCACATTTGTTAAGGCATACCTTGTTCCTGCAACTGCTCCATCATTCTTTCCAAGAGGTTCATCTAATTCAACTCCACACCAAACACCTTTTGCAAACCCAGCATTTCCAATGTATCTCAATGTTCCATTTCGATTTTCTCCAATACATACTCTATCACCAATTTGTAATTTATACTCTTGTGTAGTTGTTTTCATTTCTGGTGGGCTGACGCCTTTCTCGCTATTGTTAAACGTCTGACTGGATGTTTTGGCTGTTATCAGAGTTTGTTCTGAGGGACCTGTAATTCTATTTAGTTTATCAACTTTAACAAATACTCCATAATTTGGTCCACATTGAAAATAGCGCACTCCACCTACTGACCCATCATTTTTGCCAACAGCTTCATCAAGAACTATGCCTGCCCAACTGCCTTTGGCAAATTTTGTTTCACCAACAAACTGCACCACACCCTTCTTCTGTGATCCACTTATCTGAACTCTGTCTCCAATCATAAAGCCTGCAACAGGGTTCCCACTTATCTGTGTTGCATTAACTGTGCTTGATGTTGTGACATTTTGTCGTGGCCTCACTGGAGCTGGTTCCCTTTTGATGGGTGCTTTCTCACGTTTCAAAATTTCTGATGAAGACAGTTCTGACCTCTTTTGATCCTTTAAAGAGGTTTTAGACGTTTCCCGTTTCAAATTTGGCAAAGAATTCTCTCCTTTAACTTTTGTTAATTTACTGAAGGAGTTTTCCCGAGAAAACGTTGGTGTTGGGATGCCAGTGCCCTTAACATTACACTTAGTAAATGAATTTTCACGTGATACTGCAATGTGAGACGCACTACCTTCGTGCCCAATATCAGTGCCACTGCCACATATTTCATGTTGCTCTTTCTGTAATACTTTACCTCTTCCAGCACTAGGTGGTTTTATTTTTGAAGGAGTTTGTAAAGATGTCGGTGATGCTATACTGCTCATTGTCGTCAAGGATCCTTGTGATGACAGTGCTCTGTTAGTAAATGAAAGAATTTTGTGTTATTTCCTTATGAAACAATCAGTTTAACTTTTGACACCTCCATTTTGCCCCTGAGGTTTATTCACATAAAGATGAGGTCAACGAAGCTGCATATCTAAGGCTATCCCTTTCCATCTAATTTTCTGACTTAGTAAAACATAAAGTTCAACTTTAACAAAATTGCCTATAATGTTGCTCTAAATTGAGATGCTCCTCAACATATGGACTTAGTGGAGATAAGAGCTCTTATTATCAAATCAAGGGAGCGCTACTTGAGGAGGGCATACATTCATAAAAAATGCAAAAGATTTCGCATATTCTTAAACTTGCCTGCCAAGCTCTTACAGCAAACCATCATAGTCCGTGACAGTTGTAGGTAAAAAAGCACTGAAGTAAGGTATGGTACATAACGTATGGAAAAAAAGGCGCACTCTTTAGATTGGGCAGGACACGTGTCCAGTTTACCTACGCCTTCCATGGATAGGAACCGCTTCCGTTAATATACGAGAATTCGCTCAAGGAGGCAAATGGTGTATGTTATTACGCAAGTAAGCCCATATTGCTGTTCCGATCGAGACCTCTGTTAACAACAGAACTTATAGGCAAACCACCCACCCATCAAGCAAAAAATGTAGTATACGAGTCTAAATACCGGTGTGATGCATGCTATGTGGGTAGGACACTCTTAAGACTTATTGAGAGGATCAAACAACATATCGGTTCACAAAACAAAACAAACCATCTCTTTAACCTATTTGCGATATGATGTCATATTGTTAGAAGTGATAATATCGTATTGAACACGTTACGACGTTCGAATTTGCTAATAACATGCTACCAGGAAGTTTGTAATAGACCCTAATTAAGGTAACGGGTGTTTAGGGCGTTTTGCTAGGACAGCACCTCGGTGGACTGCCTGGTGCATACCTAAGAAGGTATGGGTAGAGCTGTTGGTTGCTAGTTAGACACAATACTCTCACACATGGCTCCAAGTAGACAGTTGTGCACCCTATCGGCAACACCCCAACTCACCAGTAGTGCTAGACTGTGCGAGGGGCCAGCCTGGCGACAGAAGTCCACTCCAACACTCTGGAGTAACAATCACCCACCGTAACTTTACATTTTGAAAGAAAAAACTGGCTTTACTTAACCTCTATGACCTTGCGTAAAAGTTCAAATCAAAAATTGTTAGCTCGGTTTCCATTTTCCTCTCTCATTGGTATTCCTTTGTGGACTCAAACAGTCTCAATCACATTTACTGATTTATCTTGAAGGTGGTTCCTAGGGGGAATTTTCTACACTAAGTATAAAATCGTTTTAACAAAACCCTTAACTTGCATTAATCTACGTAAAGAATGTTTTGATGTTTAAAAAAGAATTGAAATCATCAACAAACAACACAGCTGTAAGCACCTGCTAACAAATTTTCTATCATCTTCTCCTTGGATATTGCGAGCATCCCAAATGTGGTACAATACCACCTACTCCGAAAACCACGTATTAAACACAAGCTTAATACTTTGGTATAATAACTATCAAACCACTTGATGTCTGGAAATAAGGTTTTTTTTAGAATTTTCTCTAAGATTCTCATCATAAATCTAAATTTGTGTAAAAATATTATAACTTCATTGTATCACTGTTTTGAAGAATGATCCTGGAATTTGTGGTATTACCCTGTTTTTATATATACCATAATTCATATTTGGAGCACATTATCACTTATTTCTGATGTTCTTTCACCATCATACACTATTTTCATATAGAAAATATGATTAGATTTTGCAGAAAATATTTCATATTTTATAGATAATATTTCAGATTTTGCAAATTAATCAAGATAATTAAACACCATGTGTAATGATTATGTATCACGATAAAGTGCCATACACGTATAACAGTTTGATATCAAAAACGTAATAAAGAAAAATAATAAAATCTGAAGAGTGTCATTGAGAAGAGAGGATTTGAAATGTTAGTTTGATAAGAATATGTCACCTGCTGCCTTGTAGGTTGTGCTTCTTTAAGCAAAGGCTAGGTGAAGGTAACTCCGAACTGAAATCCCAGTCTGGTGAAACCGTTAGCCTTGGACTGCTGTCACCTAGTGCCACCCATGAACAAGGTGTTGGTGTTAGGAAGGGCATCCAGCCGTAAAACTTTCGCCTCAACAAATACTCCTATGGTAAGGACAGATATAGTATTCGCAAGTAGGACCTGCGGCAACCATAGAGGTGTTACTATCGGTAGGGATTAGGGTCCATGTGGGCCCTGTCAGACCGTCATCAAGGTACCACATCAACAACAACCTTGTATTATACGCATCGCATTGTTGAATGTTGGCACCATGTCGGGTAGAAATAACGAGGTGGTTGAAACCCTGGCGAGAAGAAGAATTCACATCTGCTGCTTGCAGAATACCCGATGGAAAGGTGGCTCAGCCAGAATGATCACGGTCTGTCGCAACAAGTTCTTTTGGACCGATGATGGATCTGGATTCGGAGGAGTTGGCTTCCTAGTGACTGAAAACCTTGCTTACAAAGTCCTCTCAGTTACAAGAACAGACCAATGATTGATGAGCATTAAAGTACTCACGGAGGACAAAATCATTCACCTGCTCTCTGTCTATGCTCCACAGACGGGCAGACCAAAAGAGAAGGACAATTTCTACGATGTTCTTCTGCATCACATCTCAGCAGTGGCTGTATCAGAACACCTAGTAATTGAAGGACACTTCAACGGCCACATAGATAGAACAGTGGCTTGCTGTAATGGCATCCATGGAGGCCATGGATATGGGATGTGCTATGATGATGGTATCAGGATCCTTGACCCTATGCACTGCTACCAGCTTGGTCATTAGCAACATCTTCTTCGGAAAGCCTGACAGTCAAACAATCACATACAAGTCAGGGGATACACGCACACAAGTAGACTACATACTTGCCAGACAGTGTGACCTGAAACATGTAAGAGACGTGAAAGTGATTGGCAGTGACGAATGCGACACCCAGCACAAACTCCTTGTTTGTGACCTCAAGCTGAAGTCCCGACACAATGTACCACGCAAGTTACCACCCAGATGACACATCTGGAGACTGAAGCAGGACGACGTACAGAATAGGTTTCGGAACAAGGTGTCAGAGGCCCTCAGCACCATGGATGTTGCTATGGAGGACATTGAACTCCAGTGGAGTACCCTCAAGAGCAGCCTCCTCACAGTATGTGACGACAGCTGTGGATGGACGAAAGGTGGTAGCATCAGGCCTTGGGAGACCTGGTGGTGGAACGAAGAACTTGAGGTAGCCATCAAACACAAGCGAAAGCTATGGGAAAAGTAGCAGCAAGGGGGACGCAGAGAAGCCTACTGTACTGCAAAGAAGAGGGCAAAGACTGCTGTGTACCATGCCAAGAAGAGCGCACAGGAAAAGATGTTCCAAGACCTTGAGAGCAGAGATGGCAAGAATTACATCTTTAAACTTGCCCAGCAGTTGAAAGGAGAAACTCAAGACATCATTGGAGAAAAGTGTGTGAAGGACAATGAGGGAAATCTCACCTTCAGTGATGCCTGGAAAAACCATTATCAAAAGCTACTGAATGAAGATTTTCCGTGGTCCCCTGAGCACCTATCTGCCCCTGAACCTGTGCAGGGCCCACCAACCCTGGTTAAAGAGGAAATGGTTTACAAGGCTGTTAATACCATGAAATTAGGCAAGGCAGCTGGACCCTCTGGCATAGTAGCCGTGATGATCAAGTGTGCTGGCCCAAGCATCGCTCCTCGCAATAACCTCCTTGATTAACAATATCATCACCAACAGCAAGATTCCTCATGAATGGAACCTTTCATATACCATTAACTGCTACAAAGGAAAAGGGGACCCGCTGCTCAGGAATAACTAACGAGGTCTGAAACTACTTAACCTGATGCTGAAGCTAACTGAGAGGATACTGGAAACAGTCATCTGTCAGCAAGTGAACTTAGATTCAATGCAGTTTGGCTTGATTTCATCTTGCGTCAGATGCAGGAAAAACATTTCACTAAGCACAAGAACATCTACTTTGCCTTTGTTGGCCTTGAAAAGGCCTTCAATCGAGTCCCAAGAGTCATCCTCTGGTGGGCCATGAGGCAACTAAGAATCGAATAGTGGACTGTCCGACTTACTTAAGCAATGTATGAGCATGCCAGTTCAGCCATGAGAGTAAATATCATGTACAGCCAGGAGTTCAGAGTGAAAGTCGGGGTCCACCAGGGTTCAGTATGGAGCCCTCTCCTTTTCATCTGTGTCATGGAGGCATTATCAAGAGAGTTCCGCCACGGTTGCCCATGGGAACTCCTCTACGCAGATGACCTGGTAGTCATGGCTGACAACATGGAAGAGATCATAGACAGGCTAGCATTATGGAAGGCCAACCTGAAATCAAAGGGACTCAAAGTCAACATGGGTAAAACGAAGATCTTGATTAGCTCCCACAACACAAAGCAAAAACCCAAAGCAGCCAAATGGCTGTGCGGAGTGTGAGCCAAAGGAGTTGGAAGCAACTCCATCCTTGGCCAGCATTGTCACCACTGGATACACAAGCGCTGCTCAGGAATCAGGGGAGCAATCAGACCTGACCCAGACTTCAAGGGCAAGAAATGCAGTGAAGTTACTGCGGCAGTAATGCCGGACATCCATGAGGTCCAGTTAGGAGAGGACACCCTTGAGGTGGTCAACACCTTCCGCTACCTTGGAGACATGGTGGGCCAGTCAGGAGGTTGCTCCGACTGCAATGGTTTGGACATCTGGAATGCATGGATACCAACAGATGGCCCAGGAAAGTGATTGACTTTCAGGTTGAGGGTAGAAACCCACGAGGTCGTCCTAAGAAGCGCTGGATGGACTGTATCCAGCAAGATATACATGCAGTGGGACTCAGGCCTGCCCTAGCGCAAGATAGAGACAAGTAGAGGCACGCTATTCGACCTCACCAAGAGAAGGGAACCAGAAGGAGTGCCCGTCCCATCCCTACTGTAGGACGTAAAACAGATGATGATAATGATGACGATGATGATGATGATGATGATGATGATGATGATGATGATGATGATGATGATGATGATGAAACTGATGCAAGGGATGAGCAATTTTGCTAAAATGAGAAATAAAACGACGATAATACCCAGCCAATCCCAGAAACACTCTAACTTCTTTCACATTAGTTGGAACTGGAAATGATTGTACAGCCTCAACCTTGGCTTTGTCAGGTTTAATGCCAGCCGGCGTAATAATGTGGCCAAGGTAATTAACTTCCTCTTGAACAAAACTGCACTCTTTGGGGTTAAGCAACAAATTGTTACCACGAAACAATTAAAACACATCGCGTAAGTTGGATAAATGGTCTTCAAGTGACTTACCAAACACAATAATGTCATCAAGATAAATAGGGTTTTCCACTGCATTTTTTAAAAGACTGCTTGCATAAGACGTTGAAAGGTTGCGGGGGCGGAACAAAGACCCATTGGAACGGTTTTGAATTGAAAAAGACCAGCATGAGTTGTAAAGGCAGTTTTGGTACGACTGTCAGGCTCAAGTTCAACTTGGTGATAACCCGATTTCAAATCCGAAGTAGAAAATTATTTGGCTTGGGACAAAGCATCCAGGGAATCATCAATGCGGGGCATAGGGAATGAATCCATGCAAGTGATAGCGTTTAATTTCCTATAATCAACACAAAACCGTGAAGATTGACCATCCTTCCTTTGAACTTAAACAACAGGAAAAGCCCACGGACTACAAGACGGTTCAATGATATCCTGTTGCAACATTAAGTCAATGTGCTCTTCAATCTCAAGGCTCTGAGAAGGGAAGGTGCGGTAAGGCTTCAAGCGAATGGGGGCTTGGTTACCTGTTTCAATCCTATGACGAATAAGTGAAGTGCGACCAAGCTGAGTAGATTTAACAGCAAAAATATCCTAAATATTAGAAATATATATTTCTAATGTAAAAATATCCGAGTATTCATTGAGTAAGTGACGTAATTGCTCCTTCTGTGGATCGAGGAGTGCATTGGTAGAGATATCAACAGGGCAAGAATCATAAGGTGTCTCGGATTGGGTAAGAGGCATAACATGACAAGCAGGGAGAGAGATAACGGAGAGGGGTTCCTCAAATGTACCAAGAATGCACCCTTCTTGTAAGGTAATAGAATGTGGATGAGGATTGACTAGGCGAAAAGGAATGGTACCTTCAGTAGAAACAGTAACAACAGAGTGAGCACCATATAAGTGATGCTGATGCAACAAAGTGACAGAAGGGGCAACAAAACCAACAGTACCAGGGGAAGGGGAAGAACAAATGCGAGCAGGAAAAACGTGTTCAGACTGACCAGGCAGGGTGAGAACAGCAGCTAACTGGACAAGAGGCGAATGTGAATTGTCAGGGGTGGATTGAGGGGATACAAAAGAAATAGAGTTGTCTTGTAAATTGATATTAGCCTGGTGAGTATGAAAAAAGTCACGACCCAGAATAAAGTCATAACTGGACGACTCAACAACATAGGTAATACATGGGTAAGCCTGGTTGTCAATAAAAATAGAAAATTCAAACATGCCTAAATTAGGAATAACCTGACCACTGACAGAGGAAATAGAAGGAATGTTTGAGGGAGAAAGCAATGTTAAAGCATTCTGGCTTTGATCTAGATGTGTCTGTTCCAAACAACTTTTCCTCAAAATGGAAATCGCGTCACCTGTGTCAACCAGAGCATCAAGTGAAACATCATTGATCATGCATGTAATAGTTAGATCAGGAGTGGACGAAACAATGGTGTGTGATTCAGAGGATGCACAAGCAGGAAGTGACGATGAGTCAGAAGATTCGAAAGTTGAGCTCGTGGATGGATGAGAAATGTTTTCAGGCTGTGAAGACTGTGAAACCTCAGAAGATGGCAGTATTATAGGTGTTACTGCATCAGAGGAAAACAAGTTAACAGAAAGTTGAGCAGATCGTTGTGAAGAGACAGGAGACTGTGGTGCAGGAGCAGTACAATTCCTAGCAATGTGACCAAGTTCACCACACCTATAACAGGTAAATGTGCGAGAATTCGGATGCTTAGAGGGCGGTGGCCGAGATGAGGGGGCAGAAGATGCAGAGAAAAAATGAGGAGGAGTACGAAATGCTTGTTTCAAATCCTGGAGTTCCTGTTTAAGAAATGCAATATCATCAGAAAGTCTATTTGAGTGAGGTGGGCAAAACGATGACTGATGTGGTCGTGAATATGATGGCTGGCCAGAATAATAAGATGATTGACGACTAGTGGGTGCACTTGAAAAACGATTGTGAGCTGGTGGGGGGCGTGACCCTTTCAGATGTGAAGAAATTTCATGAAATAGACTCAACTGCTCATCAGAACGCTGAGAAGAGACCGCTGCAACAGAACCGGAAGATGATTTTAGTTCGTCACGAATAGTTTGCCTAACAATTTGCTGTAAAGAAGAATGGTCATGTTTAACGACAGGAAAAGCATTATCAACAAGTTCCTTCTCAATTGCTAGGTTACTAGCAGCTTCAAAAGATGTCGGATGGCGTAAAACAACATACCGACGTAAATGTTCGGTTAACCCTGAAACAAATAAACTAAGTAATTCTTTCTCAGACAATGCTAGCTTTTGAGAACACCGTAAAAGTTGGTCGGCATAGTCCTCTTTCATTTGGGAGCATTTTCCGCTTGCTTTTCAATCCTGTTTTACGGGCGTGTCGCAAAAGTTGATAATCCGTGGTTGTGGCATGAGGCAAGGTTTTGTACCACGTGCGTGCACGGTAATCAATGGATAAGGCTAAATTTTGTAATTGCTTAAGAGGAGACCACCCATTATAATCAGCAATACGTTCGAATAAATCAAGGAACTCATGGACATCTTCCCCATCAGCACCTCCAAAAACGGGGGCCTTGCGTGACTCATCCTTTATGTAAAACGGAAAAGGACTCTTTAATTCCGATGAGTCAGTAGGCTGAGCAGACATTGCACGCAATTTAGCATCGAAATCGGAGCAGCGTGGAGACAATAAATTTTCAAAATGGGCGCATAAATCTTGCTCCTTGGAACGAACATGACGCTCTATATCTGCCAATTCTTGATCCCTACGTTCAAGGAGAGCAAGCAATTCCTGTTCCCTAATAGACGGGAGCTTCGGGAGGCGTGATATTACTTTCTTTAAAAGCCATTTCTTTAGAGTGTGAATCAAGTGACGTCTGACTTACAAATCTACTTCTTAACTCGTAAGGGAAGGGCATGGAAACTTAACGGTAAAAGACCGGAAAATAACATCAAACAAATGCTAATAACGTAAAAACAACCTAACAACTAACCTCTCTAAAATATAAGCTAAAATAATGAAATACGTAAAAAATTGACGTTCATACGAATGTTCAGTAGAAAGCATCGGCATGTATTCTGTGACGAATAACTTCACAGAAAAGGTCCGTATTCAGTTCAACGATTGACAAACTCTTCACTAGCCAAGCACATTGGGCACGTTCAAAACTTCGTCATAAGGCGGAAATATACACGTGGGTCGACAATCGACAAGCAGCAACATGCCCGGCATCATGGGTATAAACTTAATATGGAAATTATCAATTCAACGTTTCAGCAGTGATCGTCAGGAGCGGCGTGGCACAAGCATCAAAAATATGTAACTCACCAAAAAAAATCACCAAGGCGTTGATGATGACTGGAAAAATGGTCGCCAACAGACTGCAAATAACGGGCGGCGGCCAGTGACAAAAAATGGTAGCGTAGTGAAGACGACAGCGACCAGAAACTTCGATTTCAAATTCAACTTCAAACTCTCAGGGACTTTCCGATTCTCCACCAATGTAACGAGGGCGTCGCTGCCAGCGCTTGGCAGAGCAACTCGTCATTCATGAAACAGCATCTTCGTCCTTACAATCTATTAGGAGGAACTGTGACTTCTTTCACAGTCCCTCAGTCACTCTCTTCATTTACAAGATAACATTTATACATATACATAAAATGGACCAATCACAAAGCAAATAGTAAAATACAAGAATATCATTGGTTTAGAAGAATCAAGGAGTGGTTAGACTTAGCGTGTTACTCGTTTATTGGTTGTTAGTAAGAGGACACAAGAGGACAAAGATTAGTAATAGGATGAAGAGGAAATCACATTGTTAACTTGCACAAATACTCTTTCATGACAATATGTTGTGACATACGATCTGTAAGTCTTTGAGACGTCCTTCCAACATACCTAGCATCACACTGGCATCTAAATTCATATAACATTACTATTTTGTTTGGTTGGAATAACATCCTTGTAGACTTGCGTGCGTTGTGCCGTAAACACTACCCTAGTCTGACTGCTCCCAAAAAAATGACCAACAGCTTTACTAATCTGGGACTTAAACTTGCTAGACACTTCCTCTATATACGGCAACCATAAATAGACTGGGCACTTCTTAAGTCCATAGGCTTGTCAGCTGACCAAGTTGAAAGTTTATTGCTGATTCAACGGTTTACAATATGACCGGGATATCCATAACGCCAAACAAATCCCTCGGGTTTGATAGTTCATGTTCTATATAGCGTGGTGAGAGTAGCATTATGTAACTCACTCAACAATTTCGCTTCAAAAGGACCAACAAATATGTTGGCAAAGACAGGCCCCAAAGGTGAACCCATGGCCACACCATCGGTCTATTTGTACATAATATTGTTGAAACTGAATTCAACTGAGCGAGTAGCGAGCAGTAGCAGATGGTGGGCTTTGATCATGGGTGTGCTGTCCATATCTGCGTATGCAAGTTATGTTATTTAGTAAGTCTCTTTGTATATAAAATGTCAACACCGTTGATACTCCTAAGCAACGTCCCACATAGCAAGAGCTAATTGGAGGGGGGTAGGAAGGGAAATTAATTAGTTGATGAAGCTTTACAATTTAAATGAACAAGTAATTATTGTTATTGTCAATAACGTATGATAATGTAAGAGAGCATTGATATTAAATATTTATTTACAATAACCGACATCATCTAGGCATTAACTAAAAATAAAAATTACAGCGAAGAAGTATTTAAGCAAAATTTTAACGAGGGGATGCAAATTTTATCAGACGGGACACCCCCACTGAAACTCCCCTACTTCCCTTCTCAGCTAAGGACTAGCATTTGTTGTCATTTCCATCTCTTGTCATTTCCAAGAGAACACTTCGCTGAAATCTCGAATCAAGCAAAAACCGGATGTCGAGCGGACGAGATTCCGCACGACTTCAAGTCATTTTCCTACAGCGATTTCTTTGTTTGAATGGAGCTTGTGATTGGTTCATTGTTTCTTAACAATAGTGCAAGACGTGCTGTAAACCCTCAGCACGACTTGGTGGTCATTGACGCAATTCAAGAGGGAAATAAAATGAAAATTTTGGTTCTCGTTGCAAAATGGGCTCCGTGATGGAATTAACAAATAGAAATTGGGGGAAATGTATCATTTGTATAAATCTTGGAATATGTTTAAATTTTGTAGGGTGTGCGGCGCACACCTAGCACACCCTGAATATACGCCCCTGGTAGCGAGATTCATAAGTTCAACAAAATTTCTCTCATTCTCATTCTGGGTCTCAAATTGTCTGGTTGTTGATACAAAGCATCTGCATCTTCATAAATGATGCTTGAATGTTTGAACAACTCGTTCTTTGCACGAGCCATTCTGATCAGGGTGCAACGAAGCCGGTCAATGGCATTCCAGTAATGATTCCGTTAATAAATATTATCTACAAATTAATTAATTGTGGAATGTGGGCCACAGACTTAAACCACAAACTTAAAACACAATTTATCTTTCCAGGACACAAGGATGTCCTTTTTCCAAACTGGATTCCAAATATTGTGACTAAACATATCGATTGTTCACTTTGCCCCCCCCCCCATGAATAAGTGATGAGAGGAGCACAGTGTGGCACAAAAACGTGAACTTTAAAGCTAGGAGGCACTCAATATCTTGAGACTTGGCAAGTGGTAAAACTAAAAATGTTCCTTTTAACACATTACAACATGAACAATTTTTTCACTGCTCCGGGAATTGTACTATTTACCTCTTAGAAGTCTGGCTAACTACTGTTTTTAGTTCTACTATGGGCATTCAATTGTGTTTCTTCCACATAATCTGATCTTGCATTGACAACTATCAAACACAAGACACTTAACCCTACCTAGCATGAGGGGGGGCTAGCAGGCCTGCAGCTGTGAATATTGTTTAATAACTTTTCAATGCTTTCTTCTAAGTTGCTGAAACTTTCTGACTTCTCCTAACTTTTATCTGGCAAACTTTTGATCAGAAAGATTTGGCCGTCACGGCCTGTGCTCTAGTCACGTGACCGTGATAGAAAAGTTGACACTAAATGGTGAAAAATTTCAAAGGGCTATGACTCGAGATGTTTTCATGAATTTTACAAATATTAAGTACGATGATTTAAGATAAAGTTCTTAATACATTTTAAACCCATTAATGCTCATTAAGAGCTAATTGGCACTAATCAGGGGGTAATTATCGATTCTAATGACGTGATATTTCCACTCCTATTTTTGTAACAAATTTGTATCTAAATACCATAGAGTACGGTCCCAGATATATTAATAAGGCTAAATGGCATTTTTAAAAAAGTATAACCACATGTTATTGTTAAAAAAGAATGCACATCTGTTTAAAGTCGTTTAGCTGTGATCGTTGAGACTTCTCATTTTCACTATTGTTCCGATATTTGTCACGAATACTTGTAATTCTCAAGTATTTAGAATAGCAAATTATTCTAAGGCTCAAAACAGCTTTTGAGATAACTCTTGCTGCTTTTAATTCATGAAACAAAGCGTAGCAACTTGTATTCCATTCCGATCAGACTTATATCCGGTAAACATTTTTTGACTTAACTGTCACAGTCTGAATACTAATAAAAACACATATTTTTGTAGCAGTAACTACTGACGTAGTAATGTCTGCGCATCTACCCCTTTTTTCTTACATGCTGACCTTGCAGAATCTGATCGCCTCGTTTCTGTTGTTTTCGCGCATTTTCACAATCGTTTGCCCGCGCTTTTAGCTGCAGAGCAGAAAGCAGCAGAGATGACAAGGAGAGAGACGGTCGCACTAAACAACAGGGAGTTTAAGCAAGCAGAACGGTAACCGAAACGGAAACATTAGCTCCTTAAGTTAACGTTTACGTTACAGAAATCTCCATTAAGCAACAGCACAGGGGAAAACGGTAACGGATGCCTTTTTAACTTTAGGCGCGAAACGAGAGGTTTTAAAGTGACTGTCAATTTATCTTACACAGTTGAAAAAATAAGTGTCATACCAAGTCTGAATTTTTTTTGCGAGTGGGGGCGAGGGCGGAGGGGAATCAGTTATTACTGTGACTGTGCAACATGGCATGGAATGTAAAGTTGACATAAAATAAATTATACAGAAGCTATGCCAGTCCTAGTTAATGATAAATTTTTCAATAAAGGATAATTTATCTTGCCAAAAGATATAAACACAGTTTGGAAATTAGTGGGGGAAACCCCCACTTATTACTGGTTATTATATATGAACTCTGGGCTATGAGGGGAGAAACCAATTGTTACAGATTACAAATATTTTACATTTTGCCAAAAATTTACAGATTGATTTTTCCTGAAAACAAAGAAATTTGCTTTTCATGTAAAAAATATCAATATTTTTTTCATATCTTGCTACAATAGGTAATTTTAAATTAGTAGATCATTAAAGACTTCCCTTGTGGATAATATTCATTAGAATAATATTTGTCTGAAGTTAATATTCCATCCTTTTGGACAATTTTATCAGAGTACCCATCATACATCAACTTCCTCTACTTTTACATGCCTTATAAACGTTGGCTGCCTTTTGGCTTTTTTTCCCTGGCCTCTACTTAAACATAGCAGAGCAAAATGTAATGCAAAAAAAATTACTTGATGGATACTTACTTGTTTCAAAATACAACAGTAGCAGTTGAACATAACAAAATTGTAAAAGGCAATAGAGCTCAGCTGAATTGAAATCACAGTTTTGTTTCATTTCCCCCTACTTTTATGTCAAATTTTTAAAATCTTTATAGCCCTCCCAAGGATCTGCCTGCCAAGTTGTCCTTAGCTTATGATAACATATTTTTATCACGACTGTTGCCATTATAACCAACCATTGACACCTTGCATCTATGGCATGATCAAAAAAATGGTAGTCAGATTTCAATAACAATTGATCACTGACCGTCACCACCCTGCCAACATCATAAATCTTTGGGTCCATAAAAATGACCTGGCCCCTTATACCTCAAATAGTTACCCCTCCACGTTACCACAAGATCATTCTAGCTACAAAAACTTTTCTGTAGATTAATTGCACATATACATTAAACATGTGTATTCATTCAAAAGTAAAATATCATGCTAGATATTTCTGCCCCAGTTCTTATGCAGTGCATTGGTACAAAAAGAAAAGAATTCATGAAGGAAAACCCTAATGAAAGATCTATTATATATTAATTGTTAAATTTCACCACAATATTGCACATAGCTCAAATTTACCCTGGAAATCCAATTATTGGGTATGAACTCCAACCCTTATCATAACGATTACGATGGGGCTAAGCAAATCCGCCCTTGCTTCTTCTCCACAGTCACTTTAACCAGACACCCTAACTCCACTCTGCTGGTATATAAAGTAAATGCAACTTTGTTGCAGTCCAACAACTATATTTGATTTCAAACTACAAATATTTAGTAATAAGAATAAACAGTGGGCAAAGTAGGCCTACTGGTTTTAGGATGTTTCCCCAGATCACTAACATAGTTAAAAGCACAACCTTAAACAAAATGTCACGGCTGCAATAATGCTGTGTTCCCTACATAATCAACAATGATGTAGCATAAAGCATACATATATAGCAACACAACTGAATTTTTAGCCCAAAAGCAAAAGATGTCAGTATTTCGACAAGTTTATGAATTGATAAATACACTTGATATTGATGTCAGAAAATGTATGGTATTTCATCTGCTTTTCGACAACCCCTCACTCTACATGTGAATTGCATATCAACAGACCACTCCTATTTCAAGCATGTAAGTAAGAGAAGGTAATGCTAAAGTATTGAGAATAGCAGGGATATAGCAAAGCCTTCAAGTGTAGGGGGTGTCATGCAGAATTTATTAATATCAAAATCTGCCAAATCATGCAGAATCAGGAAATGGCTATCTCTGAATGGTATACACATCAACTACCTACAAGATTAAGTTTGGATGTATTCATAATGAAGCAACAACTAGTTAAACCATTTGTAAAATAAGGAAGTCTTTGGAGTTGTATTCCGTTTTATTTATGCATTATTCAGATATTCAATTCTCAAAAGATAACATTAACTTTCATGTAAAAATAAAGTGTTACCAGAGTTCTCACCCTGGGAATATTCTTAAGATATTCTTACAATTTAGGCAATTTTCACCCTTATATTCTTATAGAAGCTATTCTTATAAAAAAAGCGTGTATTTGCACTCATTGTATTCTTCTACTTGATATACATTCATTGTCTACATTTTGGAGCAATGTCATGAGCAATAGTGGAGATAGGCGTTTCCAAAGTTTGAATCCTGCCTGTCAAAACCTTGATGTTTGAGCATACCATAATTTTATGAGCTGAGCCAAATCAACAGTGTTTCGTTAAGACGTTCTGCAAATTTAAACAGGCATTTCTCGCCAATGATATGAGATTTTTTTTTGCTATATTTTGTACACCGGCATTTGGGAGCGTGATTAAGACTTTGATGTAGATATTATTGGGATACCTAAAAAAGAGTCTATGATGGCATCACTGTAGTACTCTATACATAAAAGGCTGTTATAGCATCCAAGGGCAACTGCCCCAAGTTAGGTAGAGAAGCAAGCCAAAAGGCAGGCATAACCTCCCAGTAGGAAAGAATCTGGCATCAATGTGAACAGACATTGCATCCACTCCTTGCCAAAAGGTTGAGAAGCGAGGGAGGAGTAGCCTTTGGCAACCCTGTCTCGAGTAGAATCCCTATCGTTCGATTTGCAATGCAGTATCAATACCACTGGACCACTGTGCCACATTGGCTTACAAATCGTCAACCCAATTCTCTAACGCCTCTTGGCTTCTTTCCCCTCTTCCACCATTCGCTTCAACAGCTATCGTAACTCCTGGCAATGCTGTTGCCCCTTGCTTATTACTGTGACGTCTTTTTGCATGTCCCAATGGTTTTGAGAACGATTGCTGCAGGTGACAAATGGTTCAGGTTGCATATGGCCGGTGTTATAATTGCGTATGTAGTAATTTACGAAAGAAAGTGCTCAGGTAGTTAAACAACCCAAGTAATATATAGCTCAGTTTGTTGATTACGTAAGTGGTAAATGGTCCTGTGGCAAATAGCCCAGATGACATGATCTAATTAATAAAAGGTTTATGTAATTAGTTAAGTGGCCGAAGTTGTACATAGCCCTGGTTGTATATTGTCCAAGTGGTTGGGATTGGGGTAAAGTCACACTTTGACCATCCTTAAGTGGCCTTTTATACACAGAACATTCAGAACATTATTTAATTAAGGGCAACATGTCCATAAGAAGCAATTAAATGGTGTTTCTGAAATCGGTTGATATTGCTGCATATTAGCATGTAGTAATCATATTTTAATTTTTTCTGAAAATTATCGGAACTGGTCGACAGCACCCTCTCACCCCCCGGTATGGGCGATCATGCGTAAATCATTGACTACCAAAAGCACACTTTGTTCTTTTCCAGTTAGCCGCAAAGAAAAATTTCAGACTTTGTTCCCCTTACGACTTGCAGGCTGCAGTCTTGTGAGTACGCACAAAACAGCATCGTCATCGATTATGATATTGAAAGGAATCTCGGGTTCTTTAGTATTTTATGATGACACATTTTATATCTTCCAACGTTTACTTGAGAAGATTAGATGCTAGTTACAGAGAGAGGTTTGTCTTGATCCAGCGTTCCTTGGCAACGTTAGAAGGAAGTGCATCCTAAACTGCCTACCTTAATAGTGACCTCCGAACCATTTATTTCCAAATTTATTCGCATGTAGGGATTTCTATAACACCATTGTAAATGCATCTCGGATGACATGCATGCACCATAAAAGGGTATCCCGTCATTGACAAGTATCCAGTTAGACCTTGATTGGGAAAATCGAATTAGTGAAGGTAGGTCATATGTTATGATAATAAGAACTGATTTAGTATAATGGTGATACGCACAATAAATTGCCCCTATTATTGTCAATAATTGGATCATCCTTGTACCAACAAAGAGATTACGTTCAAACATCAGCATCTTTTATTTTTGTGATTAAATTATCGGTAAGTGAATACTCTTTAACTTTGTCGACAATTGTTAACCTTCACTTGCAGCGTAACTAAGAAATTTTAGTGAGCACATAGCGTTTACGACACTCAAACCTGCTTACAATATCATTCTCCGTGAGACTTACCTCTGTCTTAGTGAAACAAAGATATTATTTGCCTAACTATATCCTTATTTAGTTTGAGGTCTTGATTGGGGAAGTTATTTATACCCCCTTTCAATACAACATTGTGGCATGGAAGCCTAACTTGTTAAAGCATACTGGATTTGGCTAGAAAGCGAATTTTTACATAAGATAAATTTATAGAAAAAAGCATGCTAAGTTGATCTACTTACTTTCTATGAATATTTCGTCCGGAAACTATCTTCTTGAACCGTAACGAAATTGTTAAACTCTTTCAAGGTATCTCTTTCAAGGTTACTCCAGAACCACAAGATCCAAGAATACGTATTATAAATCCGTACATTCCATTGCCTTAACCAACTGCTGTTTTACCGTACCCCTTGCTTAGTTCACACGGGTAAAGTTTGGGGCTACCAATGTTTCATGTCTACATTAAAATGCTGCCATATCGACATATGTACTTCTCTCAATTCCTTTCTGAAGCTTATGCTTAACTAAGATTGGTACAAGGTTTAAGGAAGAGGCATTGCTAAGGTGATTTATGTGTTACAGACACCTAGTGAAATCAGGCATTACGCGTTATGATTCATTTACTCTGTCATTTCATAAAATGACTAAAATCAGCAGGCATTTCACATAATGACTACAACTCCCAATGCACATGTTATACTAAGTGCTCACACTGATTTAGGCAGAAGGTGAAATTATTTGACTAGTAGACTACATAATTGAAGACTAAATGCCTGTAAAATAGGCATCTTTAGTTATTATCTCGATGCGAATCCTCTCCAAATTTCAATTAAATACATGCACTATTTTATATATGACATTGAAGTCTATGTCACAGTTCGTTTTTGGAAGCTTTAATGCGATCCGTTCAATCTCTCTTAACGTTATGCTTGTGTTATATAGATTTTAATGTATAGTGTAAAAGAAACCAGTTGCTTCCTAATTAAACAAGAACACTCTATCTCGAACTCGCAAGGGACCGCTAAATTAGTTCCAGATAGAGAGAGTTGGAGATAAGGGAGGAGAGAAATTAAGGTGTACTCGGTCGTAAATGGGACAGAGGAATTAGTTCGAGAAAGAAATTTAAATAGGAATCATAGGATTCGAAAATGCTTCATCCTAGTCACCCGTCGGCCGCAGTATTGACCAGAATACCAATGAGTCTTCGCTGCTTATCAGGGAGACTGGTATGAAACACCGGAATACCAATGACAAGCTTTTTCCACTCGCCACACTCCTGCGTCAGCTTACCCAGCTCCCCAGTTTTTATACTTGTGTCACGAGAAAGCATGCCCATGTATATCACCTTCCGGAAGCATACTCTGCCTGATGGATATCAGAGAAGAAGAGATGATATGAGCTATCCAGTGGTTTGTTGACAATGGCCTGCAAACTGAAGGCGTGTTTGTCTCACTTTCTGAGATGTTCTGAGGTAGTCTTCCCTGTATTATCTCAAGTGTGGCATTTTCTCTGCAGTCTATGCTTTTTACTCTTCTGAGCAGGTTGGTATAGCTGCTGTCAAGACGTTGTTGCATTCCAAATGTTAGGGCCCAGGTTTCTGAGCCATAGAGTAGCACTGGTTCATTTACGGTGCAAAATAGATTCATCTTGAAGTTGCATGGCAAGTTTGACTGCCAGATTTCACTCAGTTTGTTCCATGCCTCCCACGTAAGGGCTTGTCTGATTTAAAAGTCTTTGGGGGGAACAGCAAGGTGAGATCCAAAGTATTGAAAGTAAGATACTGCTTACTGTGATATAAGGGCGTTCAATTTTGCTCATTTTAAGTTGAACAGGGCTTTATTTACTTTAAAATATTTCTTTACGAGTCCTTCAAGGATATAAATATCTCGTCGTGGTTAAAATGACCGTTATGATCACGCAAGTGCGTACGCAAATTTCACGCTAAATGATAGCAGATCATTTTAAAACGACTTTTATTGGGTTTTCTTAAGCTATATGTTTACCATGTTGTCTAGATTTCTGATATACAGTCAATTGTGACTTAAATTAGAATTCGGACAGAGCGTTGCCACCCCCAAAAATTCTTTCGGACATTGTATTGTGATATTTTAGTTCACGTCCGTATATTGTAAGTAAGTAACCATTCATCGTTTTTCATAATTTGTAAATTTTCGATCTTTTTGATTGTTCCTGATTGTATTTATGACGTTAGATGCTGATGAGTAGTCATTCGAAAAAAGCTTTTCAGCTTACACATTGAGCCATTTATTCCGAAGTATATAACTGAACTTTATGTTTAACAAGAAGTCCGGCAATCACTGACACTTGACTTGGTTTTCTGCTCTTCGACGGACCAGAACAAGAATATAGTCATGAAGTGTGACGTCACAATTTAATGAATATCGGAAGTTCGACAATAAATTGTACTAGTTGCATTCTTCATATTAATATAGATAGTCTGTCTAAACTTGAGGGCGATGTCTTGAGCAGTTGCCGAGATACCCCCATTGAAACTTTGAATCATGCCTACCAAAACCTTGCTGTTTGAACACTTGATGAACTGAGCAAAATTAACAGTGTTTCCTTAAGGTCCTTTCCAAATCCAAACAGCCATTGCATGCAGTTGATTTGTGACTCGAATAATATATTTTATATACCGGGATTTGGTAGCAGGGTTAACACTGTGATGTAGTGATAAATGGGATCTCTTGAAAATGAAACTCGAAATTTTTGTGACGTTATCTTTCTAGTACTTTCTTAAGACTAGGATATTATACCGATGCATATACTTTAATTTCTTAGAAAAAATCAAGACGCAAATCAGGATAGAACTCTGAGTTGAACGAAGAGTATTTTCATTACAAGGTCTAGCCTTTACGGCTTTCGTTAAGTCCCACATAAATAATTTACATAATTTAATTGTCCTGAGCGAGGAGTACTGTGGAGTTAAGTTGGATGATCAAGAGCCGCACGGTAACTTCCATTTTGTGGTCTGGAAACGAGCAGCACGTTAAACACCGCGATAATTTTAATTTTCTTGTGATAATGCAAGACGGTCCCGATAATTGCCCTAGCGATATTATAACTACTGGAGATCATATATTATTTCTTTTTCAAAAAAACTAAACTTATTTAAAGTCCACTGTTAGTTGCCAGTGGTCAAGAAACATGGGACATAATATTAAAGGGGATTTGAGTTCTTAACACCTAACAGGCTCGAAGATAATGGAGACAGGAGTGATAGCCCTAGGGACACTTCGACAATTAATCCTATATTTGACAGGTACCACCGTTTTTGTTCATTTTACCACTGATATTGTCATTTAGTAGGTAACATTGGACTGCTTCAGGATGTATTCGGCATTAAGCGTTATATTTGTTTTAACATTGTTGATATTACTGTAACTGAAGGGGTGGAAGTGCGAATTGGCCCCACTGCTTATCAGGGGGCTAAACTGAGAGATTGGAAGTCAAAACTGAACCAATGAAAATCTTGCTCGCGATGGAAATATTAGACTATACTAGTAAAGTGAGTATAAAAATCCAGGGGGTTGTGATAGAAGGAGATCCTTTTAAGAGAGCAAACGCTTCTTTTTTCGATCTGCTCGATCTACTGAAAAGGGTTGATTGTTTTGAAACACATGAGACTGGAAAGTCCTAGTGTACATAATGACCAGCTCCAGGGATTTCTTTAAGACACGGTACGATCTTTGGTAAAGATGAAAATGTTAAATCTTTCAAAATTAGTGAAGAGGGGAGTTGCTTGGACAAACGGGGGTCACGTATATGCAGACAGAAGAGAGTGTCTTATAAAATGAAGTGTTTTTGAAGGAATGAGAGTTTCGAACAACGCAGATCAGGCTTGCCGAGATGTAACACCAGGCAATCTGATTATCTTATCTGTGTTTAAGTACGCTTCTAAGGAACTATACGGGTAACGTTCCATAGACCCACAGCGTAAGAAATGTAATCAGCTTTCCATATGTCATCTGTTGTGGATAGTACACATCTCACAAGTGTTGTACTGTACGCAAGCTCTAGAAATACGAAGAATTACATTGAAAATTTGTTAATATCGGTGCACACTTCTGCGTTAACGTAGATCTATTTTGTTGATCTTGTTTGAAAGTAAAGATCGAAACTTGTAGATGCTGTTCTACCGGTTGGCGAAAGTTTGAAGATGTTTTGGGACGTCATGAAAAGGGGTAATTACTGAGCGTGCTCAATGCCGGAAGTCTAAGCTCACCCATAATCGGAAGCTGCATGGCTGATTGGCCTGAGCAGCTATCTTATAGTCAAAGGGTTATGAAATTAAGATATTTGAAGCCCCTAGTGAGATAAAGTATATCCTAAGCAAGATGTGAACTGTGCTATGTTTTAAAGTACCAAAGTGTAAAATTAGGACGTGGCTATGATGGTAAATAAAAACTCCACATAAACTGCGTGTATGGCTACTATGTGCTGGCATTCCCTAAGGAGTGGATTGAAACAAAATGTTAAAAGCTTGCTTGAGCCGTGGGATAAACGTCAGTTATAATGAGCCTTTGAATGTATCTGTCACAAAAAAGGTAGTGTATAGATGCAGTGTACTTCCCTTTACCCTGGAAAGTCTTTCGTCTCGTTAGTTGTACATAGTTGTAATGGTTTGTAAGACGGCACCAATCATTTAAAAGCATTTGACCGAAAGAGGCCTTTGATAGTCCTAATAACGTAATGTTTCGACGAGCTTTTTTGTTTCCGAGCAGTCGTGATTGGTTTTAATTCGTCGTATATTTAAGCGACGAATCACAAGGAATGGCTAGCTAGCACCTATCAGGAGACAGACGACAATGAGCCGGTCGACACTTGTTTTAAGTTTGCTTGGCCATTTTTCAGTGCTCGTCAATAAGCATGAAGGCTGTTACAAAACAACCACACGGCTTGGTTTCCGTGAATGGGAGAGTGGGGAAATATAACCAAGCGTTAACTTTCACTTGTGAGGGCAGAGCATGAATCTTCCATAGGTTTTGTAGTTCTAGTAGGGGGTGGGGGTGTAGGCATTTATACAGGGTAGACAGATTATCAGGAAAGCATTGCAGCCTTCACGTGGCTCCCACTGCTACGTGCCTGTCACTATGTCACTACGCAACAATTATACTCATTTAAAGTTTCTGGGCCACCGAAGAGCCACGTATCCCTGTCTGCGCGGTAACACTGAAGTAACTTCTTTTCATTTTAAAACTTTCAGAGAGCCTTGAAGACATTTTGACATGTTTTTGCATACTTGGATTACACAAGTTTTTTTCGTAGTTTATTTTTGCCTTTTATACGTATCAAAGTTATTCTTGCGTCTTTAACGCGATAAGAGATTTCTCGTGCCCTTTAGCAGCGCAGTAATAGACAACTAGAAACTTCAACGAGCAAAACTTGATTGCTATTATTCAACCATTTTCAACTACTGAATAAATTGAAGCCTGGCGTCAGCTTGCAAAACAAAACATTCAGAAGGACATGCGAAGTAATAACCACCATATGCTTACTACAATATTTAATATTTCACCAACTTCTCCAATCCAAAAACATATTTTAGTAAGTGCAAAGTGCATTTCGACGAGTTCAGTACTCTCAGCAAAAGTTTTAACAGTTGTAGGACTTTTGCTAAGTTAGTAACTTTCCCCAGGCGTCAATAGGACTTCCGCAAAATCATGAGACCTCAACAATACTTCGCAATGGCTTGTGATCAGTGCATAATGGACACAATTCTGGGGCTTTTACTGGGTCGTAAAGTCCTTCTGCTGCTACAGCACCCTGACGTCTTTGTCTAAGGATAGTATTCTACTAAGCCTCCTAGCGGCTAAAAAATGGTCTCTAAGATGTTAATCCACAGCCCCCTCCCACCCCCACCCCAATAAGTTTCGTCCGTTGCGCCTATGATGGTCTATGATTGCCCAGGAGGAAAGGTAATTATACCGTTCACGCTAGTGAAACAAAGTACTTGTTGGTAATTACGACATTTATGTTACAGGGAGAAGACGTCTAGATTTAAAATGAGACTCTAAGAAGTAAACATTAGTGACTTAAAATCTTTGCAAATAAATCTTTTCTATTTATAACTTAAGTTGCTGAGTTTTAATTAGATCTTAAAACATTAAAATTTTTACAGGGAGAGTACGTAAATTGAAGGTAGTAAAGATTATCCAGTCTGTTTTTTTTGTTATACCTCTCCGGATTTGCGAGAGAAACTCTGGCCTAGTGAGATAGATAAAAAGCATGGAATGCCTCCTAGCAACATCAGATTTACAAGATATTTAGTTCATAAGACCATGAAGAGGAATATTTGATTAGTTTGTCACCTTGGAAGTAATGTCATGGCCGGTAATCTCTAAGAATGTTAAGCAAAATTGGGTCGGCGTTGGTCAATAGGACTCTTTCAGAGTACGTGAATTAGACATATTAAGGTGCATCGGATGCGCGGAGTTAATTAAAACTGTATGATTTATGGGACGAATGTGAATTTGTTGGCTGTTACAGTTAGACAATTGCCGATTGTGTTTGTTGTGTACATCATAGACAAATTGGACGTTGTAGCACCAAATGAAAAAAAAAATACCATAGACCACAGAGGACTGCTGAGTAACAGAGACATTGGTATCAGTAAAGACTTTTCCTAGGGTAAGGAAATTTCTACTACATTGCTTTGATTGCTACAGAATGTTTTATGTAACAACTAACTCAGCTGCCTTTGTATGATGCCGAATTTGCATGTTCTTAATTAAAAGTAGTCGTTAGAGTTTTGGGACAATACTCAGTCCCTCAAGGGCGATTGTCTACAGTACAGTCAAGTACGCGCACAGTTTATTTTAATAATGAGAAAAAGCAAGAAGTGGCTCTGATGGAAAACATAAAACCAGATAACAGTTCAGCTTACTTCGTTAATTTTGTTTTCTTCTTTGGCATATTTCACATGTGTATTATATCCTCATCATTGGTCATATTCGTCTTTAGCTTCGTATCGATTGCATCAAGTCGTTGGTGATCTTGTTGTTGGCCGTACTTCTATTTTCTACTTTCATCTCACCACCTATGCTACTACTTTCTGCTACCATTGGTACTACTACTATTACTAACACACCACCACCACCACCACAACTACTACTACCCCTACTACCTCTACTACTACTGCTACTACTACTACTACTACTCCTCCTACTACTACTACTCCTACTACTCCTACTACTCCTACTACTACTGCTACTACTATTACTACTACTACTATTACTACTACTACTACTACTACTACTATTACTACTACTACTACTACTACTACTTTTTAAAATATTTTTTATCATATCTAGGTGAGAGTAGCTGAGAAGCATTGTTTGAATGCTGTTATTTACATCATTTATGCCATTTATGTAAATTTGTAAAAAATAGCGTTGTAATCCATATCATCCCATAGCCTTCCGAGAAAAGCCCAGACATCTGAGAGTTAACAGAGAATTTTGCTTCTTTTGTTTTGCAGAAGTATGCCTGCGCCTTAGGACGAGTCATAGGCAGAATGAGCTTCTGACGATGATGCGACTAACTAATGTTACCAAATACTATTATACATCATCCTATACCAAACAAACAGACAGAAGACCTCTACAGCGCTTATATTTCTTGAAAAGGTCCTGTATTTTCACTTTTGACCTAGTAATCATTGGTAGTATACGCTAACTGAGTTACTTTACATAGATCCACCAAGCCCAAACGCAGCTTAACTAACCTTTGCCGGGATACTCAGGGCTCATGACATCTCCCTGGTTACGCATTACCGTTCCACGTTCAATTGAACCATCTGCCATGAACCAAGTGTGAGGATAACCTTGTCCATACGGGCGATAATCTTTTGGATCGGAGTAGATTATGCATCCTGCTGCATTTACCTTCTGAGCTCGGTTTACCTACATAAGGTGGAATTAATTATAAAATCTGAGAAAAATACTTTTGTATCTAAGTATCAAGTAAAAGGCATGTTCTTAGTTCTCATATCACTCTATATTTTAGACAACAAGCAGGGCAAGAATATTTTATTCACGTTAATGTAATTAACACTGATATAACGATCACACTTAGTATTAACGTAAAGAGTTCACAATCCTAACTGATCAAGAGTTCTTCACTCTGAACGATATTTGAACCCACGATTATCGCACAGATGCCAGCGTTCAATCAGATTAATGAGACCGCTGAATGGATCAGAGTAGTGGGCAACGCCCTTTCCTTACCCTTAGACTCTCCTCGGAATGGTAACGTACCCGATTAAGGGACACGAGTGAACCCTTTACAAAGTAGAATCAAGTATTGATTCCTATATGAGATTATTAATATTCAACAAAGAAAGCACATCTTTACAGTGATATGATTGCTCAAATCAAGTAAACGTCTGACGTACCTTTAAACTTCTTGATGTCTTCCCATATCTCATTATCAGTATCTTGTCAGTCAAGTTAAATCCTGCTTTTACCAATGCATCAATATCACTTTGCCTTCCATAGTTGGCATAAATCAGCTCCCCCTGGCATGAAAAAAGTAATTTCATGACACAATTCGATTGGCGTGGTAGCGTTATATAAAATCCCCTCTTAAAAGATCGCTGAATATAATTAAAATGTTTTAACACAATGCCGTCATATGATCGAGTTTCGCTTCAGTTTTCTGCCCTGAGGATGACGTCCTCCTTTATTACCAACTTGCTAAAGACGATGATAAGGGTTTTAATGCTTGTCATTGCTCAGTTTACTACAATGGCAATTTTGATATTAAAACTACACCCCTATCTACTTTTATAATCACAAAATATATTATATTTACGAAAACAAGCAGCTTTACAAAATGCTGAACTCATTCCTATTTTAAACTAGCTTAAGAATAAAAATCTTTCGTTGTGACAGTTCAAATTCATTTTTTTCCCAGTTGCCTCAGCGATAACAAAATAGCCTAATAAAGAAGTGTACTTCCAACCGAACTAAGATAAACACATGTAGTGGTTGGGGCATTCTAGCTTAACTGGATGATGCACGGTTTGAAAAACTGAAGGGTTCGAAACATAACAGCAGAACAAGTGGGCTATAAAAAGGGCGGAACAAGTAAAAAGAATTCGGCTAGCAGGTAGGAATGGACTTTCTAAAATCATTATAACTTTAAAAAATCTGACAAAGGTACTTTGCGACAACTGTTACTGATTACGCCTATGTCTTCCGCCACAGCAACATCGAATTTAAATCAAAATCCCTTTAAATATGTGAACATATTTAAGTCGTTGAACTTTGAGAGGGTACAACCTTGGGGACAAAGCTACAGTTTAAGGTAAAAGATGTAGAAAGCTATTTACGAATATTAAGTATGTATTCCACAACCTTCTAAGTATGCCACAACCTTCTAAGGCACATTTTGGAGGAGCAGTGCCCCGAAATATCCTTTTGGTAACTACAGGATCTCACTGTGCCAATCCTTAAAACGCCAGTTACTACATCATCACACAAAATGAACAATCAACTGCTGTTCAATAAAGTAGAGCCAGCAAGAAATATTACCTCAGCAGAGCCACCTTTGGAAAAAGCGTTAAAGGGATAAATAATCCCTGGTACATTTTCACTTGGAACCACCACCTTTTCCGTAATCTCCTTTGTGTAGAGAACTTTTCCATTTTCGTCCCGCAGCTCGACCGTTCCGGGCTTCTTAGGGTATGAGAGCAAAATGTTGTACTTGAATGTTTCCACTTTGTCCAATCCAAAAGATTTCCATTTGTGGGAGACATATTCTCCTAACTTTTTGCTCTCTGGTGTACCTCCAACATGCGGGCCGAGTGTCATATGCCTGGCAAAAACAAAGTTCATACTTTAAAAATAATAGATAATTGAAAGATAAGGCGGCTAATACTGTTTATCACAGATAACTGATTTATAATGAAATGGAGACTTCACTACTTTATCCTCGATTTTTAAAACATACAAAGTTGTAAATTTATTTGTCAATTAAAGATATGCCGGTCCTGCGTAATTTGACGTTCGGTTAGATTTATTTTAAAATAGAATCAGCCAATTCTTAAAGCACTACGATATCGAGAAGGGGTTTCGTAAAAACCACTACCTGGGACAATCTTGGTAAAGAAATGTAGCAAAATGTACCCTACTTCCATTCATTCCGGTTTTTCTTCATACATACATTTTAACTTCGTCAAGCTACACTCTACGGGAATTCGCTCAAAGCAATTTATATTTGAATATTTGGACTTGGACTGCATTGTATTTTTATCCTTGCCCGAGATGCGACCCCTGATATAGAGCCTACTAAGACGCACGCCTGAGTTGAGCATATCCTTTATATCAAATAGCTTTATCAAGTAATCTTTTGTGTAAAGTCATGGCACTTCTTAATTTAAAACAACTGCATTTGAGTTCCACCTTTTTAATACTGACGTTAAATTCTACAACGTCTTGACACAAGTGGATAACCGAGGAAGTTCTCCAGTCTCACAAACAAACACACAAATCTCAAGATCTATTTAACAGCATTATCAAGTGCCAAATATTACCGATAGTGAGTGGAAGACCCACACAGATTAATGCCCAAAACTGATCCATTGCTAGTAGAAAATAATATTTAGTGAAAGCCCGTACTCTACCTGACTG
>JAAAKM020006971.1:22124226-22144039 GCA_010016025.2 Alatinidae sp. Z8VKAUB7J3 | reverse complement strand
GAAGCACCGTTATAAATTCAAATATAACAATTCACGCTCTGGATCGATTTCCAAACATTTTGAAATTAGCTTAGACACCAAAGGCGATGTTTGTTATAATTATGGCTTGAATGAAGCCCTTTATGTAATGCTCATTTCATTTCTTTCGTACGCCCCTTCGCATACTTATCCGTACCCACAACGCTTGTAGGGGTTTGTAAAGGGCTCCACATCCCTTATTTATTTCACCCCTTACTATTAGATACCCAAAGGTAGCTAAATCTAAGCAGCATAAGCATGCGGTAGGAAATCGAAGGACGTGATCTGAGTTCCATAAGAGAGAATAGAAAATGTTATTACACGCTTCAAACTACATGTTATGGTACGGATTATTTACGATCCGGAGTGCATAACGAACTTATGGCTAGGGAAATTGCACCTCAAGAACCATTTTCTAGACTTAGGCACTGCTATCCTGAAAGATTTTAAGATAAATCTATACGATTGACGGGGATGCGCCTTAAGATGGTAGAGGTGGCTTTGGTAGCTCAAAAATTTAAAGTACTCGGAAAGCTACATTACATAAGCTAAATAGATAAAGCTGAAATGTAAAACCTAACGATCTAAAGGGATTTCATTGCTTATGTTGAGTACGCCAGTGGGTGCCTATGAACGTAAGTCTTAAGTTTTTGGAGATTATTTCTATGTGACCTTCTTTAAGGTATAGCTGCCCTTTCTTTGAAAATATTTTGACAAATGCCTGTAGGCCAAGCAATTGTCTCTCCTATAAAAATATGCTGACTTACTACACAATCCTTTGGTTGGTTAGCCACTGGCTATAATCATTGTGCTGAAAAGCTAGCTTCTGCGAACATTCGTTGGTCTAAAGCATTAAACCAAGACAGTATAAAATCTGATTGACTCTTTCAAAATATCAAAGTGGGGTATAATTTTTTTTTCTTACCATCTCGATTATTCTGACGTTTTGTACTTTGAGAAGTGTGAGACGGAAACTGCTTTTCAGTAGAATCATAATTAATTGCAGTGTTCATGTTTTGTGCTGTAAAAAAAGGCTTTTTGGTTTCAATATTCAACATTACTATGATTTTTCAATAGGGAGTTATAGCTGTTGCATCATTGACTACTCATTGGACGTTCCATCAGCCTATTATTGTCTTTCGTTGCTCCTACTGTATTCCATTACATCCCCTTTCCACCCTATGTACGTATGCGTCAATCCCTTATGTAATTACGTCCTTTGGTAATTAGAAGGTATATTTAAAATACCGAATAGGAACACTGTATTAAATAGTGATATCGTCATGAAACTGAAAAGATATTTTGTCTGACAGAACTCAAGGGCAAATCGTCAGAATAAATCAACAATGGATCATTCGATCAGTTTGATCATTCTGACGCTTTGAGAACTGAGAGGCCTTAGACGAAAAATTCCTTTCACTACAATGATAATTTCTTGCAGTGTTAATGTTATGCACCGTAAAAAGCTTGTTTCAAGACTCAACGTTTCTATCATTCTTCATTAAGGACTAGTAGGGTTGTATATGTCATCTAAATAGTTGTAGTGACTGCTGAATTACTCTGTTTGTAAATACATCAACTCAACATAATACGATTTACAAGAGGTTCGTCCAACTCTAAAAGTATTTTGCCATCGTTAATTAAAAAGGCAGCTTTATCAAGCCTTAGATACTGCCTGCAATCTCGCAGCCATTATCTCTAGCAGCTGTTCCCAAGGATCCACTGCTGCGCTAATAAGTGCCTGCCTCCTCTAATTAGATTGATATAAACTTTAATCCATCTGATAAAAAGTTCCCTTAAGTTTACCGGATTATTAGCATTGACACTAATCTTATTTACCTCATTGGTGGGCGTTTCTATCAAACTATGGTTGCATTAATTGGGCATTGCAGGTAATACCTCGGTTTCCTTGCGTATGTCTAATTGATCATTTTAGCGTCCCTTTACTAATCCAGGGTAGCCTGTTTTTGTGCTTAACTATTCGCGTACTTAAAAAATGAACACGAAGTGGTAATTTACGGAGAAATTTATTTAATAGTTAAGCAAAGATGGCCTCATAAACTTATTTTGAGCTCTTAGTAATAAATGAAACGAGACTTTTTTCGAAGGTGATTCGAAAGCCTAAAAGTGACGGAAGAAGTTCTAAGTTAGAATGATGTGTTTGCCTAAGAGGCGAAATTTGATGTGGTTGATATTTGATCAATAGGTTACTCACTTGAAAAATGATAAATGGCCGAAAGAAATCAATAAGGTAGTAGATAGGACGTGAAGGGGTTTTTGGGGTAGTGGCAAAGAGGTGACGACCCCTAATGTAGAATGAATGTCGGAAATCAATGCTGGCGAGGTTATAAGATATTGAAAGTAATGGTGACAATGATTGTAATCATAAGGAAGCCTGCAATGGTGTTGTCGTCAGTGTCAGCGATGGTGGTAGCTTTACCAATGCTGCTGATGTTAGCACCACTAGTGACACAGGTGATGAGGATGATGCTGATAGCGTGATGATGATGAGGAGGGGGATGATGAGGTTCGTGACGACGACGATGATGGCGATGATGAATACGATGATGATGATGATGATGATGATGATGATAGTAATTATGTTGTTGTTGATGATGATAATGATGATTATGAAAAGGGAATTATGATAATAGTAAAAATGACTGATGATGACAAGGACCGCACTAATTGCTTATTGCAATATTGATGGTAATAAAGGTGACAACGATGATGAAGATGACAATTGTTGTTTCAATAATGATGATGATGATGATGATGATGATGATGATAACAATGATTGTTATGTTGACTCTTACAAAGATAATGTTGAAGGTGTAAGTGGGGGTACTGCTACTCCTATCAACGATGAGTATAATAACAATATGATGATGATGATGATGATGATGATGATGGTGATGATGATGATGATGATGACGATCGTGATGATGATGATGATGGTGATGGTGATGATGATGGTGATGATGACGATGGTGATGATGATGACATGGTGGATGATGCCAATAATGATGGTTCTGAAGATGATGATTATGGTAATGATGATAATAATGAAAGACGATCATGATAATTCAACATGAACATTCTCATGAATCAATAATTGTAATAATAACCGTCTTAATCAGCTTTAATATTACATTACAAACAATATTCTGAAATAACAACTTTTTTTAATTGTAGTTTTGTTAACACACTCACACACCATATTAAAAAGTATCCGATATGGTATATTTTGATTCGACAAAATTCAAAGGACTGTACCGTCCAACTTTCTTAATCGAGTAATCTTCGAGGCCAGTTACATGCAAGTAAAAAAGAGTAATTCAGATCAAACTTGCTATCTAAACAAGTGGATCAAATACGTCTTGTCTGTCTTATCTGGTACCAAATCCATCAACAGTCTGATGTGAACATACCGATTTTAATTCTCACTGAGAACCACTATGTAAATTAATAGTATATTAGAAAGTCCTAAAATTTATGGGCAAAAAGTAAAAGTAAGTTGTCAACCGCTTGGAAAGTAGGCTAGTTCTAGCTTAGACACTCTTGAGACACCCGTTTCGGAAATACTCATGGATCTATACCGATTTTGATCAAAGATTTAATCTGGGTTCAACCCATATGAGGCCCATGTAGATACAACCTCACATAGCAGAACATGTTTAGTTCGTGTACGAAGTACTGACCCCTACAACAAGTAGCTGCGTATTACAAAGAAAGTAAATTTATAAATCAGCTCAGAAACGTAGAGGCTATTTGTGTTGTGTAACGGATTCGCTTTCTAAACACTGGTCACAGCCACCATCAAGATCGCTTTCTAATTTTCATCTTCCCTCTCTTGAAGCTGCAATCAGTAAGGCAAAAAGCCGGTACTCTGTCTACAAATTTTTTTACAGCTTAGGCATTTCTTCAACGATTCCCTCGCTTACGTATTTTAGAAATTAAGTATTGACAAATTAGTCTGTGTGACCTTACGCCAGTATCAGTACAAATCCGTAATCATCTATGCTGATACATTCACGGACCTTTTTCAAAATACTTCCAGCCTTACTCATTTGTTACCCACCTACTCCACGCATTATCCTATCGGTCCTAGTCCTTACTCTGGAGTGCCGAATAAACCGGGGGGTCTGAATAAACGGGGGCTCACCATTACAGTCTAAAAGTAATAAACGGGGAGGTTCAAATAAACGGGGGTCTGAACTCCAGTCTCAATTTCGTGAAAGTTTTAAATAAGGATGATACACATGAGGACAAAAATCGTACTTATTGACCAGTTAGCAACTGCTTCAGGGTCAAATGTTGCACGCGAAGTTATTCAAGTGTTTTCAGACATCATTTACATTTTGAGTACTGGGAAAATACCTTGGGATTAATAAACGGGGGTTTCTAATAAGGAGCGGGGGCTTATAAATTTCAAAAAATTAATAAGCGGGGGGGAGGGGGTACGACAATTATTTGGCACTCGAGAGCAACCTAGAACGCCAATGTAATAATGTCTTACGCCGACTTCTCACACGTGAGATTAAGACATCAAAGTTGATGACAGCTGTACACGTCTAAAGCAACCAATGGGCCAGATCCCTTTCAAAGCAATAACTACTTAGAAAATACGTATAATGTCGCCCTATATTTCCTGGAGGGGCATATGTACAAGGAAAGCTGTTAATTTGTAGTACGTTTTTAATATACACAATATGTTCTGTAATACATCCTTCATAATTCATTTCCAAATCCAAGTTGTATTGCCCTCATAAGTAATTAAACATACAAGTGCGAATAAAGCTACACAAGAATATAATGGAATTAGAGGGTTGATAGGACCAAGTGCTTTAAATGCATTTACTATTGGTGCTTTTATATTATACACTTTCTCAAATTTCTGTGTATCTAAGTTTTCTCATACATTTTGTCAAGAAGCACCTTGTACGGACAATTCCTACTTTATATTATCAATGCATATCATTGATCATTGATTATTTATTATAATTATTATTTATAATCATTATTATTAATATTTATTTGGTAGATGCATCATTACAGGTAACAGGAAACTTGGTAAGGACACCATTTGTACCAACAATTAAATCCTGTGTGCATTCAGTGATGTATAAATCATACATCAACTGAATGAGAGTTTGGTTGATTGATTGATTGATTGATTGATTGATTGCGTAGTTTATTGACTGACTAAAATTTATAAGAAACCTAAGTTTTAAAGCTACAAGCGTGAGTCATAATTCTTTAACGACAGTAAAAATGCTGTGAAATATAATGGAGGAGATGAGTTATTATAAGCGGCTAGAGCTTAGAGTGCCAAGGCTAACCTGTTCCTGATACGTATACGGGAGGTAAAAGGATAACACAGGAAGTTATCCCTTGCTCTCTAAACTATGGGTGCTGAAGGGGTCAAATACACCAGCCCTTTTACGGAAAGATCAATAAACACATAAAGCAAGAAAGCATGGAAACGTCACGTATTTCATTAAGACACGTTCTGGCAATGAAGGATTGGTCTAACGTGGTATTAAACATTGCGAACGTTTAGACTGATTTGAGCTTCTAGAAATTTTCGTTCTTTTGAAATAGTTTTTGAAGTCAGTTTTATGTTTGTTGTCAGTATCTGTGTGACTCCAAACACAGTGTTTGGGCTCTCCTTTTTTCACACAGACCATTAAGTTTTCCTTAAAGATCTCTGGATAACTGTTGACAGCACCTTCCAGTTTTCCTGGAAAGGACGCGAGGTTTCCCTATGAGACTTTACAATGGCATAAGGCGGGGGGAGAGGGGGAGATTTATATCCACACTCGACAACACGCTATCATTGAAATTTTTCGTAAGTTGCTAACTAAGAATTTAATAGGGCAAAAGGTATAACTTTTCCCCTCAGTCCTATGGACTGCATTGCCGTCTACGACTTAGACTTTTAGATAAAAGAACGGTCAAAAACCATAGCTAAACCTACAATAAGGTGCAAATATTAACACATAATGCTATTAAAGTCATGATTTTTATACACGAAAATTTCGATATGATGCGACTAAAACTGCAGCCCAATCATCAGTGCTCTAACATCAAAGCCCATTAAAGAAGTCCCATTTTCTTGGCAAGCTCTAGATTGTTGCTTTTAGTTGATTGATGTGACTGGTTCGTCGGTTTAGGAACTGTAGGCTTGACCTCAGTCCGGTTTTTAAGTCCAAGAGCAGTAACCTTCTGTTTTGGTGAATCCTTTTCCGATTTTCTGTAGCTTCTTTTAAAGAATAAGTCCAACTTCTCACGATCGGAGTTCATACCACCCTCAGCAAGAAGATCAATTAATGCCTTCGGGGATGGCCTAACGGTCGGCATCAATTCTTTAAGTTCCTCCTCCTCGGCATTTAGCTGCTCTGCGGCAGCAACATAGGTATCATTAAACAAGTAATACCTAAATTTCAGTATTAACATTTTATTAAATCTGGCAATCTCATCTTCACGATCCAAATGGATTGTCCCCTTCTCTTTCCTATCTATCCTCCGGACACTGCTCGGTAAAATTGCACCTAAAGCAAGATCCGCCGGTAAATTTTCTCCTTCGGGCAGCGAAAATCCTAAGCCGTCTCCAAATATCTGTATTTTCATATCAAAAGCTTTTCGTTTTGGAAATGGGAGAGTAACTAGTAAGGATGCTCCCGGATCAAAGCTGGAATCAGAGTGTAACCACCTTGAGCTGCCATGAGAGACCAAGACTTGCGTAAAGTTTGTCATGGCATTTGTGGTAACGAAAAGTGCCAGCGTCTGATTGCGGTCCCGTAGCAGGCTTATCCGGTTCACACTTGCACCAAACATTCTCTTTAATAGTGTAACCGGGGAATAGTCGGAAAATTCCACCAACATTGCAAAATTTTTGTAGTTATTTCTTTTCACAATAAAAATACGTATGTGGACATCATCGATGTTCTTTAGCTCAGGAGTACCTAATGCAAATGAGGGAAGAAACAGGCATAAACCTATTTTTGTAATTATAATTATCAGTGCTTTATTATCATTGCAATATCTGCATCATTATTGTTATGATCATCATGATTGTCATTATCATCATGATTGCCATCATCATCATAATTGTCATCATTATCATGATCGTCATCATCATCATGATTATCATCATCATCATGATTGTCAACTCGAAAACTTTTATAGATAGTGTAAATAATGGCCAAGATGCAGAAACAATGAAGACAACAATAGATGACATACGAAATTTTAGAATTCATTAATCAAAGAAGAAGCTGTAAGATAAAGAAACAACATTCACAATACAAAGAGTTAAGCAATCTTATAAGACAGAAGTGTAAATTAGCTAAAGAGAATTTAATCAACAAACAATGTAATGAACCAGGAGACCTCCAAAGGAAAACCGATGTGATGTACAATAAAATCAATAGTATGACCAAAATGAAAACAAAACCGACAAATACAGTATTAAAGGATAAAGATGGAAATATATCTTTTGAAAAAATCAAATCTTGACCAGGTAGATGGAATGTATTGATGAGCTATTCGATGAAAATAGATCTGAAAAAGAATCACAAGAAAAATTAGAATTGACAGAAAAATCAATATTGAAGGGTGAAATTGAGCAAGCTTTAAAATCTACAAAAAAATACGACAAAGGGGCCACTGGACATGGTCAAGTTTCAAAGGAAATGATTGAAGCATGTAAAGATCTTGAACTAGAAAACGTTTTAAGTATTGGAAACAAAATTTGTAATACGGGAATCATATCTAGACAGATAAAAGAATCCAATTTTATAACAATACCAAAAATTACAGATCTTTTGAAGTGCATTAACTATCGATTAATAAGCCTCGTGAGTTACATTACCAAAAGTATCTTGCGTGTTCTTCTAAACAGATTTAAAGACGAAATTCAGTCAGACGTTAACTGGAACCGATTTGGCTTTAAATGGAAAAAGGAACAAGGAATCCAATATTTGTGATAAGAATGTTAGCAGAAAGAGCCATAGAAGTGCACAAGAAACCTATGTGATGTTCATAGATTATGAAAAAGCTTTTGATCGCGTGAAACAACAAGAAATTATGAACGATCTGGGAAATTAAGAATCAGATGAGAAAGTCCTGAGACTTAAAGAATTATATTGGGAACAGTTTGTGTCTAATTTGGTAGATGGAGAACTGAGTGACACGACTAAAATCAAAAGAGGAATCCGTCAAGGATGTCTTGTTTTCACAGTATGCTGAGATGAAAGTAAGAAAAGTAGTTAAGGAAGGTAAATTTTAAGTAAATGGATAATCAATTTCTAATATAAGATATGCTGATGACAGTCTTCTAATATCAGATGACATAGAAGATCTTCAGGAAATGCTGGAAAGCCTAAGAAGGGAAAGCAAAGATAGGGATCTTAACATCTAAAAGAAAAAGACAAAACTCATGGTGTTCAGTATAATTAAAGTAACCCCAATATGCAATCTAAAGATGAAGAATAAGAAAATAGAGCAAGTGGACAGGTTCAATTATTTACGGAGCATTACAGCTAGTGATGGTAGAAGTGACCAAGAAATATAGTTTAGAAATGCAATTGGAAAGAGACAGTATATGGAAGAGAAAGATACTTTAAAGAATAACAACATATCAATTTAAACAAAGAAGAAATTTCTAAAGTGCTATATGTGGTCAATTTTCTTATATGGACCCTCCAACATCGTGGGAACGACGACTTTCAAGAAGAAGAAGAAGATGGAGACAGGTGGGAAAACGTTCCAAAATAGTTATCGTCATTTTTTTCCGTAGGAAACGTGATTCTACACATGATATATGTAAACATAGCGTCTCCCTCTATCACGAAAATGAAGGCAGCACCAGCTATAAATGCCTCCTCTAGAATGTAAGAAACATTTATATAACACACTTACCTTAAAGAAATATTTGAGGATTGACTAGGCAATATATTAATGAATTTCCAAGCCGAAGACAAAAAGTGTGCTTCTTACAAAACAGAAAATTTTATAGATGGTGAATCACCTGTGTAGTATTGTCAATTACATATCTTCTTCTACTGATAAATGTTGTTTTGATATTGTTTGTAATTTCAATGTTTAAAGTCCGTTGTTTCTTGTAACAGGAAGTCCTCCTTAGTACCTTCTTTTATGTGCATAAACTGTTTTGAAAAGAATAGCTTCTATTTCAAGTATGTTCTTTAGCTTTGAGGATTGGCGATGGAGATGACCTAGTGATTGCAGAGGGGGCATATAATAGTAAGGCTTGCTTAAAAAAATGGCGCTTCTTCAAAGGCCAAATGATGCCTACCTTAGGGCACTTTACTCGTTTGGTAGCATTAATTTGATCCAATACGCCGTTACGCGAATATCCCATTTTAAAAGAGGTCACGTAAACACGAAAGTTACTTCTATGACGACACCATACACTGTTTAGGAAACGGTTTGAAAACCCTACCAATCAAAACTATTCTCTCGGTTGAAGTATAAATCCTGGTTTACTAAAATAACAAATAGCAGATCAAAGATTTTAATTGTGGTTATATTGTCTGACACCACGCGAATTGAATGTTGTAGAGTAAACAGAGATAGGGCAGCTTACGTCTTCCTATTGAAGTAAATATCAATTGTAAGACCACTGCTTGCTATCATCTTGCGCTGACATCCTTTTTGGCACTGTTACATCAGTCAATCATTCCCTAGTGAAGTGGTTAAATCAATATCATTCTCTCTTCCACGTCAATCTTAACAAATCCTTCTACTGTGCCAAATTACGTACGCGAGTAAGTTTACCTACCACAAAATTACTGCTCAATTACCATTTACTGACTTTAATAATTTCATTGATCAGGTAGAGATCAAAAATTGGAATGTTTTGACTAGTGAAATGAATGTGGAATTTTTTGACTAGACGGTATTTATTGCTTTAAAAGCATGTGTCTCTAAATCCAACAATTTTTGTTATCCGATGACAGATTTGGCTGCTATTTCAGGCAAGAAAACGTTGTCAACAACATTGTGCTCGGTAAAATGTTTGGGCCTTTTGGAACCAGTACTTCAAACAACGGTAGCTAAATCCGGGTTTTGTGATGCGCCGGGTCTGTATACAACCACATGATATTTTGTGAAGTTGGCCCACAGCTCTACCTGGTCAGAGATGAATTTTTAGGCTTATTTGAGATCAACAATGACGTAGTGCCTGTGCTGATGTAACCGACAAGAAAATTATTCCAAGGCAACTACGCAAAACCTAGAGGCAGATGAATTTATGGATTAAGATGTAACGAAACTTTGAAAGCTAAATGCGGTCGTAGGTGTATAATTAGCGACTTACGTAGAATCACAGAAAAATGCCGATGGGCTCCTTCTTTACTTGCATACCGTGGAAAAGTTTAACACATGCAAAAGCCTAATTCTGAAAAGCAAAATACCTTATTCGACAAAGTAATAGAATTACTACAAAGTTATAATATAATTACAACAAAGTAATAGAATTGGTTATGATTATCATCACTCGTTACTGCTTAGAGAGTTCTTTATCAAGTCTGATACGAAAAAGGTTTAGAATATGTGCGTCTAGTGTGTTTATATGTGACGCATTATATGTCTGTCTACGCTGCCTTTGCACTTAATCCGTAGTGCTACCTGCTTTATCAGAAAGAAAATAGGAGATTAAGGTACAAACTACGCATGCCCAGTCATAGAGATCTGTGCATGTGTAATAACAACACATGCTGTTCATTATTAGTTTACTCCCTTCTACCTTGAAATAGAAACACGACAATTTCAGCATTCAAAAGTTATTAGAAACGTGTTTTGTCAACGAGAGAACTTTGGTAATACCAAACCTGGCAATAGATTATGAACCCGGATATTTAGTTAGTAATTCTTGTCCTCCCATTATACTAACATTATCATAAATTTACCAACTTATTCCTTCATTGTTTGTTCCTCTTTGACGAAGCTCTTTCACTCACATTAAAATTAAAACAAACATTTGCTTGATGATAGGTGGCTCGTGTCTAACACTTTGTTATGATCAGTTACTTTCCATATCTAAGGTACTGGGGAAAGGATAAAGACCAAACAATACTAAGAAATCTTACCAATATCACCATTGATCAATATATCTAAGCTTGCTATGAAGTGGATAGTTTTTAGGACATTAAATTGTTTAACATATTGGCTGTAAACTTACACACTAAATGGAGTATAATGACTTTGTGCCCTCCTGCATGAATCTGATGTATGAACCCCTCAAGGATGTTACTTTTTTATATTGTACTGAAAACATCGTTTATGTAACACTACACAACGCATAATATAGGTAAACAGTAGCAACTCGGTGTAGCTTAAATCGTATCAAACGTTTCCTGATAATCTCTTTGGGTTCAGCAGAATACTCAGACTTTGAAAGAAGTGCAGATAATTGCTGTGGAACATCGATATAGCAGACACCATCTGGACTTGCTTATCTATGTAATAGTAGCATCACTGTAATATGCACAACAGTAATTTATTAACTATAAGATCAGAACTTGTTTCAAAATGCCGGCATAGGAATCCTTTTGCTATCAGTATTTTCAACGGCTTCTGTTAAGAGTTCAATGGGTTTGTATGACGCGACGTAGACCATTGCGCCACCTATGCTCTAAAAGTGGGATCTGTCCTATTACATGGTTCAGAGACCTAGACCATTACGGTATCTTGACACACTGCGCATAACTAGCAACAAATCCGGTTCGCAATACTAACCAGTGAAGAGCTCTATGAAGGCCTCCCCAAAGTGTCCAAAAGCTACTACTAAGAGCGTTAAGACTAGCTGTAAGGCGCTACGCTATAAGCAATAAGTATTGGGAAGCTGGCAATACACAGAGAGAGTTTACTGTACTTTTTTATCAAAGGGCAGTTATTTCAACCTTTTAAAACAGATGAATCAAAACTGAGAAACAGGTCAGTCCCAAGGGAACGCATTTCATCATACCCAAACAGTTTTGAACAAAGACAACTGTTATTCAGATGATACGTCTATGTGCGTTATAAATTCCGGTTTTAAGTAGGTTTATGTGTTTCGCTTTGGTAAAAAAACTGTGCATGTATGTTAAAGGGGATAAAACGTGTCTTGAAATCCCTCTATTTCCATAAACGCTCTTTCAAGTTTGGTGTCAAAGTCAAGTCCAGCAATATGTTCAGCTGGATATCTTGAACTACTTCATGTTTGATCTTTAAAGTGTTAAGGTTAAGGGAAATGTGGAGTTGGGAGCAGGCCTCTTAACACCAAGCGGAGCTAGGGGACTCTTTGCAAGGAATGGATGTAGTATCTCTTCTCTTTGGTTACAGGTTCGTTCCATGATCCGCGAGAGGCGGTCCCACTGGGCGGTTGAGCTTACTTCATGGCCTTGATTCTCTGTCTCGTAGCTTATATTGCAGGGCGTTGCCCTTGGATACCCAAGCCGCTGGTTGGTTTTACTGTTTGTTTGGGTGGTTTTAAAATCGAGCCCACTGCTCATCAGGGGTTTTGGATTGCAAGATTGCTAGGGATTCTTTTTGCTCAGGAATAAGTTTGAAGAAACGTAGTGCACGTGGTTCACAGCTTGTGTCTGTTTCAATAGACTGTCTAAAAGATGCTTACTTACACAACAGTAAAGGTAATAGTGATACTTACGTGATACAGTGTAGTTAAGCAATATAGTATAGATGAGTCATGAAAGACAGTTTGCTAAAGAGGTGACAAATATATGCAAGTGTTATGTATTAACGTGTATTTGTCGTTCAGTCAGTTCTTCGTTCATGAAAGTCAACAAATTAAGTGCCAGTTACTCTATGCTATAAATTGAAAGTGAGGCTAGGGACCGTTGCCCTTGGCGGTCCATACGTTGTCTCTCCCAAAACATTCATAACAGATTTGTGTGGCTGAGTGCGCGTATTATTTTGATTACACAGGGAGTCCAACATTATTAACAAACAACAATAAAAGATGCGTGTTTCAGTCTATTCTTGAACTTCGGTCGATCAAACGCTTAGCTTGTATGGTATTGCTTTAAAATTTTGGAATACTGACTGTAGTAAAAGACTGTAGTTAAGTTATTTAACGATTTCAGAAGGGAAAGATGTCAATGTTAAGAGAAAGCCTTGGCTCATATTGCAGATACTGCTGTTAGGTTAATTTCTTACTTTTACTGATTAGGGTAGCCTGCTTTGTTAAATCATATGAAACGGTGACCCATTCAGGTTACCGATAATGTTGTATTTGTTCTGCTGATAAGTTCGTAAATTGCTTTGCTCAGCTAGTTATAATTAGGAGTTTGCTAAACATAAATCTAAGCAAAACTTTAAACGTTTACTTGTTTAAAGTTGCTTTTTTACAATCAGTCACTTGGTCATTTTTTCTGTCTATGGACAAAATATTACTTTGATTGATGCCAAGTACATTAAGTACATCGGGAAGAAGATAAATATCATAAATTATGCAGTAACAGAGGTGTTCGTAAACAAACAGAAATAGATAAAAAATTGATCAATCCTCAACCATCTTTTTCCCTGTTGATAGGCGCTTTATTCGATACCCAAAGGGCATCACAGAAGCAGAGTACCTTCTGTGGTTGTGATACCAGAAAAAGAAATCAGAACGTATTGATAATGACTATTTTTGATTGCCTTGACCGACCGGCATTCGAAATGACAATCATCGGCTGACAAATACAGCAGCTGATAACACGATACTCTTGCAAAGCCTTATGGGCTCTTGCACTTCAAAGAGCTAGGTCATGTACGCTGTCGATGTTATTGTATAAATTATTTTCAACTTTTCAGATCGAAAACAACTTACCTACGCTTTGATTATAACTACATCAGCCATTCTCAACTAGAAATACGTCAGTCAGATTTTATCTCCAAGTTTACCACAGATATTTGCCTTTTGCAGGATACTCACAATGTCACCGCATGATCTTTTTTGGCGTTGGCATAATCCCTTATCGACGTTCTATCATTATTGCAATCAATTAGTTGTTATGTTTTATCAATAATAACACCACAGAAACAAGGATGGATAATGGGAGAATGCCGTAAGTTGGTCGCATTAAACTTAGCAATAAGGTAAGAACCTTCAAAATTTTTCGTGTCACGTATCCTGTCTGATTCAGACCTTACATGCCAAATCATTTTGTAAAAATAAATCTATATGCATAAACTATATCAATTAACAAGATAACTGAAAACAAGTCTCTAAAACTGTATATATGGTGGAAGTTTATGTACAATTTGAAAGTGTTGAAAGTCAATAACAGATACCACGATAAAAAATAATTAGCTAATACACGTTTTGTAGGGGAATTAATGTAAAAGTTTGGTTGAGATTATGTTTTGCAATGTCTTTTACAAATTACAAACTTGGAACGCAAATAACCTCTCCGTTAGTGTGTTTTAATAGGACATAATGTACTTGTTGTATTATAATAACTGATAAGATTAATAACAATTTTCCAATAACAGGGGAGCATTTGTAGACTATTTGATGAAAATGAATTAAAATTGAGAAGATAAATATATTTGAATTAAGTAGATCATTACAATTATAGAGCTGTTGCGTCTGTAAGACTCTTTGATCACATTAAATGAAATCCAAGTGGAGTCGACAAAATGTGCATAGAAAATATACTTCAAATTAATGGATGCCGCAGACGTAGACACCAAAGATAGCGTGATAAGATCTCCATGTGGTCCGGTATGAGAGCCCAAAACAAAGTATACTATCTATGTTAATATAGAAGTCACTTGAAAAGAACCTCTCATGTGGAAATGCAATGCTAACTCGAAACAAGTGAAAGGTTAATTTACTATTCATATGTATTAGAGACTGAGTTCATAGAAACTTGCACGTGGTACCCAAACGTTGCTGGAAACTTTGATGTGAAGTTTTTACCTTTTCGGCAACCTCGTGGTAAGAGAATTGAGGAAGTAATGTGACAATTTGAACAATTCAGGCCAATGAGAAAGACAGAAATTCGCAGCCTTGCTTTAAGGGAACAACTTGATTTGAGACATTTGTTGAAATTTGCTTGTTGGATTTTTTATGTACATCCGTCAACTGACGACATGTACAGGTCTACGTAATGTACGTCTGGTCTCACGCCCATTAGCCTCTTTCTCAGTTGTTTCTTTGGCCTTTAAATCCTTCTAGCTTTTTCCTCCGCGTACATTACAATACAAGTATGCTATTATACAATAGTAGGGAAACTTAGATCCACAACGAGTACGAGATTGCTACTGCCGAAACCTTCTGCGCATTTCCTGGGGAATTATCTTTGAAACTCATCCTCAGCAACTCCTTCAAAACGAGTTTTAGTGAAAATATCTTTTTCTAGATTGAGTTAGCATATCGCTTCAGGCGCTCAAAAATCAATAGAAATGTGTATATAGGAATTGCAGTCAATGTAATAAGTTCATTTGTCTTGACTGAATCGATTTTGGAAACGTCACAAGTGAACGAGTTTTATTAATATCAAGGCAATATTGATATCAAGGCAAGCATAGGCTTCAATCGAAATTTGCCGGCTTGAGCTCACATAGAGGATGGCGATCCCAGGAATCCATGAGAGCACTCAAATTCTTTGAGACGTTTCATAAATAGATAAAAACATTTGATCGAAACAACAATGATTTGCTTTATCTACTTAGTATGGTCAGGAAGGCGAGGTAAAAGCACAATATTTTCATCTCTGTAGTTATTGATAAAATCTAAGGACCCGCTTGGTTTGGTAGGCTACTTGGCGAACCGATGAGAAGAAGTACGATAGACTTACATAAGATTTCCCTGATGTGCTTAACTGGCCCTTGGCTGCGTGCCTGAATACACTACGGGCATCTGAAAACTGTTTAGTCAAGTGGCTAATTATACTTGAAGGCGTTGTCCGATCTAAACACGTTTTACAAAAGACATTGAGTACGAAACGAGTGGAATCCGAGTCCAGCTTGTTCACTCTCAGCAAAGAACTTGTACTCTTCGTGGTGGATCTAAACCTCCCTAATATGGAGCGATACTGAATAAAACACAAGTGTTATATAATGAAATTTAGCCTACCTGAATGCCATATTAGATTGTGAGATAATTACATCGGTACTCTACATAATCGCATTACCGGTACTTTTTACATTCACTAGGATTTGATGTTTCTTGAGACCATGACACCAGAAAAGTCCAGAAACTCTACAAGTATTCCGAAACAAACCGAATATTGGCAACAATATTACTGATAATTTTTTAAGTCACTTTACGAAAACATGTTAGAAAGTTCTATGCTACGCTAATCCATGTTACCATTTTCTTACAGCCTTACTCTATGTTAACAAGCTTTCTACAAGGTTACTCCATGTTAGCAAACTTTCTACTACGTTACTCCAAGCTAGTAAGTTCTCTACAATGTATGTACGTATGTATGTATGTATGTATTTATGTATGTATGTATGTATGTATGTATGTATGTATGTATTTCTTTTGCCATAAAAATAGAGTGTAGTGTAGTTTAGTGTAGTGTAGTGTAGTGTAGTGTAGTGTAGTGTAGTGTAGTGTAGTGTAGTGTAGTGTAGCGTGGTGTAGTGTGGTATCACCGTAGTGTATATGTAGTGTAGTGTAAAAAGTGTAATAAAGTGTGATGAAGTGTAATGTCGCGTACTCAAGTGTAGTGTTATGTTGTGTATTATAGTGTAGTATTCCTTAATATATCCTTGAGAGGACCTAATCCAAATATAACCGGAAGGTGATCGCTGCAATGGACTTATCTGCAGGTATGATCACGTAAACAAAATTTCCTGTAGTCTCAGGCTTGTCGAACAGATAACATGAATGCTTCTTTTCTGGTCCTTTCTTGCGATTGCCACCTCAATTTCTTGTGTGGAACATTTAATGTGTTAAAGCCCTCGAGATTGAAGTAAATGTAGCAGGGGTGGAAACGAACATGTATCACGATTCATACCTAGACGGATGACGAAATAGAACTGATCGGGAACTCTTAGCTAACTGGAAGGTTATCGATTACAAAGGATATGAGTCGTGGTAAACGATATAAATACGAAAATGGAGGACAATAAGGGAATGCCAACTGATTGTACCAGGGTATTGGAATATAGCAGAAAACAATCCTTAAATGTTGAAGGCTAGATATGAAATAACAAATATGGGGGAAGATAGCGTGAATAGCCTGTCGCTAACTGTGCAAAAAGGTATAGCTTATATATGTGAAACTAGTGTTTAAGGGAAAACAGGATGTTAACTGATAACAAAGGTAGCTAAACTAAAGCAGTTTAATGACGCAAATGAAAGCTTAACACAAAAGTGTGAAAAAGGTATTGTGCATGAAACACAAGATGATACGCTATCCCAGGAGGGCACCTAAGTAACGTGGGGCAGGTACATTATGATGGAGAGGTACCTGGGTTACACAGTAACGAAGTGTCAGTGCAGATAGGGCACTTAAAGAACTTACGTGACGCTACTACCATGATGTTGTTATAATTTTCGGAGATGGATTTCGGGGAAATAGCACATACGAAGAGGGAATGGTAAGGAAGCAGACACAAAAAGTCAAGCATTTACCTCATTTTTGGGGGATGAAGGAAGTGAGATTCAAGTTATTAGGACAGTTAGGGGAGTAGGAAGATGGGCCAGAAAGAGTGTGGCCTTGAAATTTGCTCAAGTCTCGTAATTTCGATCACAACTCTTCAAAAAGGTTGTTTCTCATAAGCGGTGTCTCAACCACGTAATGATTTACTATGAAGAAACTCCTTCCTGTTTTGCCTCTACCAATCCTTTAATCATTCGCTTTGTTTAGTCACTTTTGTCTGAGGTCCAGTCGTGTTTATAGAGACGAAACCGAGTATAACCATTTCAAACACGTATTCTTTATGTCTTAATTGTAGAGCTCCCCCGTTCAAACCTTAGCGTAACACAGAGTACAAATCAATGACTAATGGAGAACACATGGTTTTGTTGATATGATGGAATGGATCGGTATTGTGATGCTGATGTCTAGGCGAGCAAGCTCTTTATTTCTAAAACACAGTGCAGTTAAGTAATGGGTCAACCACATCAAAAGTAACAATGTTAGATAACAACAACCATTCATGCACACGGGTTACTAATCAATGAACCCTTTCATGTTCAGAAAGTTGTGGTACACGTAAAACTGGAACTTTTGGCTCAAAGATCACACAATGCTGTCACGACATGAATATGGAGACTTAAAGCCCAGCAATTGTTCTGTTGCATTTTTTTACATAAGAGTGTTTGAAGATCAATGTTTACATAGATAAATACCAAGAACCTATTTTGCTTCATTACTTCTCTGTCTCGTATGAACGAAATTGAGAGGGAGTAATGTATTGAGACTTTAATGAAGATAAAAATGAAGCTGATGTTAAGCTAACCCACATCACAAAGCACTCCAACTGGTAATTAAGTTTCACGAAACGACGTTACTATTCTGGTCACTGGACATTCTGCATAAAATTGTTTCAAAATTGGAGATAGTAAATGTACAATGTAAAAACAAATGTTGTAAACAATATGAGGAACGTTTTAACTGTTACGCAAACAAGTATACCCTTAGGCTTCTGTCTGTTTTTATTGAATCTTTTCGTAACACTCACAAGAAAATCGAAAGAGTCCTGCCCGAGCGAGACTGGTTAACGACGTTGTTGGGAAGAGACTTACTACAGAGTTGTTGTGTTTTGCTAATCAGGCTTTTGATACACCATCGAAACCTGGTGTAAAGGTTGTATTGAATGGAGCTTGGTTACTGTTTTAAGAAACAGACACCGTCATTAAGTTATTTGGTATGCGGAACAAAAGTTTCAGCATTGACTCCAAAGGAGCAAGTTTCAGAGATTAAAACTTTGAATGGTTCTGTTAAGGGTACTTGGAAGTTGCTTGGAGACACTTGGATAGAATTGGGCAAGATGTCAAGGTCACAAGACATCGTCATAACTAAAGAAACAGCTTAGTGATCTAAATAAGCAACATTGCTTAATATAGTAATAGAGTTAAATAGGGAGGTTAATCTTAGGATAATTATAATTGCCCAGTTACAGACCTTCAGTACAACAATAAATTGGACGCAGAAATTGTAAGATGTATAAAACGCTGACGCTTCGTTGTTTGTCACATAACATTCTCAAACCAAGTAAATTTATGCATGGTAAATTGTAGAGGCTCTGTTGTGGAAAAAACAACATACAGAGACCTGGTAATTAGTAGTGGATGATGTGGCGGGAAATGGTACAACAAGGACGTAGGAAATGTTTTAATACGGAATTTAGTGTTTATTTAAGGAGGGTTTACTTATGAAAGGTTATAATCATTCAAATTTACATTAATGCTGCAATCATAATTGTATGAAGAAAGTCTTAATTGCGATCAAGAACAAAGTCTTGCGTACTTAAATAGGTGGGCCCGTGACCTGTGAGAAATAGGATTTCAAGAGAAAAATGGATTGCCTTAACAAAGCAACAAAAATTTATTCTTTGAGTTTCGGCTTATACGTTTTTCTCTCTCCATTCCTGTACATTCTGTTTTCTGATCTAGTCAAAGAAAAATGTTTGTGTCTCTTGTGAAAGCAATCAAGTTTTCTCTTGAGATCTAATTTCTAACTATAATGGAAAAGATCGACGGGAATCTTGGATATAACTTGTCTTTGCTTATCCAATGTCGGTATAAAAACTTGTCCCTAGTTGAAATAATTACGTCGGACAAACGTCGATCTGACGTCAGTTCTCAACTTAATGTAAAATC
>JAAAKM020006971.1:22057598-22114467 GCA_010016025.2 Alatinidae sp. Z8VKAUB7J3 | reverse complement strand
ATGAGTGTGTTGAAAATATCCTGATAAAACTAAGTGTCTGGTCAACACTCACTAAGCGTAAATTAACAAATTTATCGACAGTTTATGGATCAGGTGCAATTCATTGTCCAGCCACGCCAACCCTCACTTTGGTTTCAGTGATGGGGCTGCATATGGCTGCTGCAACTACTGCATCACGTTGAACCATGTCTCACACGTTTAAGTGATGCAGGAAATCTTCAATGTATTAACAAGGACTGACATTTCTTCATACTGATTCACGCCCATCCACCATAAAGAAATGAAAAAGATCCAGCATATAGTTTATAGTAAACCATGGACTGGTTATAAACTTAATTAAGTAGTGACCCTTTTGTGTCTAAGCAACGGGAATGAAGTTAACTATTTAAGACACAACGAAATTCGACAAGGCAAATACTTCATAATGAGTTTACGCAGGGGTTCTCGCGCTGCGTACAAAAAAAAGCTTACAGCAAAGCCCTCCCTATTCCCAAAGAGTTATGACGGTACCTTTTATTATGCAGCTAAATAAACACGAATCAGAATTCGCATCTGTGTATCGCTACATTTATTCACAACACTCCCTTGGAACTTCTACACAATGCAACGCACTTTAAGCCATTTTTCTTGCAAGACTCTTGCACTCGTGCCGAATAAAATTCAACAAATTTTCTGGAGCAACCTTTACATTTGTCATGCCTAGAAAAAACCCTTCATCGTCTTTTCCAATCCCAAATCGAGAAGATTCAGATGTAAATTTTTCTATGGTAAGCCATGCCATCATTCAAAGACTGTGACATTGTACTGCTTATTCCTACGGAGGTAATTCTTCCCGCTAAAGCTTGCCCCGCAAAGTAAGATAGAGATACATGTTACACCTGAAAAGAATGGTGCAGAATGTTTCGAAACTTTTCAGAAGGCTTCAGGGACTAATCACAGTCAAATCATAATTCCCGTGTGGACCAGTCCTCAATTACTTTTTTCATTCTTGTACATGTTTTAACAAGAGGCTTGCGCTAAAATTGCGCTAAAGCTAAAGCTGAACAGGTCGGATCAGTAGCAGATTTACGATCTCTCTTCAACGTTCTCCAGCTCTACCAGAAAGCTTTTGAAGTCCTTTTTGGCTGACCGTAGTTACATCCGTAATGTCAAATCCTGATCTACAATACACGCAATACTCATCACTTATTCCAGTAGCCTTCCACCTAATTGACGGGGGTCGATTGCTTCTTTACACTCAATTACATGGTTACAACATTGTCATATTTGAGACTAGCCGTTTGAATATTGTCGCGTTAAAGTAATTGCGTTTTTTAATTCTTTGCTTTCGCATGCATTTGGGCGAGGCAACTATTTAGAGATAAATGAGACCATTCAAGAAAAATTCGTTGTTTGGGGCAGTAATTAATTGAAATCGAGAGGCATATTTTCGGATATTGACCGTGATCCCTGTAATTAGGTAGGAGGGAACACTATGTAAGATTACAAAGCATGAAGAATGTGTGCAGTTAACCAGTCAATAATCATATAAATAAATCACTCATTGACACTTAAATCATGCCAATTCAGTGCGATTTAAGAAACATTATATCTTGATACAAACACAGTTTGTGAGTTTGTATTACGCTCTTCGCAAATTAATTCCTTTTCATGACAACATACGTAAAGAAAACAGCAAACAATTAAAAGTGCATTGTAAAATTAGTTTGCTTCTTTTACATGAGAACTGTTTTCAGAAATTCCGTGTGTACCACTTAATGTTTGCTCACTGGCATAAAACAAAGGAGAAAGAAAAACCAATTTGAGACTGCCATTTATTTCGACTGCCAGACGACTAATACCATCCATTTGTATAAATTTGACTTGGAATTATTTGTAATTAAATTGGCTGACTTCACTGTTACAACCATCCGTGTTCTTTGACCTTCCCTCGAATACTAAACTCTCTTTCAAGGGCTTTTGCGAACTTCGTCAAACAACATTCTGTTTAGCTCACAAACATAGTTTTTCTATTCAATTGAATGGAAAGACAACGGATAAGCCAATTAGAGCAACCAACTTCAAATTGTGCAATAATCAAAAACAAAGCAAACATGGCGGCCTGACAGACAGAGCCGAGTGGTTATAAAAACAACAAGGAAATATTTTGCCCAAGACTACTAAAGGGGGCTTTTATATTTTCAGATTCAGCATAAAATTGCGGTTTGAATGATATAAAATACATTTCTATGTTATTTAGTTCAAGGTTAAACCCTCCAACGACCAGCCTACTAGGCGGCTGGTTGAAAACGATAATCTTAAGGGAATCCTCTTTTGCGCATGCGTACTTATGCTTAAGCCACTAGCTAACGTTTCCGTTTTGGTTACCGTTCTGCTTGCTTAAACCACAGTCTTTCAAAGAACACATTCTTTTATTGAAAAACTCTGCTTAAACTGCCAATAATCGAAGGTCAGACCAGTGAGGATATGGGCAGTGAGGATGGAAGCGAGGCAATCGATCATTTTTGAAAGAGAGGTATTCGAAGATCGTTCTACTTGAGTAATAATCGACGGTCTACCTATCCTTCGATTAATCGAATTATCAGTATTGGTTGGACAGACCTAGCTAGGGCTGTCCATAGCAGAACAATCTACTATTCGAATAATCGGTGGAAATTTTTTCGATTAATCGATTAATCAGAGTATATGTGCGTGGCACAGAAGTGCTTTGAATGAAAGAAGTGATACTTACCTATCAATCAATCAAGTCTTAAAATTTATAAAACAAAGCTACATTACTCTTAAACTAAAGGAATACTCTCACTTCTTTTCCAGGTCTTTTTGTCATAAAATGTTCACCAGTAAATATTATCACGTATCATTAGTTCGTCATTTGATTCTAACTTAAAGTAAAAGGGACAATGAAGTATTTAGTGGGTGGTCGACTGGGCCATGGCCAGAGTCCCCTCGCTTCACAGTGAATTATTAACATTGAGCGGGACTAAAAGCACGCAATTTTTGTACTCTGAAGTGCCACAACTAAGCTTTTTCGACGTCATTGAGAAAACAAGTAATTGTATCACTAACGGGTGAGAGGCATATATTATTATCCAACACCCCTACTGTTAATGCGTAATGTCGACATCAGGCCCCCATGCACAGCAGTTAGTCCAGGGCCTCGCACTATCTAACACCGCCACCAAAAGAAGGCTGAGTTCAAAATTTTTCCCACATTCCACTAAGGTGCCTTTGGTCATTTTGTGGAAAGGGGTGTTTCATGTTGATATGCATATCTTGCTGTGAATTTGACATAATATCTGTCACAATCAATTTCAATTTTTATAAAAATGAAAAGTGGTCAGGAAGAAAATTGAGATTTGGGAAATCTTTGGAGGGGCCAAGGCCCCCTCTGCCCCCCAGTTCCCTTGATTACAATTTCCATTTAAATCCTTGATTACAATTTCCATTTAAATCCTTGATTACAATTTCCATTTAAATCCTTGATTACAATTTCCATTTAAATCATGAGTGAAATTTCCGTATCTGGAGTATCCTTTCCCACACTTTAAGTTTTGGCTACACGCATTGTTTCTCCGTCAGCTCTGTCTGTGTTCCTAGTTATTTGGTAATGACGGTCTTTGATTAATGCCGACATCCTCTAATGCCGCCATGCGATATTTTGTCACAGTTAACAGAGCGTGGCGAATATTGCAACGTCACTCTGTAGAAGTGTTCGACTGTGAAATACAGTCAATCTTCACGTAAAATAGTACAAAATGGAGAAATCTAATCAAATAGAAAATGAAAAAGCCTGATTATTTAATTCCATTGGATGCTTCTGTTGCCGTTTCGTCGAAGTCTTCTAAAATTTTACTTCCTTTCACGATGCATAAAGTCGAACACCATCAGCTTAACAGCGGAAAGGAGAAAGATAGTACCATTGCATGAAAACACTTGACAGTAGAGGAAGATTTAAAAGGAGAGTTTCGTGTTGACAGACTAATTACTTTAGAAGTGATGACAGATAAACGACGTAGTTGAACAATAACTCGATGATTATGTAAATTAGAAAATAGATTGCAGTACTAGGAGATCGACGTGTGTTTACTTTCAGGAGTTACTTACTAGTATTATTCAGTATATACGCGGGCTACACTTATACATTATAACTGGCGACGAGTGAAAAAGTCCTACTCACATCCAAGGATAGTCCAGAACGATCGTCCTTTCGGTTTCGTTGATTGTTTACATTCTGCAATGGCTCGACGTTTCCTTGAACTTCCGGCTTTGGAACCTTTTTCTCTTAGAAATGCTTCAACATTGGCCGAGCGTTGGAAAAAGTGGATACAAAGATTCCGATATTACTTAACTGCATCAGGTATATCCAATGTACAGCAACAGCGAGCCATCCTACTACATCTTGCTGGCCTGGAAGTACAAGATATCTTTGCAACTCTATCGAACACAGGCAGTGATCTCGACACCGCAGTTGCAAGTTTATCGGCATACTTTGAGCCCAAGAAAAATGTTGTTTTCGAGAGGCACAAATTTAGACAGGCTGCTCAAGAGCCTCAGGAAAGTTTCTCTTCTTTCCTAACTCGCCTTCGAACGCTTAGTGAAACATGTGAATTTCCAGATCCAGATTCATTTACCCTCGATCAGTTGGTTGAAAAATGCCGTTCAAACAAACTACGCCGCAAGCTGCTGAGTGACTTTGGAAAGAGCAAGCCGCCTTGCTCTCATTTTGGAAACCGCGGATCGGCAAGCCTACGAAATGGAATCTACAACTTTGCCAGTGTCAGAATCAGTTCATGCCTTGCAATCTAAACAAAGACAACTTCTGCGTCCATCTGGTCATAAATTTCAAGAAGGGGGCCGACCACGTAGTGCCCAGGGGGGTGCACCTGCTAAGTCCATTGTATGTTTTTGTTGTGGTACCCCAGGTCATCGTGCTAAACATCCTAGTTGCCCAGCCAATGGCCGTCAGTGCAAACGCTGTGGCAAAATGGGTCATTTTTCCCGGGTTTGTAAACAGAACCCTGACCGTTCCAAGTTAGTACCACCTACAGACAAAGCCTCACGAAAAGTTCATACAGTTTATTCAACTGCTTTGTGTGATAATCAATCCTCAGACTCCAATTCATCGGATGAATTTGTTCTTTCTATCCACAATAACAAGAAACTGTCTTATGTAACGGCCCAGATTTACGACCGCCCCTACAAATTTCTTATTGATACAGGCGCAACTCTCAATGTTCTTGACAACCAAACTTATAGAAGTCTTTGTAATGTCACTACCCTAAATTTACAGCCCACCTCCCTAAATGTTTATGGGTATGGCTCCATTCCAATTCCTTTACAAGGCACTGTTAATGTTCCTCTCACCTACAAGGGGAAAACTTTCTCCATTGATTTTGTCGTTGCCAAAGCTGAATCTTCTGGTTCACTAATTGGACTTTCAACTGCTACTCAACTTGGTCTCCTCAAGTCATCACCAACAGTGAACAATGTCAAGAATGATCCGTCAACTTCTCTGTCAGCGATTCTTGATCAGTTTCCCTCAGTCTTCTCTGGTGTAGGTAAGATTAAAGACTATCAGCTTCAGTTGCACACTGATCCTAATGTTACTCCAATTGCTCAACCTGTTCGACGGTTACCATATCATCTGCGACAGCAAGTAAACACTACCACACCGGTTAGCCCCGTTCTGCCCCCGGCTTCAATACCGGTAACCGATTCGATATAGGAGGTAACGGTGGACGTACCCAGCGCCGCGCCCGCGACGGTGGCAACTGCATCCGCCGTAAAGGCCTGCCTGGCTTTAGGGATTTGACCGGTTGCGGTTTGCAGATTTCCCCGGCGGGTAACGCCGATCAGGGTCGCCGCAGTGGAGAAAAAATCCGCCATCAGGAAATAGAGAGCGATAGGCAGAAGCAGGAAAAAATGCGCAAAAAATTCGCGGAAATTGAAGGCAAAAACCTGGTTGGAAGAGAGCTGTGGAATCGCGATGACCTTATCGGGGATTTGCGTTATCGGCTGGCCATCGATGCCCGGCACAAATAACCCCGCCAGGGTAAGCAGGACAATCGAAACACGAAAAGCCCCCGGTACTTTCCAAACCACTAACAGAGGCGTCAGCACAAGCCCCAGGAATGCCAGCAGCGTGGCGGGCGTGGAGAGGTCGCCAAAGGCAATGAGCGACGCTTCATCGGCAACGACCAGGCCACTGCTTTTTAGGCCGAGGTAGGCAATAAACACGCCGATTGCACACTGCAGTCCCAACTGGATTTCGCCGGGAAACCCGGCAACAATTTTGCCGCGCCATCGGCTCACAGATAGCGCCACAAATGCCAGTCCGGTGATCAAAACCATCGTGAGCGCCGTTTGCCAGGAGACGCCGCTCTGGCCGACGACTACGTAGGCGAAAATGATGTTACTGCCCATCCCCGCGGCGAGGGCAATAGGCAGGTTCGCCCACAGTGCCATAATCAGGGTTCCGATGATGGCGGATAGCGCTGTAGCAGTTATCAATGACGCCTGATCCATGCCGGTCGTTGCAAGAATTTGCGGGTTAACCACAACCACGTAACTCATTGCCGCAAAAGTGGTTAATCCTGCAATCACCTCTCTTGAGATCGTCGTGCCATGGGCCGATAGCTCAAATTTGCGCTCCAGCCAACCGTTCAATTCACGCCCTGTACTTTGCTCACTCAACATATTTATCGATTTCCGCCAGATGGACAGCCTTTTCCCCATCACCGAGAAAGGAGGCTTCAAAGCTGTTCTTCGCCAATTGAATAAGCTGTGAACGAGACAACCCCAGAGCGTCAATCAGCGCGATATAATTATCGTTCAGGTAACCCCCGAAATAGGAAGGATCATCGGAATTGACGGTTACCCTCAGTCCGGCCTCCAACATATCAGCCAAAGGATGCTCCCCCATATCCCCAATCACGCACAGTTTAAGGTTCGACAGCGGGCACAGTGTCAGCGGGATCTGTGCGGTACCCAGCCGGTTAATCAAAGCCGGATTTTCCGTCGCCCGGTTACCATGATCCAAACGATCTATTTCAAGTAAGTCCAAAGCCTGGGTAACGTATTCAGGCGGCCCCTCTTCCCCGGCATGGGCGACGCGCTTTAACCCGAGTTGGCCGGCTGCCTGGAAAACCCTTTGAAATTTTGCCGGCGGGTGCCCTATTTCTGAAGAATCCAGGCCGACACCATCGATCAAAGCCAGGTGGTTTTTGGCCTGCTCCAGTGTTGTAAATGCCGCTTCCTCACTGAGGTGTCGCAGGAAACACATAATCAGCCTGGAGGAAACCCCCAGCTTTTTTTGCCCGTCTTCAAGCGCCGCGGCGATTCCCGATATCGGGACCGAGAAGGGAATGCCCCTTGCCGTATGGCCCTGCGGGTCAAAAAACAACTCGGCGTGACGGACGCAATCGGTACGGGCTCTTTCCAGATAAGCGAAGGTCAGATCGTAGTAGTCCTGTTCGGTCCTGAGTACACTCATGCCCGCATAGTAGACATCCAGAAATGCCTGTAGATTGCTAAACCGGTAGGCAGCTTTGATTTCCGCCACCGAAGAATAGGGAATATCGACACCATTACGCTGCGCAAGCGCAAACATTTGGTCCGGCTCGAGCGTGCCCTCCAGATGGAGGTGGAGCTCCGCCTTAGGCAATGCCCGGGCAAAAGAATGCAGGTTGCTCATTTATTTTGCTCCCGCTGCCAACAGTACTAACCGCTGAAGACGATTTCGCAGACCTGCTCGCACTTATCGAGATCGAGCAATCCGTTGGAACGGACACCACTCTCCATATCCAGCCAGAAGGCGCCGTCATCGGCCTTTGTTAAAGGTAGCGCCGCCAGCGTTGCCGCAGCGGTTGCGGGAGATATGCCCCCCGAGTAGCCGCAAAATGCGGAAGATAAACCCAGCGAAGGCCAAACTTTCGGGCGCTCACCCAGTCCAAAGGATACATCAAACAACCAGTCGCTGACGGGTTCATCGGGGAACTCGCCCTGGCATTGCAGTGCAACTCGAACGCCCCGGCTGGCGGCAAAGCGATGCGCATGATCGATTTGTTGCGCCGAGCTGCCCTGCCGGCCATGATTTATCTGGACCCGGCTGAACCCAGAGAGATCCAGGCCTCGCGGCATATCGCCGCTGATAATATCGGCAGCGGGTTTACCGCATATGTGCGCGGACAGCCGTAAACCGGATGACTGTACCGCCAAACGCTCCGCCAGTGAGGGAAAAAGATCAAGATGTTCCTGTTCGGGGTCAAGCAGCACACCCCACTCGATGGGGAAGCGCGCGGAAAGAGCCTGCATCTGCGGAATAATTTCGGTTCGGTCGACGCCGGTGAAGGTAATGTAGGCAGGCTTTATAGACAGCATGAATTCTCCTAAAAACAGATCGCAGATCGTAAAAGGAAGCCTGCGTAGCGAGCAAGTTGCTCCAGCACCGGCGCCCAACACGATGGGGTCACTATAATTAAGTGAATCGTTTCAGTCAATATTTAAATTATTTTAATTGAATCCATTATTTGGTTAGACCGAAAGAATGTAAAAAACAGGATTTTTATAAAGACATGATTTTGTCGACGAACAAAAAATGCTTGCATTAGCGGTTTAATCGTGTAAATTTGATCATGTGAAACGTTTCAATAATGAATTAACATGCAGACTCAAAGGACGATATTATTTTCGTCAGCTAACTCAACCCCTTCGGGAGCTGGATGAATTTAAGTGAAACGTTTCTGTATTATCAAAACAAACCGAGGAGGAAATAATGCTAAATAGCGTCTTCAAGAACCGAATATTGGGTGCGGCGGTTGCCCTGGCGGTGGCGAATCTCGCCGCTGGTGCGGAAAATACCGGCAAGATAGAAGAAATTGTCATATTCGGAAACCTGTTGGGTAAGGGTGAAACCCGGGCAAACGTGAAAATCGACACGTCCAATATCGGGCATTTGCCCTCGGGTATCGGAGCCGCACAACTGTTACAGCGTGTATCGGGTATCCAGGTGGGCGCATCGGATGCCTTGGGCGGCGGGGGCTTTGACAGCACCATTAACATGCGCGGCTTCGGCAAGGACCAAATCGGCTTCTCGGTTGACGGCATACCCAACGGCCGAACAACCCTCGGGGGTGGATCGGTTCCGAATCGCTTTATTGATACGCCGAACCTTGCTGCCGTGGATGTCTCACAATCCGCCGGCGTCGTGGGCTCCCCTTCGCGTCAGGCACTGGTCGGTCATGTTAACTATACCACCCAGGACCCCAAAGACGAGCAGTCGGGTCAAGTTGATATTTCAGCCGGCAGCCACAATTATCAACGTTATTTTGCGCGCTTTGACACCGGGGAAATGGCCGCTGGTTTAACTGCATACCTGAGTCTTTCGCAGCAGAATTATGATGTCTGGATTGGCGGCGGCGCGGGCGACCAGGAACGGTTCCACGCTGATGTTAAGGTGGTAAAGCAGCTCGATAACGGTGGGACAATCAAGTTCCGGAACAGCTATAACGACCGCGACAGTGTCGGTTACAATATAGTTTCCTATCTTCAGACACCCTGTGCAGATGCACCCAATGTGTGCTTCTTTGATGCCTTCGCCCCGTCCAACCCCGCCTTCACCCTGAATAAAGACAGCGATGGCTACACAGATGACTGGACCGGCGATCCTGCGATTGATCGCCTCAACAGGCGCACCCGGGGTAACCAGCGCGAAGATAACCTAAGTTACCTTGAATTCGAATTACCGCTCTCAGACAGCATAAACCTGGTTGCCAAACCCTACTACCAAACCCAGGAGGGGGTGGGCCGATTCGCCAACCACCAGAACGAAGGAGCGGTCCCCGATCCGATCGACACCGACAGCGATCCGCTGATTTATATGCGCAACAACACCTATGAAATGGATCGCTACGGCCTTATCTTCCAGCTCAGCGGCGAACAGGGCGACTTGCTGAATTGGACCGCCGGGGTCTGGTACGAAGACTATAACCGAACCCAGGTCCGCACCTGGCACGATCTGGTTAACCCAGGTGCGGGACCGGACTTTATTTCCACCCCCTATCACACCAGCGAAGACAAGGAGTGGGACAATCAGGTCACCATGCTCTACGCCTCTAACAAGTCGGTGTTCGCCGATGGCCGCCTGACGCTTGAATACGGCTTTACCCTCCTGGATAACGAGGTGGATTACCATGCGCCGACCCAGGACACCGATGAAGATCTGTTCAATGTTTCCAGCAACTTTTCAGAAGACTCCGGTATAGCGCCTAAAATCGGCGCTTTACTACAACTGACGGACAATTTGGAAGTTTTTGCCGGTTACGCAAAAAACGTCGCCTCCATATCCGACGGTGTGATGGAGGATTTGGGTGATGAGGCCAGCTCCGGCGATACCATCAAAGTCCAACTCGATCTCGACGAGGCCGAGGTCTTTGATATCGGCCTGCGCTATAGCAATGACACGGTCGCCCTGGGTATCCAGGCCTTCAACCTGGAATCGGAGGAGTCAACGGCTATCGACCTGGCAAATTCCCTGGCCTCCAGCACAGTATCCCAGGGCCGCAAGGTAAAGGGTATTGAGCTCACTTTCAGTGCTAACTTCGACCAGTTCGAAGTCTATGCCTCGGTAACTGCCCAGGATCATGAGTATGACAATGAAGCGCATGTACCCTTCACCCAAAACGGTCAGGATTTAGTGGGCATCCCCACGGAAAACGCCTTTGTGGAACTCAGTTGGATTCCCAACGATAATTTGCGGGTTTCGCTCAATGCCAACTACGTTTCCGACAGAGCCGGTTTTTATGCGGACCCGCTGAATTCCAGCGGCCTGGTGTTCAGCGATCTAACCAATAGTTTTGTGTTCGCCAATGCCTTTTTTATTGCCGACGGCACCTTCGGTACGCCCTCGGCGGAGCAACTGGCACAGCTTACCTCCTCCAGCGAAAGAATTCCCAGCTATACCGTACTCGGTCTGGATGCCTCCTATTCCGTCGACCTGAACGGCACCTTTGAAGGACTGAAGTTTAACTTTAACGTCGACAATCTGACCGACAAGCGTTTTCTGTCCGGGGTTGCCCCCGAACTGCTTGGCGTTGATCGCAAGTGGGCCGGGCGTTACTTTATCGGTGCTCCCCGCACCATCACCTTTACCGTCAGCGCCGCATTCTAACCCGGTTAGGTTTCGACTCTCTCCTCTCGATGCCCCGGCCCGTCCGGGGTTTTTTTTCTGTTTTCAAAACCCGGATGAAATAAAATACCCGGATACCAGGAGTGTTCGCTATTGCCATATCACGCATAAAACCACTATTTGTTGCCCTCTCGCTATCGGGTATTTTTCTGTCGGGCATTACAGCCTGTGCGCAAAAGGAGTCGGCGTCCGGCGACTTCGACGGGCAGGCCAAGCTGCTGGCGCACCTGGCGCTGAAGCCGCCCCTTGGCACGGAGCACCCATTTAGAGGAATCTCCGGCCTGGACTACGATCGGCACAGCCGATCCTATTTTGCGATCAGCGACGACAGGGCGGAAAGGGGTCCGGCCCGTTATTTCCGTTTTGTACTCGACAAAAATTTCCAGCTGGCGCAACTGGAGACCTTTCCCCTGCTCGATGCCAACGGTGAGCCGTTCAATCCAAAGGAGGTGGATGGCGAGTCCATACGCTATCTCGGTGACGGACAGTTTATCTGGTCCTCGGAGCTCGGCGCCGACAGACCTGGCATTTATCTTACCGACGCCGGCGGCGTAACCACCTCACCCTTTGTATTGCCTGACTACCTCTACCCAACTCCTTCGCAAGCAATGGGAGCAAGGCCGAACAAGTTTATTGAGGGAATGACCGTTACGCCGGATCGCAAGTTTGTCATCGTCGCCCTGGAGGCGCCTCTGCAGCAGGACGCCCAGTTGCCCGATGCGGATCGCGGGGGACCCAGCCGTATTTTGGTCTTTGAAACCCGTACCCGCAGGTTGGTCGCCGAATACATCTATGAACTGGACCCCATCCCGGAACCCTCCCGGGCGAAACCGGCGATTCACGATAACGGTATATCGGAAATTTTAGCCCTGGATAAGGAGTCCCTGCTCGTCCTGGAACGATCGGGGCGGCATATCGGAGAAATGGATTTTAACTTTAACAACCGCGTTTATATTGCCAACCTGGCGGATGCGACCAATATTAGGGGCATCGAATCCCTCCGGGAAAAAACCGGGAGCGCCTTCAAAAGTACAGGGAAAAAACTGTTATTGCCGTTAGCTGAATTTATCGGGGAAAAGCAGGCCAACTTCGAAGGCATGAGTTTTGGGCCCGAAATTGACGGCAAACGCACCCTATACCTGATTTCCGACGATAATTTTCATCCCAACCATACAACCAGCCTACTGGTGTTCCGCCTGCCCATTGAATTGCAACCTCCCACTTTTCCTTAGCCCGAGCACCGTGCTAACCTGAGTCTGAATTTTATTCGCTTGAATCAATTTCCAATAAGGAGTCGTTATGTTGACTGGGAAAAACGCCCTGATTACAGGGTCCACATCCGGGATCGGTCTTGCTGTTGCCAGGGCGCTGGCCGGCCAGGGTGCCAATGTTATGATTAACGGCCTGGGTGAGGCTGATGCCATCGAGAACAGCCGTGCTGCCATCGAAGCAGACTTCGGCGTAAGGGCGCTCTATTGTGGCGCTAATATGCTCGAGCCGCCGCAAATCAGGCAAATGGTCGCAGAGGCGGAGGACAGCTTGGGTTCCGTGGACATCCTGGTTAACAATGCGGGTATTCAACATGTCTCGCCGATCGAGGAATTTCCGGCAGAAAAATGGGATGCCATCATCGGCATCAACCTGTCATCGGCCTTTCATACTATCAGCGCGGTAACGGCGGGCATGAAACGGCGCGGTTGGGGTCGGATCATCAGCACAGCCTCCGCTCACGCCCTGGTTGCATCCCCCTTCAAGTCAGCCTATGTGGCGGCGAAACATGGACTTAGCGGCTTAACCAAGGTGGTGGCCCTGGAGCTGGCTGAACAGGGTATAACCGTTAATGCGCTGGCTCCCGGCTACGTTTGGACGCCACTGGTGGAACAACAAATTCCGGCAACCGCAAAGTCGCGCGGACTGACCGAAGAACAGGTTAAGAAGGAAGTACTGTTGGCGGCGCAGCCCACCAAGGAGTTTGTCACCGTCGATCAGGTAGCTGAATTGGCGGTTTTCCTGTGTTCGGATGGCGCGGCCTCCATTACCGGCGCTACTCTGCCGATTGACGGCGGCTGGGTGGCGCAGTAGCCGCCTGCGTTGCCGGCTGTTTAAATTCACCCTGGCTGAGAAAATGCTTTACCTGTGCCAAAACTGCTTTGTTGCGCATCATAAAAGTATGGGTGGCCGGCACTGTGACAAAGTCGGACATGCCCTCCACCTGTGTTGCCTTGACGCTCACCTTGCCGTCGTCCCTGTCGGGCAGCATGCGGGACAAGAGAAAGTTGATGCTGCGGGTACCGGCGATAATACCCAGTTCAAAGTCGACTGCACCCAGGGATCTGGGTTTGTCGCTGGTCCGGGTGCCCAACTGCAATCCGGCCGGCCCGTTAATAAACCTGAACCCGGGTACGTGCTTCAGGGTATCGATCACTTCGCTGCCCTGGTTGGGCGGCCCGAGCATCACCACCCGGTGAAGTTCCGGTAGTTTACGCGTCTTCAGGTACTGGCGAACCAGAATACCCCCAAGAGAATGGGTAACAAAATTGATTTTATCTGTCTTGAGCGCCCGGCAACCCTGAATACCCTTCCCCACCGCCAGCTCAGCAAGCTTTTCAATGTTGTGTTTGGTCGAAGGGTAATCGACATTAACAACCTGGTATTTTTCCCGAAGGAGCATTTTCTCCATCTTCTGCATGGAACCGGATGAACGAATCAAACCATGCAGTAATACCACGCATTCGGCCCCGTAGCTGACATTGTGACAGGCTATTAGCAGGCACAGGAGCAGCCGCTTCAAATTCAACATCCGGGTTAATGCGCTACAGAACACTTTCACACAATCCTTATTCCAAAAAGAATCAACGCACTGAGCGCCACCACCAGAAACCCTATTTCGAATGGTCCCAGGGAATTACCCGATGAGGTGCCGGGCACATCTCGGGGGTCCCGGTAGCTTGAATCCCAAGCGTCGATGATGGCCTTCGCCTCATCGTAGTCGCTTTCCTCCACCATGACCCGAACCAGGCCCAGCGGTTGCAGCTCGCCGATGCCTCCCTGTAAAAACTCACCGTCAATACGGCAGTCCAGTTCCGCCTGATTAAGCAGGTTAAGGATAAAATGCGCTTCAACCGAATTAGAGGCATCAAAAATTTTTACCATCACCGGGCACCCTCCTCACAATATCCGTTAGCAGCCACAGGTATCCTTCCGTCCCCCATCATCGGTTTCCGATCCCGGTACGGTCGTTCAGGATTCAGCCACATCCCGCAATGCTTTGCCATCCAAACGGTAGGTAATCCATTCATCCAGGGGTTCCGCACCCAGGGACCGATAGAACCGGATCGCAGGTTCGTTCCAGTCCAATACCCGCCATTCAAACCGTCCGCAATTTTCTTCGACCGCAAGACGCGCCAGATATTTCAACAGTGCCTTACCGGCGCCGACACCGCGTTTATCCTGGCTGACATAGAGATCCTCCAGATAAAGACCGTTTTTTCCGAGCCAGGTTGAGTAGGAAAAAAAGTAAACCGCAAAACCAACGGGTTTGCCCCCATACTCACAGATCACAGCTTTGGCGGTCGATCCGCCACTTAGGTGACTCAAACAGAGTTTCCGATTAAGTGGACTGGATATCATGAGGGGATAAACATCATTTTGTGAGCCTCAACGTCGACTGACTGTCTCAAAGGCAAAGGGTCATTAGTGAATTATCTCAGGGGACTACTTATCATTGAAACCTATTGAGAATTTGTGATTTGTTCATGACATTTGATTGTAAAGACAATGGAATTGTGTAGGCAAAGTTTTCAATCAAATCGGGTTGCACCTAAGCAGCGACGCGCGCCACGGCGCCGGCGACGCAGCGAGCGGCGTCGACCTGACCGTGACGAGCTGGTTCGCGCCGGGCGACGCCTGGACCTACCGCTACGAGATCGCCAACGAGGGGCTGGACGACGCGACGGTTCAGGTCGACGTCGTGGCGACGCTGCCCGGCGGCGACGAGCGGGTGCTCGACTCCCGCACCCACGCCCTGGGAATGGGTCAGGTCCTGCCGGTCGACGGCGAGTACGTCGTCGATGCGGACGACCCGACGGGCTCGTGGAGCCTGCGTGCGAGCGCTCGGCCGGTCGGGGGCGACCCGGTCGACAGCGGCACGGTGCGGATCCGGCTCGTCGACTGACGAGCGGGAATCGGCCCGTGCGGAGCGGCGTCCCGGACGGGGCGCCGCTCCCGCGCGTCCGGTGGCCGGAGCGGACCGGACGCGGACCTCACACCAGCACGGTCTCCGGCTGCGGCTCGGGCTGCTTTTGCTGACGCTCGACCGCCCGCAGCGTCTCCAGTTTGTTGTAGGCGTCGAACGCCGCCACCTTGTAGCACTCGGCCAGCGTCGGGTAGTTGAACACGGTCTCCATGAAGTAATCGAGACCGGCCTCCAGGCGCAGCACCGCCTGGCCGATGTGGATCAGCTCCGAGGCCCCGGTGCCGATCGCGTGCACGCCGAGCAGCTTGCGGTCGTCCCGGTGGAACAACAGCTTGACCATACCACTGTCGTCGCCCAGGATGTGCCCGCGGGCGATCTCCCGATAGCGCGCGATCCCCACCTCGTACGGCACCCGCGCCTCGGTCAGCTCCTGCTCGTTGCGACCGACCGTCGACAGTTCCGGAATCGCGTAGATGCCGACCGGATAGTGGGGCGACATGCCGCTGGACGGCACCCCGAAGGCATCGCAGGCGACCAGACGCCCCTGCTCGCTCGACGTCGCGGCGAGCGCCGGGTGCCCGATCACGTCCCCGGCCGCGTAGACGTGCGACACGTCGGTACGGAAGCGCTCGTCGACCCGGAGCCGACCGCGGGGCCCGGGAGCGACTTCGAGCGCCTCCAGATTGAGCCGGTCGGTGGCGGCGATGCGCCCGGCCGAGAACAGCACCAGGTTGCCGACCACCACCTTGCCCGACTCGAGCCGTACCACCGCCCGACGCGGTGGCCCCTCGGCGACGTCGACCGATTCGACACCGTCTCCGAAGCGGAACTTGACGCCTCGATTGCGCATCTGATGGACCAGCTCGTCGACGATCTCCCGGTCGACGAAATCGAGCGCGTGCTCGCGCTTCTCGACCACCGTGACGTCGATGCTGAGCGCCGCGAACATGCAGGCGTACTCGATACCGATGACGCCACCGCCCACCACCACCAGGGACCGCGGCAGCTCGCCGATGCGCAGGATGCCGTCGCTGGTGGTGACGATGTCGTCCTCGATGTCGACCCCGGGGGGCACCGCCGGACGCGTACCGCAGGCGATCAGCACGTAGGCTGCGGTGTACTCCCGTAGCCCGCCCTCACCGATCACCCGGATGGTGTGCGGGTCGGCGAAGGAGGCCTCGCCGTGGATCAGGTCGATGTGGTTGCGGCGGAGCTGGTCGGCGACGATCTGGACCTCGCGCGCGATCACGTCGTCGACCTGCGACAGCAGCATCTTGGCGGTCGGTCGCTCGGTGGTCTTGCCCTGCGGCGCGAACCTCCCGCCGCGGCGCATGAAGTAGAGCACCGCCTCGCGTAGCGTCTTGCTCGGCATGGTCCCGGTGTCGACGCAGACCCCACCGACGATCCGTCGTCGCTCGATCACCGCGACCCGCTTGCCGAGCTTCGCGGCCTGGACGGCCGCGCGCTGTCCCGCGGGTCCACTTCCGATACAGATCAGGTCGTAGTCGTACCCGTTTCCGTCCACCGACGCTCCCCTGTCAGGCTCGAAGCACCATGACCGTGGTCATCCCACCGCAGATCCATCGGGTGCGAGGGTCCGCTAGTTGAAGACTCGCTGGTCCCTAGGTGACCCGGCCCGCACGGCGTCCTACCCCCGGACGCACGGCCGCTCCGGCCGCCCCATCGGAGGCCGGGAGAGGACTTTCGTCCCGATTCCGGCCATCATGTAATCGGGGCGCGGGCATCCGGCCCGGGCCACCATCGACGGGGGGCGTCTCCTTGAGCGAACCCACCCGGCCACGCCGGCTTCAGCGTCGCAGCCAGGAAACCCGCGCCCGGCTGGTCGCGGCCGCCCTGCACGAGTTCGCCGACAAGGGGTTCGGCGGGGCCTCGACCCGCTCGATCGCGACCCGGGCCCGGGTCGCCCAATCGGCTCTGCCCTACCATTTCGTGACCAAGGAGGCTCTCTGGAAGGCGGCGGCCGACCACGCCTTCGGCCTGTTTCAGCAACGTCTCCTGGTCCGCCTCCAGGCGCTCGGGGCCGTCGACGCTCCCACCCGGGCCCAGCTGATCGTGCGCGATTTCGTCCGGTTCGCGGCCGACCATCCCGAGATGCACCGCTTCATGCTGCAGGAGGGCACCGGGGCGAGCGAGCGGCTGGAGTGGCTCGTCGACACCCACGTCCGGCCGCTGTTCGAGTTCTTCCGGGGGATGTTCGACGAGCTGGCAACCGCCGGGCGCCCCCTTCCGGGCCGACCGGAACACGTCTTCTACATGATCATCGGAGCCGCCGCGACCCCCTACGCCCTGGCGCCGGAGGTCCGGCTGAGCACCGGTGAGGACGTCTTCGAGCCGGAGATGGTGGAGGCCCACGTCGAGGCCGTGGTCGAGCTGTTCTTTCCCCGGCCGGAGGGCGGTGACGGCTGAGCGGCCTCGATCGGGCCGCTCACAGCAGCTCGGCCGGCAGATCGACGACGCGGCTGCGGACCCATTCGCCGAGGCCCTTGGCCTGGGGATCCTGTCGGGTGGAGGCGGCGACCCCCTCCTCGAGCAGGCCCCGGACGACGAAGTTGAGACTGCGCAGGGCCGGTAGGCGGTAGCGTTCGATCGCGAGCGGCTCGCTCTCCGGGAGTAGCTGGCGGAGACGATCGACCGTGAGGTAGGTGTCGAGCCAGGCCCAGGCCGCGTCGGAGCGGGCGAACAGGCCGAGGTTCGCATCCCCGCCCTTGTCGCCGGAGCGCGCTCCGATCAGCCGTCCGAGCGGAGCGCGGACGGTCGGTCCTGCCGGGGCGATGGCCATCGGCTCCGGCGCCGGACGGACGCTCACGGACCCCGGCGGAGCCACCGAGGACACCGCCCGAGGAGTACCGCCGAGCACCTGGACCTCCTGTGGCACCGCGTCGGCCGCGATCCGCGCCGGCTCGAACACGCCGAACGGTCGGGCCCCGGTCGGTGCCCCGCCGAGCGCGTACATGCCCGGAACCGACGCCACGGCGAGCTCGACCACCGCGTTCGTGACCGCTCGTCCCACCTTGCGGTCGTCCGGGTCCTTCACCGTCAGACGCCAGACGGCGGTCGCTTCCTCCTGGGTCGTCGCATCGGGCGAGTCGACCCGCAGGAGCTGCGTCCGCACCTGGGCGAGCTCCTCGGGTCCGTACGGGCAGGCTCTCCAGAACGCCCGCTCCACCCAGCGCGCCTTGGCCTCGACGTCGAGCCCGGTGAGGCAGACGTTCATCTCGTTGCGATACCCACCGAAGCGATTCAGACAGACCTTGAGGCTCGCCGGGGGAGGCTCGCCCTGAACCCCCGACAGCCGCACCCGGTCCCGGCCGACCGACTCGATACGGACGGTGTCGAACCGGGCGGTGACGTCCGGCCCCGGATAGGCGGGTGCCCCGATCTCGTACAGCAGTTGCGAGGTGACGGTCCCGATCGATACCTCGCCGCCGGTGCCGTCGTGCTTGCCGATCACCGACGATCCGTCGGCCGACACCTCGGCCCACGGGAATCCGACCCGCTCCATGCCCGGCACCTCGCGGAAGAACGAGTAGTTGCCGCCGGTCGCCTGCGGGCCGCACTCGATGACGTGTCCGGCCACGACCGCCCCCGCGAGCGCGTCCCAGTCGTCGCGTTTCCAGCCGTGGTGCCACGCGGCCGGGCCACACACCACCGCTGCGTCGGTCACCCGACCGGTGACGACGATGTCGGCCCCCTGCTCCAGGGCGTCCACGATGCCCCAGCAGCCGAGGTAGGCGTTGGCGGTGAGGAAGGCCGAGGCGTCCCGGATCGGCTCGTCGTCCTCGAATCGACGCAGCCGGCCGGATTCGACCAGCGGCTCGAGACGCGGCACCAGATCGTCGCCCGACACCCAGGCGATGCAGGGGGACAGGCCGAGCCGCTCGGCCACCTCCGCGATCGCCTCGGCGCAGCCCCGGGGGTCGAGCCCCCCGGCGTTCGACACCACCTTGACGCCGCGCTCCAGGCAGCCCCCCATCACCTCCTCCATCTGGCGGACGAAGGTGCGGGCGTAGCCGCCATCGGCCCGTCGCGTGCGAGTGCGCGCGAGGATGAGCAGGGTCAGCTCGGCCAGCCAGTCGCCGGTGAGGACGTCGATCGGCCCTCCCTCGACCATCTCCCGGGCCGCCGACGGCCGGTCGCCGTAGAAGGCGCTGCAATTGGCGATTCGAATCGGCTTCACCTCGTCGCCTCCCCCGCCCCATCCGGGCCTCTTGCACGATCTCGAATTTCGACTTATTATTACTGAGTGCTGCTCAACCGCCAAGAGGAAACCCCATGATCGAGTTGACCCCCGAGCATCGCGAGCTCCGTAGCTCGGCCCTCCAGTTCATCGATAACGAGATCAATCCGCACGTCGAGCAGTGGGAGCGCGAGGGGATGTTCCCCGCTCACGAGCTGTTCGGGAAGATGGGCTCGCTGGGCATGCTCGGACTCGACAAGCCCGAGGCCTACGGCGGCGCCGAGCTCGATTACACCTACTCGGCGGTGTTCCAGGAGGCGCTCGGCCACGTCCATTGCGGCGCCATCCCGATGGCGATCGGCGTACAGATCCAGATGGCCACCCCCGCGCTGGCCAAGCACGGCAGCGACGAGCTGCGGCGGGAGTTCCTCGCGCCGGCGATCTCCGGGGAGCAGGTCGCCTGCATCGGCGTCTCCGAGACCGGTGCCGGCTCCGACGTCGCCCAGATCGAGACCACGGCGCGCAGCGACGGCGACGACTACGTGATCAACGGCGGCAAGATGTGGATCACGAACGGCGCCCAGGCGGACTGGATGTGCCTGCTCGCCAACACCGACGGCGGCAACCCGCCGCACGGCAACAAGACCCTGATCGTGCTGCCGCTGAAGGAAAAGGGCGTCACGGTCGAGCGCAAGCTCGACAAGCTCGGCATGCGCTCCTCCGACACCGCGCAGCTGTTCTTCGAGAACGTCCGGGTGCCGAAGCGCTTCCGTATCGGCGAGGAGGGACGAGGCTTCACGTACCAGATGGAACAGTTCCAGGAGGAGCGCCTCTACCTGGTCCTGAGCGTCCTGCGCGCGCTCCAGAAGGTGCTCGACGACACGGTCGACTACACCCGCAATCGACCGATCTTCGGACGTACCGTGCTCGACCACCAGGCGGTCCACTTCAAGCTCGCGGAGCTCCAGACCGAGCTGGAGCTGCTACGGGCTCTCACCTGGCAGACGGTCGGCAACTACGCCGAGGGTGCCGACATGACCCGCGAGGCGTCGATGTGCAAGCTGAAGGCCGGTCGGCTGTGCCGAGAGCTCGTCGACACCTGTCTGCAGTACTGGGGCGGCATGGGCTACATGACCGAGACTCAGGTCTCGCGCGCCTACCGCGACCTGCGTCTCACCTCGATCGGCGGTGGCGCGGACGAGGTGATGCTCAGCATCATCTGCAAGTCCATGGGCATCCTTCCCTCCCGCTGAGCCGGGTCGCGGCCCCCCTCCGGAGAACCAGGTGGCACGGACGGCGAAATCGGCCTCGTCACAGTCGCCGAGCGAGCGCTCGGCGGCACGCGAGCGCGCCCTGCTCGAAGCCGCCCGGGCCCTCATGCTCGACCAGGGGTTCGAGCGCACGCGCATGGCCGACGTGGCCGAGCGTGCCGGCGTCTCCGAGGGAACCGTCTTCCTCTACTTCAAGTCCAAGCAGCAGCTGTTCGACCGATTGCTCCAGGACTTCTACCACCGGCTGTCGATCGGTGCCCGCGAGGCGGTCGTCCCGCACGCGTCCACCCACGACCGCCTGGCGGCATTCATCGAGCACACCCTGGTGAGCTGCCTCGAGTCGTACAACCTGGTGCGCTACATGCGCGTCCAGCAGTTCGGCGACCCCGACTACCGGGGCTCGGCCCTGTACCAGCTCAACAAGGGCTACGTCGACATCCTCGACGGCGTGCTGACCGACGGCGTCGCCCGCGGCGACGTCCGGGACGACGTCCCCCGCTGGGCGTTGCGGGATCTCTTCTTCGGCGGCATCGATCACGTCATGAATCGGCTCCGGCGGCACGATCGCCGCCCCGAGATCGACGACGCCTGCACCGCCTTCCTCACCCTGTACGAGTCGATGGCCGCACCGTCGGCGCACGCCGAGCCCGGCGGTCCGTCCGTCGAGGACCTCGCCGAGCTCGAGGCGGCGAGCGAGCGCACCACCGAGCTCGTCCGCTCGCTCCGCTCCCGCGCCTGAGGGCGGTCCCGGAAGCCAACTCCAGGCCCTGGGGGGGCACGGCCGACGGGGCCATCGATGGCAAACGTCCGCGCCATCACGGCGCCCAGTGCATCTGCTCGCCGGCACGATGAGGGCGGCGGGCACAGGCTCGTTCGTCCTGGACGCCCGCCTGACCGGCCCCCGTCCGTCACGCCCAGCCCGCACACACCAATGGAAAGGAGAGCCTTGACGCCGCTCGGCTGACGGTACGGCTCTGGCGGCTATCTGGGCAACCAGCACCGATAGGCCCGTTGGGCCGAGTCCGACTCACCCGTGTGAGTCGTGGTCGTACCGTTGCCAATGACGATGTGGGAGTTGGTGCTGGCGCCCGTGTTGTCCGTCCACTCCCAATCGTCGATCTCGTTCGAGAGGTTGAAGTGCTCCATCGCGACGAACCACTCTCCGTTCGAGGGAAGGCGACCGCCGTACGTCGAGAAGCAGTCGGTCGCCGCGTCCTCCCAGGCGCTCACCCCCTCCTCGTCGGCCTGCATGCAGCCGAGTTGGTTGCTCGCCCGGACGATGCTCACGAACCCCGAAGGGCAGGCGACCTCGTGAGACGCGGCCGGGCTCGCGACGCCTATCCCGACGCTCGCCTGGGTCGTCACGAGGTCCTGTCCATCGGTCCAGAGGCTCGTACCCGGCGGACCAGGCACGCCGTCCTCTCCTCTCGGCCCCTCGCAGTCGAGGACGTTGCAGAAACCATCGTCGTTCTGGTCCTCGGTCAGGAGGTCACAGTCTTGATTCGTGTTCAGATCCCAACACGGGACTCCCGGGGTTCCGGCCGGCCCCGCACAATCCAGCACGTTGCACAGCCCATCTCCGGTCGAGTCCTCCGTCACCGTGTCACACTGCGAGTCGGCGTTGAGATCCCAACAGGCCACACCTGGGCTGCCGTCTGCTCCCGGAGCACCATCCTCTCCCGGAGCGCCGTCGGCGCCTGGGGGGCCCGCGCAATCCGCAATCGAGCACTCCAGATCTCCGTCGACATCCTCCGACCCCAGATCGCACAGAGAGTCGCCGTTCAGGTCCCAACAAGCCTGCCCGGCAGGTCCCGGTGGGCCGGCCAGGTTCGTCCGGTCTCCGGTCCATTCGCCGACGGCATTGATCACCTCGCCGAACCCCGCGATCTCGATCGAACGACCTCGAACGGCACCGTTGACGCTCAAGGGAACGTCGTTCGAATAGACCTCACCGACCCCTAGACTCCCCAACAGGCTGATGTCTCGGGCGATGATCACCTCTCCGTCGGGCGAGCCCGTAGCATCCGCGAGAAGACCTTCGTCGCGGCCGAGCCATCCCTCCGGCGCCGCCACGACTCCATCCACGTGATTCCTCGCGACGTGTCGATAGTCGCAGGCAACGAGATCGATCCCCGCCTCGGGGGCGTCGATGACGTTGTCGACGAGCGTGATCCCCTGGCAGTCGTCGCCGCTCACGGCCAACTCTCCGACCTCCTCGATCCAGTTGGACTGGATTCGAACGTCGACGGAGCGCTGAACCCAGACGCCGTGCCCGTCGCACCCACGGAAGCGGAAGCCGGTGACTTCGATCGACTCGCTGTCCACCACCTCGAGGCAACCGCCCGACACACCTCCTCCGTCGACCACCACGGCCACCGCGAGTCCCTCGCCATCGCTCGCCAGCGCGGGAGCGGACTCCGCCAAGACCCGGACGTCGCGCTTTCTCGAGACTCGGAGCGGGCCCTGATAGGAATAGGGATCGAGTATGCACGGCTCTACGACGACCGTGTCACCCGCCTCCGCCGCCCACAGTCCGGCCTCGATGGTCATGAACTCCGTGGTGCCATCGCACGCGACTCGAAGCTCCGCCGAATCGCCCGCGGAGGTCCCCCCCCATGAGACCAGAACGGCAACGACGCCTAGTTTCGCTCGCCACATGATTCCGTTACCCTCCACCTGCCGTACACCCGCGTCCGCTCTGGAGGCGGCCCTAGGTTGCAACCAGGACGAGGCCCGACGAGGCGTGTGGCAAGAGTAGAGCACCGACACGTCTCGGTTCGTGATGGCGGCCACGGACTCGCCTCAGTCATCACCTCGCACTGCTTCCAGCCAATACTTCGGCCGAAATCGTCGCACGCCACTCGCCGACGGCTCCAGCATCCGACCCGTTTTCCGTGTCGCCAGCGACACGGGAAACAGAAACGGCTGGGCGGCACTTCGGCCGGCCGCCACCGAGAACTCGCGTCAACAGGACATCGGAGCACACCCGAAGACAGCTCGACGGTAGAGCGTCCGACCGTATCGGCAGGAGCGAGAGCGCCGACGCAACGCCCCGGTGAGAGGTGGATCGAACCGGGCCTCGAAGGGAGTCCCGTCCCCGGGCCTCCCGCCAGGCCCGTCATCTACCGGACATCCACCTAGAGGAAGGTGATCGCGTCGCTCGGGAGGTGGTCGACGCCGTTGAAGCCGAGCAGCTCCAGGCGGTCGCCGATCTGGACGATCTCCGTCACGCTGCCGTTGCGGATCCGGCTCAGAAGCTGGAAGGTGCGGTCGTCGTCGGTGCCGAGCGCGTGCTGCACGGCGGCTCCGACGAAGCCCGCCGAGGTCGACACCAGCACGGTCGATCCGTCCGGGACGGTGCTCGCCATGCGGGTCAGCGCACGGCCGACTCGGGCCCGGAACTCCACCCAGCTCTCGACGCCGTCGGGCTGGAGACGGCCGGAGATCCAGGCGCGCATGGTCGCCCGCAGGAGGCGCCCGACCGCGCGGTGCGCCGTGCTCGGATCGCCCCGATGCGATGGTCGCGGCATATAACAACTCCAACCTTCTTGAGCAGAACCGCGCCCTGCTGCGCGCACAGGATGAAGGCGTGGCTATTGCTCTGTCCGCTCTGCGCCCTCAGGTTGGACTAACCTCCACCATTTCTCATTCCGACGCCGCAACGGCGCGAGGTGGCGGAACGCTTGCCTCGACAGTCAGTCTCGGCCTGGAATTGCTCGTCTATGATGGCGGACGCTCGGCCCTTGCGGTCGAATCCGCCAAATCGACGGTGAATGCCGCGCGCGCGCAGCTTTTGGGTCTCGAACAGCAAGTCCTGTTAGGCGCCGTTCAAGCCTATGTGAATGTCATGCGCGACAGCCGCGTCGTGGGTCTGCGCGAAAGCAATCTGCGCCTGATTACCCGCGAATTGCGTGCCGCTCGCGACCGTTTCGAGGTGGGTGAGGTCACCAGAACAGACGTAGCACAGGCGGAGGCCCGGCTTGCCGCGACCCGTGGCGAGTTGGTCGCCGCGCAAGGTAATCTCGCCATCTCGCGTGAACTTTATAAGGCCGCAGTCGGCAAATCTCCCGGACGTCTATCAGGTGTCGGCAAGTTACCTACGCTTCCAAGAAACCTCGAAGCAGCCCGCGCCACAGGTGAACGCCACGCACCGTCCATTCGGCAATTGCAGCACGAGATCAAAGCCAATGAGCTCAACGCGGAGCGCACAAACCGCGCAACGCGACCTAATATCGGGTTCTCAGCCAGCGCGGGCCATAGCCGCGCCAATGACAATAACAGCTCGGTTGGGCTGACGATGACCGTGCCGATCTATCAAGGTGGCCAACTCAAGGCGCAAATGCGCCAGGCGCTGGCGCAGGTACACGCGTCGCGGTCGAATTTGAGCCAAACGGTTCTGACGACGCGGCAGAGTGTGGCGGATAGCTGGACACAATTGGCTGTTGCGAATGCACAGGTTGCCGCCAGCGACCGCCAAATTCGCGCCGCACAGGTCGCCTTTGATGGTGTGCGTGAAGAGGCAAGACTTGGTGCACGCACCACGTTGGATGTGCTCGATGCCGAACAGGCGCTGTCGGATGCACGCACGAACCGGGTGATCAATGAAAGCAACGTGCAGATTGCGGCCTATCAGTTGCTGCTCAGCATGGGTCAATTGACGACAGAGAAACTCGGCCTGCCGGTACAGCGTTACAACCCCGATGAGTATTACAACGCGGTCAAAAATGCGCCGGTGCCGTCGACCAAACAGGGCCGCAAGCTGAACCGCATTCTGGAGCGCTACTCCAAGTAGCGCTGGCTCTCGCGCGCCGCGCCACGTACTCTGGTGACATGACTGCGACCATCGACCTGCGTGGCCCTGCCGCCGATATATTTGCCCAGATTCGCGATCTGCCCATCATCTCGCCGCATGGTCACACTGACCCCGCCTGGTTCGCTGAAAACGCGCCCTTTTCCGACCCAGCCGAGCTGATCATCATCCCCGATCATTACGTGTTTCGCATGCTCTATTCACAAGGTGTGGGCTTGCACGACCTCGGTGTCGGTGTTGCGCGGGAAGACCGCGACCCGCGCGCGATCTGGCATCTTTTTGCACGGCACTGGCACTTGTTTCACGGAACGCCGACGCGGGTGTGGCTCAGTCACATGTTCCTGCATCAGTTCGGCATCGAGGCGACGCTTTCGCCGGAGACAGCGGATACATTCTACGACCGGATTGACGCGGCATTGAAAGAGCCCGCGTTCCGCCCCCGCGCCTTGTTTGAGAGCTTTGGCCTCAATCTTCTGGCAACAACCGATGCAGCCACCGATCCTTTGCAGCATCACAAGGCCATTCGCGACAGTGGCTGGTCAGATCTCATAATCCCGACGTTTCGCCCCGACGCCTGCATTGATCCCGGTGATCCGAGATTTGCTGGTGAAATCACGGCGCTGGAAAAAGTCAGTGACACAGCGATCACCGGCTTTGAGAGCTATCTCGATGCACTGCGCGTCCAGCGCGCCGCGTTCCGAGCGTTGGGGGCCACGGCGACCGATCACGCCATTGAAACGCTCGCGACCACCTGGCTCAACAAATCGCGCTGCGAAAAGCTCTTCACCGCTGCGGTGAAACAAGAGCTCAGCCCGCGGGACGCCCAGGAATTTCATGCTCATATGCTTGTCGAAATGGCGCAGATGTCGGCTGAGGATGGGCTCGTGATGCAAATCCATGCGGGCTCACGCCGGAACACCAACCGCGCCCTCTTTGAGGCGTTTGGGCGGGATATGGGAGCGGACATGCCGGTGCGCACCGATTGGGTGAGAGGCCTTGAGACGCTACTCAATCGGGTGGGCACGAGTGCCAGTTTCAACATGATCGCCTTTACCCTCGATGAAAGCACCTACGCGCGTGAACTTGCACCGATGGCGGGGCATTGGCCGAGCATGAAGATCGGCCCGCCGTGGTGGTTTCATGACAGTCTGAACGGAATTCTGCGCTATTTCGATCAGGTGGTTGAGACCGCCGGTTATCAAAATCTTGCCGGGTTCAATGATGACACGCGTGCCTTCATGTCGATCCCTGCCCGGCACGATATGTGGCGGCGCGCTGTGGCCATTCACCTCGCGCAGCAGATCAAGCGTGGGGTGATCGGGCGCGCGGATGCAGGCCTTCTGGCGACCGAGTTGGCCGTCGGTCTGGCCCGCAAAGCCTACAAGCTCTGAACCGTGCCACGCATTCTTCATCTCGGAACCGGAAATTTTCACCGCGCACATCAGGCGGCTTTCACCCAGGAGGCAGGCGGTTGGACCATCACGGGCGTTTCACTGCGCTCGCGAGACGTTATCGACCGGATGAAGGCTCGGGATTTTGACTACACGCTGGCGGTTCAGGGGGCGGAAGGTACGGAATATCGGCAGATCACGGTGATCGACGACATCCTGTTTGCGCCTGACAACTCGGATGCCGTCATCGAGGCGATTGCACAGGCTGATTTGATTTCGCTCACGATCACCGAAAAAGGCTATTGCCTTGAGCCGGACGGAGAGCTTGATGTGCTACATGCCGATATCAAGCAGGACCTCGCGGGCGCGAGCCGCAGCGCGATTGCCCTACTCGCACGCGGATTGGCGCGGCGGGAAGCTCCGGTTGCGGTGCTGAGTTGCGACAACCTCACGAATAATGGTGCGACGCTGTGCAAGGCGGTTCAGAGCTTTGCAGAGCTGGACCGCTTTTCGCTACCAGCGGGAATCGTCTTTCCCAATACGATGGTGGATCGGATCACGCCAGCCACCACGGATGCTCTGCGCGCCGAAGTGCGCGATGCCACCGGAATTGAGGATCAGGCCCCGGTGGCGACGGAGCCCTTTGTTGAATGGGTGATCGAGGCGTTCGATGTGCCACGGCCAGATTGGCAGAAGGCTGGCGCCCAATTCGTGCCCGATGTCGCACCTTTTGAGATGAGAAAGCTTCGGCTTCTGAACGGCGCTCATTCGACGCTGGCCTACGCGGGCATAGCTGCGGGGCATGAATTCGTGCATGAGGCCATCGGCGATCCGGCGCTTTCAGAACTCGTACAGGCGGTCATGGCTGAGGCTGCAGAGACTTTGCCGAGCGGCATCGAGACAGAGGCCTACGCCGCGGCTTTGATCGAACGCTTTGCCAATCCCAGCCTGCATCACAGCTTGCGGCAGATCGCGATGGATGGCTCGCAGAAACTGCCCGTGCGGCTCTTTGAGACCATTAGGAAGCGGCAGTCCAAAGGCCTCACCTCGCCCGCGCTTTGGGCGGGTGTTGAGGCTTGGGTTGAATTCGCGATCTCCGAGACGAGAGCCGGGCGCAGGCTGGATGATCCGCTTGCAGATGTTCTTGCTGAGGACGCCCGCGCCGCGGACCCTAGGGCGCGGCTTTTGAAGCGATTGCACGCTCCTGCCCGTGACGGCGCTCCCTGATCCAGATGATCAGACCGGAGGCAACGATGATCCCCGCCCCAAGTACCGTTGGCCCATCGGGCAATTGCCCCCAAATCAGAAAGCTCGCAATCGCCAGATAGATCAGGAAGGAATAGGTGTAGGGCATCAGCGTCGAGGCCGGAGCCATGAGATGGGCCCGGATCATCAACTCATGGCCATACCACGCGGTCAGCCCCAGCCCGAACATCAGTGCCCAATCGAGCAATGTGGCCGGGTTCTCCCAATAGATGATCGCGAAAGGTAGCAGGACCACCGTGCCGAACAGCCCCATGTAGAACTGCATGGTTTCGGCCGCTACCACGCCCGCGAGCTTGCGTGTCAGGATCGAATAAAGCGCCAGAGCGAAGGCGTTGTGCAGTGCAAGCAGCATGGCCCAGTGAAACTCCGCCCCGTAGGGTCGGATCACCACCAACACGCCGACAAAGCCCATCACGATGGCAAACCAGCGCCATTTCCCGACATATTCGCCGAGCATCGGACCGCCCAACGCGCTGACAATGATCGGTGCCGAGAACATGATCGCGGCGGTGGTGGTCAGGGAAAGGTAATTCAGCGCAATAAAGTTGAACGCCGTGGCCGAGGTCAGCAGATAGGCGCGAAACAGAACAACACCGAGGCGCTCGGTCTTGAAACGCTCAAGGTCAGCCCCGCCGCGCAGAACCGACGCGATAGATATCACGAAATGCCCGGCATAGCGCATAAAAGCCAGTTGCAGGGCGGGAATGCCTGCGAGCACAAGCCATTTCACCGAGGTGTCGACAAAGGAAAACAAGAGCCAGGCGATGAGCATCAGAAGGATGCCCATCCCTGCGCGATCTTGCAGGATGTCAACCGCGACCCGGCTCATGCCATCACGCCGGTGTCATTTGAATTTCTGCGCATAATAGTCGACCATCTCCGGCACGAGGCGCTCACCCCAACCGTCGTCTACCGCCATGCCAAGCGCGTTGCGCACCGCAGTGGACATGATGCTTTCGACGCCAGCATCCTCGGCCATTTTAGCGTAATAACCGACATCCTTCTTGGCGTTCTTGACCGCGAAGGCCAGCATCTCGGGGTTGCCGTCGATGCCGTAGGCCTTGACGAAATCCATCATGCCGGAATGCAGAGGGCCCGCGCTCATCACGTCATAGACACCCTGGCGCGACACGCCCGCCTTGTCGGCCATGGCAAAAGCCTCGGCCATCGCATTCGCGGTGGTCATGGCGAAGAAATTATTGATCAGCTTGATCGTATGACCTGCTCCGAGCGCTCCCAGATGGAAGACGTTTTCGCCCAGATCATCAAGCACCGGTTTCACCTGATCGAAGGCCGCCTTGTCCCCCGAGCACATGATGTTGAGCAGGCCGTCGACGGCATGGGACGGAGTGCGCCCCAAAGGCGCATCGAGATAGGTGGCACCCGCGGCCGCGACCTCTTCGCCCAATTGGCGCGTTGAGGCTGGCAGCGAGGTGCCGAAATCAATCACCACGGTGCCGGAGTTCAGACCGGCGATCACGCCATCCTCGCCGCGCATCCGCGCCTCGACCTGATCGGAGGTGCCCATGCACAGCATGACGATCTCTGATTGTGCCGCAAGGTCACGCGCGCTCAATGCTTCGCGCGCACCACGCGCGATGGCCTGATCGAGATAGGTCCGGTCGCGATTACCCAGAACGATGAGCTCATGGTCCGCCTTCTGAAGGCATTCCACCATAGCACCACCCATAAGTCCCAGGCCGATAAATCCGATTTTGCTCATGCGTGTTCTCCATGTCTTTCAGATATGAGTTGTGCGGCGAGACGTCCGATCTCGTCGCTGCATTTGGCACCTGCCCCATTGCCGCCGGTCGCAACCGCGATGCGGTCAGATACATGACCGAGGTCGGGCAATCGGTTCTCCGTCCAGCTGGTTACACAAGCCGCCATGCTGAGAGATCGAACATCAAGCCCCGGCATCAGTTTCAAGATTTCACTGTGTAGATGATCGCGGACTTGCGCGTTGCCGCCTGAGCGGAACCAATCGTGGATCTCATCGGGCGCGGACAGCGGCACGTCTTCCGGGTCGCCGCCGAGTTTAACATAAGTCTTGCCGTCCGGATAGCGAATGGGCGGCAGAAGATAGGGATCATCGGGCGTGTCCCAGACCAGTGTCGGCATCTTTGCCAGACGGATCTGCTCCGCGGCGTCTATCTCGAAGAAGGCAACGGTGCGGGCATAGACATCGAGAGTTTTGGCGCGAGACAGGAGGTGGTCGGTATTGTACCCCGCCGCCACCAGAACGCGGTCGAACCGATGCCTCTCGACGTCGGTGGCAACTTCGACATGATCCCAACGGTCCTCCAAGCCAAGCACGGTTTCATCCAGCACCCTGGCGCCAAACGACTCCGCAGCTTTTGTTTGTGCCGCCACCATGCGGCGCGGAGAGATGTGCCCTGCCCTCGTTTTTTCATGGTAGCCGGTGAAATGCTCCGGGAACCGGAAGAACGGGAAGCGTTCCGCAAGCTCAGCATGGCTCAGCAAGTCACAGGGCACCTTGCTCTCGAGACGTCCAACATCGACACGTGCGATGAAATCCGCGCCACCGGCCATGACTGCGCCGGTTTCAGAGTAAAACGCGATGCCGCTTTCCGCCTCGATCTCGTGGTAGCGATCAATCGAAGCGATGCTGATCTCAGCCCAATACGGATCAAGCGCATTTTTGCGGGTGATGCGCCCCTCATCGTAATGCGAAGCGAAGACGCCTTTGTGGGTCGCTTTCGCCTCCGGCTCACCTGGGCCGATCAGCACAACATCCTGCCCAGCTTTTGCCAGATGGCGCGCCGCGGCAGCGCCCCAAAGACCACGTCCGATGACGGCAATTGTCATTCGGCCACCTCGAACGCGCGCGCTTTCAAGCGCTTCTGGACTTCGTAAATCGTGAATTCGTCGGTTGGCAATGGGGCCGGTATCCGCGCGCCCAAACTGTCGACCCTCGGGGTCAATGTGGGCTCCCCACAGAGCAGGCGTTCGTTATAGTCGGCGATCCCGTTCCACTTGGTCATCGAGCCCATGATGGGAAAGGCGTCCGCCGCCATCATCTCGTAGAACAAGAGCCTGCGATCACGATCAGATGTGTTGAGCGCCGAGCCATGCACAATGCGCCCGTGGTGGATCGAGATCGACCCCGCAGGCCCGGTCAGTGGCACCGCGTCTTTCATGTCGAACCCGCAGGCTGCGAGGTCCATTGCGCCCGCGAAAACCCCATCGACATGGTGGTCGTGAATGGGCCCGAGATGCGACCCCGGGAATACCATCAGAGGACCGTTTTTCATCTCCATATCGTCGATGATCACCGCAATCGCGAGCACATCGTCATTCGTGTGCGGATAGAACGCGAAATCCTGATGCCATTCGACAGCCGCGCCGAACCCCGCAGATTTCATGTTGAGCTTGGTTGTGTGCAGCCGCAGGGACGGCCCAATCAGGTCACGTGCGGGCGCAAGCACATGGTCGGAATACATCAGATCGCGCATCACAGCGTTGTGGGTATGGGGCAGCTTGATGCGCCGAACCCGCGGGTCCTCGGGCGTGTGGGTGTCTTCAAGGTCAATCTCGTCACTGCTTTCGGTCAGCGAACGCGCTGTGTCCTGATATTTCGCGATCTCGGCGCGGACGGAAGTTATGATCTCGTCAGGGATTCTGTTCTCAAGAACCAGGTAGCCGTTTTCCTGATAGAAGGCTTTCTGGTCCGCAGTAATGGCCTCGAAACTCATGGGCGTAATTCCTCCAGTTTGGGCAAAATGTCGGTGGGGTCGAGCGCCAGTCCAGTGTAGGCGGCAAAGGAGCGGATGGCCATGTGCCGGAACAGCTCAAACCCCGTCAGGGTGGCCAGACCGGCCTTGTCGGCAGCGCTCAGAAAGGCCGTATCCGTCGGCGTGTAGACCGCATCAAAGGCCCAGCTTTGTGCGCCGAGCCGCACGCCCTCGAACGCGGAACCGGGATATTCCTTCATGCCGAGGGGCGTGGCGTTGACCAGACCATCGGCCATGTCGCTCGCGGCGATGACCTGATCTATTCCGAGCGCCTCTGCGCCGCATTTCTTCGCCAGAATGCGCGCGCGCTCCTCATCCAGATCGGCGATCATGAGACATGTCGTACCAAGCGTCATCAATGCTGGCGCCAGGGCCTCCGCCACGCCGCCCGCGCCGACCATCACCACATTGCCGGGCGTGAGGTCAGCCTTTTGGAAAGCCGCCAAAAACCCGGTGTAATCGGTGTTGAACCCCGCAAGCTCGTCACTGAACACAAGTGTATTTGACGCGCCCAGATGGGCTACATCCGCGCTCACGTGATCGCCCGCATAGGCGCGGGCATGGGTTTTCCAGGGATGAGTGACGGTCACGCCCGTCCAGCCCTCCTGCCGCACCATGTCCACCGTCGCATCGAAGTCAAACTCCGGGTCTTCGGCGGTGTCGAGCAGTTCGAACTCGAACATCCAGCCGACTTCCGCGCACATGATCTCAAGAGCTTTGGGCAGACGCGTGCGGGAGATATGCTCACCGATCAAACCTGCGCGAAGCTCTGCCATCATCCCCTCCGATGGGCGGCGATGATCCGTTCCGCCTCCAGCGTGGCGGCAAGCGTTTTGCGTCCCTCCTCCACCGTGATCCGCGGGTTAGTCTTGCCTGTGATAACGTCGGCAAAGTGATCGAGCTGCGCCTCGAACGGCACAGTGTCCTTGACGCAGTAAGGTGTCGGGATTGGCATCTCGGTCCAGTCTGACGCTCCGCCCCACAGGGTGAGCGAGGGGAAACTTATCGCCCCTTCTGTTCCCGCGATAAAAAGCATGTCACGCCGAGTCGCTGGGATGGCGGGGCTTTCGGCAGTTCCACGCTCGAAACCCCAAGGGCTCGCCGTGCTATCCGCAAATGCAATCGTAGCAGTTGCACCACTGTCAAAGGCGAGCGCCAGAGCCCCGTTTTCATTGCGGTCATCGCCGTTGCGGTGATGCCCTCCGTGCAGGCCGACAATCTCGGTCACGTCGCCAAGAAAATAGCGCAGAAGATCGATATCGTGCACAAGGTTCATCATCACCGGGGAGCCATCCGGACCCTTGCGCCATGCGACGTCGAAATACGTGTCCGGCTTGCGGGTGAGCCACATCAAATTGGCGGAGATCACCTGACCGACGCCCCCGGCATCGAGGATCTCTTTGAGCTTCACGATGCTCGCATGATGGCGCCGGTGGTGACCCACCAGAGCCTTCACGCCCGCACGTTCGACAGCCGCGATGATCGCATCCGCCGCCTCAAGATCATGCGCGATCGGTTTCTCGATGATCATGTGCCAACCGCGCTCCGCCGCCACAGAATTTCGTTACGTAAGCTAATTTTTAAGTTACGTATATCCTTTACTGATAAAAATATTTGTAAAATATTAAAAGTTCTAGTTAGTGTTACAGGTATGATCAGCGGAAAGCGAAGCAGAGGAAGGCAAAGAATAACTTACATATCCAGCCTAAGTAGATGGATGAATGTTACAGAGCAAGAGCTGTTAGTGACTACAAAAAATAGGAAAAGGTGGAAGTGTATGATCGCCAACGTCCTTGTGGGACGTGGCACTTGGAAGAAGAAGAAGTAGGCAATGATTGAAGCATAAGTCATGTCACTTCCAGGAGACGCAGAGATAAATAGATCAATTTCATGCAAGATTGTATATTAACACCTCATGTTTCTGTTTCTCGAAAGTCGTGCAAGCTCTTCAATTGACCGTTCCAAGAGCTCTGTCCCCTTTTGAAAACAATAACCAATTTAAAAAGCAAGAAAAACGTTAGCAAAATTTGCCTGTCAAAAGGGCTTTAGTACGGAAAACATAGGTCACTTTAAAATGTTGTATCTGCCCTTATTCCATATAAAAATCATATAAGAATTAAACGAAGAACGAGAATAAAACCTAATCTTTACCTCTGCTAGAGAATTTAGTAACATAAGAATGCAAAAAAACATATGTATACTCTTGTTTATGACCCGTAGTCCCCACCCGGCATGTCATAGGCCGTTCGTCTCCCTAAAGACGCTCTGGACTTTGCATCAAAGGACAAATGTTCTGAATTAAACCTTGATCGTTTATATAAACTAAACCAAAATCAAACAAATATTATAGAACAAAATGCGATTCTAGTTAACAAGATAAAATTACAAGCTAATACAATCGTACCATATCGCTTTGCGGTAAATAAATCGGGATTTGGCATTCAAGCCATTTTGACGGACATCCAAGGCAGTAAATCGTACTCCGTATAGGCTCTTAGTTAACACTTTGTCAAATTTAAGTGCTCAAACTGGATTCTAGGTAATCATAATTTCAGGATCACAACAAACCACAATACGGACATTTGAAGTTGTGCCTCGTGCATTGTAGCTGTAAAGCTAGCCAGGTCAATGTTAAGTGGCCGACAACAATTTGTTGAGAATTGGACAATGACTTCGGAAATAGATATTGATGCAAGTGATAACGGTCTTGACAAAATGTTTTTCATTACGATCAGATATTAAATTGTAGGCATTAAATGCACAAAACTAGATGTGGCCTTCGCGGACACATTACTTGTGCGATTCCCTGTAACTGCCGTCTGCAAATATCTGACGTTTGGGAGAGCTCGTAAAATTCGCGCGAAAGACGATTTCGAGCACACTTGGCGACGGTGAAATGATTTGCGTCCTTCGTTTGTGAGTCATGTGCACCTAATAAAATGCTCTTTGTCTCCTTTACTTTTGATAACAAAGTCTTAAACTAGTGTTCATTTATTTCTCTTAGTTATTTCTATAGAAACAAAGTGTATGAACCGTTTACTACTGTATACAAGATATATAAAAGCCTGTTTTGAGTTCTTTTTCGCTCATAATCATATTATTTTGAAATGATCGCGAAGATGCAAAGCCCCGCAATTATTTGATTGAATGTTTTTAAACTTGAGTAGCTTGAAATGTTGCTCAGGGAAAAGTTCACTCTACAGTTGTGGTGCCACTGGCGGGACGATGGGGCATGTGCCACTCCTTTTGTTTAGCAAGTGATGCTTTTCTGTGACAAAGAGAATATATAAAAACTGAAGCCAGAAAGAAAAGAGGAAAACAGAGTCTTTGCTAAATCTTAATGACAAAAGATGCAAAGAACTCTCTGGTTGTAGACTGGAATCAAATTTCTGAAAACTTTGATTGAACGCACTTCCCCCCTCCTTTTGGTGCTGCTTTCCCTGCTTTATTTAACATTGTGATGCAGTGCATTGTCGATTATCCGAATATCGATTATCCGGAATTTGATTATCCGGACGTCGTAAAAACTTTAAATGTTTACTTGCGCGGAAGCAAATTTACGAAGATTGGTGTGAAGCGGTGCTGCAATATTGTTAAAGTCCCTCAGTTTAAAACAAATGCTTCAAATCATACATTCACTGCACCCACAGCCAAACAACAGTCGCATCGTTAACACGAGCGCTGAGTTAAAATCCTCTTTCATTCTCGTCTGGCAATTACATCAGAAACAAACACTCGAAACAGAACGCAAATCTGTGAACTGACTCGCCCACGTTCCAAAAGTTACTGAATTTACCAATGATTTGTATTTTTCGATTATTCAGATTTTTCGATTTTTCGGAAAATTATTTGGCTGTTTGGTTTTGAACGTCCCGATAATCGACGATGCACTGTATCACATTTGACTCCCTCCTATTCACAAGCACTTAACTATGTACTCAGCGCTACAACTGATTTGTGGAGGAGCGTGAAATTGGAATTGGTAGCATATCTATGACGGCTGAGGAAAAAAAATCAGCCCAAACATACTCATCGGGGAATTACTCCTAAAGACAACCCAATTGATCGAAATCCTGTCCATTGCTGTCAAAACAATGACGTCCGTGGGAAAATTAACGGAACCCACACCTGCGGATTCCATTCACTGTAAAATAGTAATGTTACAATAAGAAGCTAACGAACCAAAACAAATGAAATTATGTACATTTAACTTTAAAGGCAATATTTGATATAAACGAATTCTGATTGTCCTTTAAGCCTGGTTCACATAGAAGTAAAATCTGTCGCTAGGTCTGAGAGAAGAAGCAAGTAAGGAGATCGCTTTACTTTTGCTGATTCACATGCCCGATCCAGTCATTACAAGCGCAAATAACCAAAACGGAGCATTTCACGTCAGAATTTTGTAGACGGGGTTTACATCCATCTTGTTGATTGTGACACTTCGGTCTACTGACTTCAAAAAATAATTATCACCCTCGGTATACAACCCCCGTGCTTGCTGTGGAGCCTTATTTCCCCTTGGTATCAAATAGCTGTCAAAATTTGCACCTGTCATCGTCATCATAGAATTTCCGGGTCAGAACAAAAGAGCTACCAGCAATTCAAGTGATACTCGGAAACCAACAGAGAAAACTCGTTGGAAAAGAACAAAATCTTTTGTTACTTTCCGACGACTTTTGCTTTGACATATGTCAATCAAATATTAACTTTCACAGCCAAGTAGTAGCGTTCGCATGCAAGAAAACCTGCCTTCAACATGCCAGACGCTTGTCTGGCGACGGATTTTACTCGTATGTGAACCAGGCTTTTCATTTCATATCTGAACGTATTATTGGTATTGCAGGGCTTGAAAACGCAATTCAGGAGGCAGCTCATTTTGATCGAAAAGCTTCGGGCGATTCGCATCAGTCGATATACATCGGTAATAAATACATACATGAGAAACAATTTATAGCTAAGGAATACAATGGGATAAATAGTTACAACAAAATGCGGACGTAGACAACTGTGCACAAAATTACAGAAGCGAACATTTTTGAGTTTTACCTAGGGGACGATCTAAGTTCCATTTTGCCGTTTTAAAATCTATTTTTATTTCTTGTCTTAAGTCTAGTTTGTGTAGACAGAAAGAATTTGTTTTCTCGTTATCAATGTTTTAGCGCACCATCAACTTAGCTTATGTTATTTCGTCTAGGTCCGCATTTTGTTGTAACTTTTTATCCCATTGTATTCCTTAGCTATAAATTGTTTCTCATGTATATATTCATTACCGATGTATATCAACTGACGCGAATCGGCGAAAAGCATTTCGATCAAAATGAGTTGCCTTCTGGGTAGTATTTACAATTTATATCTTTATTTTGAGTAGAACAAACAATTTTTAGAGCAAGATTATGTGAGATGAAAAGAAATAGCCTAAGGATAAACATTTGAAAATATCTATATAAAATGGCAGCCGTATAGATAGAATACTTGTAGCTAACGTCATGACTACTCGCCTATGCGCACGTGTCGTGACACACCTCGTCATTCATTCGCTCTACCTTCGATACGTAAGAAATAGTTACCTTTACTCTCAGTTAAAATCTTGCGATTGAGCAGAAATGCGTCCGTAGAATGCGAGAACGATTATAGTTGAGTACAGCGAATTTGCGGGATTTGCGGATATGAGTATACAATTAAGATTCGAGAATTAACGAGATCGTTAGAAATACACGAATACCTTAAAGAAACTTTATATACGCTTAAATCCGCCGTTTACGCTGCGATGATTGCCACAAGGAGTTTAGATCGATCTTTCTTTTCTTGTTGTTGTCATTGTTGGCTTTATAGTAATCAATATTATTCCGATTTGAGAACAGCTTCGAACGTTTCCGAAAATATGCTGCAACTAGTATTATGCGATCAGGTATTATTTAGTTTACATTTGTTACTTTTGCTGTTTTCACGTGAGTTTGAGGATAAAGATAATTGCGAAAACGAATTCTCATCTCTCAGTCGAGACCCTACGTGGCAAACACTCCAAACGGCCGCAGCCCGTTACAATACTATTTGATGTGATTTATCATAGGGTACCTCTAATTAAGCAAGATTGTCTATGATATGATATTTGTACAATAAAGATAGGAAAAGATCGGTACGGGTGATTTAGAATTGGAATATCTTTGAAACAGCTATGTTATTCAATCGAAATGAATCGTAGTGTAGTTCAATCGCAATAGATATATTTCCGTCGTACAGTATATACAACCCTGCTTGATTATTTCTAATCCTTCATTTTAATATCTTAGATTATTTATTGAAACACTTTTGCTCCTGTGGTAGATAAAAAGTTTCTAATGGGGCTGTAAATAAATTGGCAAACTGTATAGATTGTACTTTACGAGTGTGTGACATTGCAATTTTGTGACTCCCGTCTCTAAAACGGTGTCACAATTTGTCTACTTCTTACCACTCCCCGTGCCTGACGTCACTTTACAACGGCCTCTAAGGCAATGAATTTTAGCAACATTCACTAAAACGGCTGAAACTGTCGTTACGTCGAGGAAGACGCCCATATGAAAGTCGTCTACGATTCCTTGGTGTGTAAATAGGGGGAGTGTCAAATATTTTAGATATGTAAGTCCTTTCGTTGTGTATATTGTAGAAAATATAGAGGGAAAGGTTGTATCGGAAAGGTAGGTACAGGTTCACCTAACTTAATTTTCACTTATATACAGCATGGCCAACCAGGGAAGGCCCCCGGGGATGATAAATCTTTTGCGCTTGATGTGTTGCGGGTGACATTCAAGTCACGAACCCTAGAGTGAGTAACCATTCGGAGAGCCATTCTACTCCCCTCTCGACTCTACTTTCCCCTCCCCTTGTATGAGTACCATTGCTATGTACACAACATAATAACTTCGTTACCAATGAAGGTATTTGTGTCGTCACATTTAAAAAGTGTTAACGCGAAACCGGCTCGTTTGAATTGTAACGTTTCTTTATCCCAAAGCACTACCATTTCCACCAAGTTTCGCTAAATTCACCCCCTCTTCATTCGGTACTGCCAATTTGTGTCTAACATGTGTAATCTGTACAAGACTTCGAGCTGATTGTACAGATAACACAAGATTTAAGCCTTTTATAGTGAATAAGAGCGCTTCCTTTTCTTCCTTTCATGATCAGATCTCAAGATTCTTAATATTGCCTTTCTTCTATCACATTCTAGACCGGATTTATCAATTGTTGACGTAGCCACACCCGATATCATCTTCTCACTGCTTCTTTTTCTTTTTGCTTCTTTGAAAATGTTTTATCCCAACAAAGACAACTTTCAAAATAATAGGCTATAGCTTATTTATTCTAATAGTTTCTGCTTCCATCGTTACCATATCATCGAAAGACACATATCACATTCTCAATAGTGATCTTGAGACAATACTCGTCACGCATATGCCTCGTGACAGTATCTTTGTGTATTAACTCGACAACCCCCGATGTGGCCTATGACATCAAAACTACCCATCTTTACTAAGGTCCAAACGATGGAACAACTATGACATCGCAGTCATAAGACGAAGGATAAGGGTTTTTCCTCTCTTTTTATTATTAGAATTTACATAGGCCTAAGTCCTCTCTCTTTACGTACATATAAGCAGAGTGGATCGTCGATTATCCGGACAGTCAACCAAACAGCTCAAAAATTATCCGGAAAATCGAAAAATCCGGATATTCGGAAAAAAATACAACTCATTCGTAATTTGGTATTGTTTGCAATGTGGGTTTGTTGGTTCACAGATGAAGTATGAAAGTAAGGAGTCCAAGTTATGTTTTGAAATATTGCGTGATACGGCTTTGTTTCAGGGATGCCGCTCGCCCTTCTACCTCAACTTCCCGCCATCGCAAGCAAGTTGATGTACCTACTGGGTCTGCCAGTACTTACGGGGCGACTGCTGTTTGGCTGTAAGTGAGGTGGAGGTATGATTGAAGCATTTATATTTGAACAGCGGACTTAGACAGCATTGCAGCACCGCTCCACGCTAATCTTCACTAATTTGCTAACGATAATCGAACTCCGGATAATCGAACTCCGAATAATCGAATTCCGGATGATCGAATTCCAGATAATCGAATTCCGTTGATCGAATTCCGGATGATCGAATTCTGGATAATCGAATTCCGGATGATCGAATTACGGATAAGCGATAATGCACTGTACTCAGTTTGTAAATCCATGATACTCACGTTCATTCCGACTTCCAAAACAAGCTGTTGGTAGTGATTTTTGCCTTTGCTACTTTCGCTGCCCGGAAAATTACAGCCTTTTGCCATCATTGCGCTTCAAGTCTTGTAAATGGGCTTCACATATCACGTAACCTGTTTTTGTACAAGAAGAGATTGGGAAAAGAAATTTACAATTTATTTCTACAGCCTGATTCACATAGGAGTAAAATCGGTTAGGTCTAAGAGGAGGAGCAAGCAAGGAGATCGTTTTACTTTACTTCTGCTGATTCACATGCCCGATCCAGTCATTGCAAGTGCAAATAGCCCAAAAAGGAAAATTTTACGTCAGAATTTCGTTGACGGGGGTTTGCATCAATCTTGTTGATTGTGACACGTCGGCCTACAGACTTTAAAAAATAATTATCACGCTCAGGATACAAACCCCGTGCTTGCTAAGGAACCTGATCTGCCCTTGGTATCAGATAGCTGTCAAAATCAGGTAAATATACACTGTTTAACTGGAGTGGAAGTCATTAATGTAGCCATAATTTTTATAATTTGAATGATTGGATGTTATTACCTGAAAGTCACTTCATCATAATATTCTATTGAACAAAGTTTGAAACTCCTAAAATTTGGTGTGTCATCTGAAGATGCCGCAAAAATAAAGTCACGTGTCCAATATTATTATAAAATGTTAACCCCTCGAATAGAGGCAGATAAACTTAGATGCACGTCATTTGAGATTTCTACTGTTAAATGTGAGCTTCCACTTGAAAAAGCAGAAAGTTTAATGAATGGGATAAACGTTCCTTTGCAGGTACGGTAGCAATGTCAAAGTAAGCTTTACATCAGAGGTGGGAAAACTACGGCCGGCGGAGCAGATCTGGCCCGTTGGTCTCATACAGCCTACCGAATATTGGTACAGAATTAAAATTTGATGGGAATGATTGCATTCATCCTGCTAGAAGTCAATGCACTGGCTAAAATGGGTGATCAACAAGTATCGTTTTAAATGAAAGAAGAATGGCAGCGGATGCCGAACGTCCTGTGCAAGTAATATCCATTATTGTCCATTCATCTGTTGTTTCATCATAGGACTAGACATTATCCACAACGCTCATATAGCTGTTGATGCCACTGATGGCCAATATTCTACCACAGTAAACACCTACAGCTAGACCCCCACGGCAATGCAGCATTGGGCGACAACCTGTCCAAGTATTAGTTTCTTGGTTGTATTTCTCCACCAAGTTCATAGAATCTGTTGCGACACTTGCACCTCCCACAACATAGATATATCCAGATAGCACGACAAGAGATCGACTTTTTCTCGTTAAAAAGTATGTTAATAATTTAATACTTTTCTCTGTTTGATATGTACTGTTAACAAATGTTGTGATGAACTTTATGACGTGTCACTAAGTCGTAGGGGCTTGGGCCGAGCCAAGTCATAGGCAATTGTTAAACGCCTACGCAGTAGCTTAATAGTTTGAGTGATACTAGAGACATGTGATTTTGGAGATTCGTCGTCTAACTAGTATATACTTTAATCGCGCTATAATACAAATGTAGTTTTTTATATGTATCGTATCTAGTGTTGACCCGCCCCGTCTATCAAATTTTAAAAGTCAATGTGGCCTCCGATTCAAAAAGGTTTGCCCGCCATCAACAGTTGGGGAAAAACTAAACTTTTAAAAGTGATGCTTCTTAAAATTATTCTGATCGTAACATAATTCAAAATTGGACAATATCTTTTTTACAAACATCTTTTGATGGCTTTCATGATTCCGAAAGTGTTGTCCCTTATATCACTTGCTGGTTGTATCACAGGAGTTTAAATAAAATTTAGATACCTATGCGAAGAGCAAGTGTAAGAAGAGAAGCCTTAAACGTAAAATGATGGCCGTGGAGAATGGGCAATGGTCTAATTGTCAATTCTTGCTATACAAACAATAACATTAGGGGACGGCCTTCAAGCTGACTCTAACTTCCCTGTGGGCCCATAACGCGCGGTTGCTAAACATAGTTTTTAACTTTCATGGATTTTGGGTAGATAGAAGGGCCCGGATGGCAGTCCTTCCATGGTCAACTCACATGGCGCAGAGAGGCTGGTCTCCAATTGCGTTGAGCTGGATGTCGATGCCCTCCGGTGGATGATTCGGAGCTAATGTGGCGACTAGAGAAATAAAGTATGTGGACATCGGAGGTCACCTAGAACAGTTGATAGAACATACCCCGCGATAGGTGGTGACATGTTTTCTCTTTCTCTAGTGTTTTTTCTACCTGTAGTTCTGTCAACCCTTGACCATTCCTTACTTTCTGAAACCTCTATCATAAAATTTAATAAAGCAACAAGCCCTGTGAATAACTTGTAATGAAAATTTATCTATATCAATAAAAAGGCGTCGGTAAGAAAATGCTGACCTGTTTAATACACAGTTCTCCTTACAAAGTTGATACAGGTGTGCAATCAAAAGAAAGGATCGAAGTTTCACTTCATTTACTAAAGGAGGTCTGACAAAAGTCTCATCCAAAACATAGTGCAGCAACAAGAATTAGACCAATAAGCTGTACGTGTGCCTGAGTTGATAACTTCGAACAGTAATTTTAACTTGTGTCTGTCAATACTTGAGCGTATATCACACGGAAAATGCCTTTCTTAAGAAGGACAAAGGTGCAATGCACATATATTTTTTATAGAAGCAACTCAGTTGCTAAGGCTTCAGCCCTCAAATTAGCCAAAAAATTAAACAACTTGCTTAGCAACCCTCCGCCCTGACAAATTAGTGTGTGCAGGGTGTATCCACTGAATTGTATCTACGTCACTCTGCATGGGTGCTCCTTTCGTTACTGTTATGCAAGTCTAGTGTATCTTACTCCAGGGTTCTTGGACAATGATACGCACGATCGGATTGAAGTTGAAATTGAAGTTCAGCAGCTTTACCGCCTGGTTGAGTTTGCTTAAAACACTGAATTCTAATGAGGGTTATATCACGGACTTGTGGGCACACGAAACATTGAAGGTGCAATTTGAGAAATGTCATCCTCAGACCCCTAACCAAGCGACACCCTTCTCTTCTCCAAAAAGGAAAGCTGTTTCGATTTGTGGCCACCGCATATTAAGGATCTTTGAGTAATAGATTGGCTAATGTTACGGCAGGTCTCTGTTAAGTAAATGGACTTTGGTTAAAGTAACAAACAATGTGGAATGTCTGAGAAACAATGCGGAATGTGAAATCTAATATAACTGCACTGATTTGATTTAATCACTATTACATTACATATTAGTGTAGTGTATATATACTGCAATATATAGTACAATATATACATACACATAACACGAAATTTTGGTAGCCCAATACCATCTCTTGAAATCTTATAGACGCAATTTCGTGCTAGAAGTAGGTGATGGACAAGTTTATGGATATATAGAGAGTAAAGCATTGTAAGTCGTAGAGGCCCATGACACTGTATATTTGCAGTCTGCTTTCCCCCCACTTTCTGCCTTTCCCCCATCATTTTAGCTCCAAGTTCGCGGTCCACCCTGAGTTTAAAACTTTATTCCCCCCTATTTTCCTGGGGGGAGGATGTTGTGTTCTTGATCTCCTTCAAGTTCGGCCCTTCGTTTACGGCCCATCTCAATTTTACTTTGAGCTCTCTGCAGCAGTTGCTTAGTGCAGTTTTTCTGGCTTAATAGCTGTTTAAGCTGATCAGTTTCTTCTTTGTCACTATCATCCGCAACTGCCACGCTGTTCTGTAGTTGTCGTGAAGATACTCTGACAAAAAACAATTCCTCACTCTTCTCACTTTCAACCTTGTTAATCAAGCCATCACTTATGACTGAGATTTTTTCCATGCAAACATTTATGACATTTTATGACATTTGGCCAATTTTTATGACGTTTTATGACAAAAGTCCAAAAGTTCAATTTTTAATGACATTTTATGATTTTATGACAGTGTGCGAGGCCTGTATATATATGCTATCTAAATTCTACAATCGCTCGTGTATTGTTTCTTTTACTCAATCTATTAATTTTTATAGAATTTTCTAGAGAACAACTTCCTGTTTTCACCGTAATGCTTTGTAAATTCCGACAGTGGGATGTTATGCGCAATGTAACCAAATTAGTTTTAAAAGAGCTGTTTCAAGTTTTTACATCAAATACCATTACACAGCAACGAAAGCGGGCCAGGGGTGAAGTATGACGTACTCATACCAGGAGGTAATGACCTTTTAAGCTGCTTATGTAATGTCAAGTCGTTACTTCAGCAGGACGTACGCGCTGAATTTCGACGCTTGAACCTTGAAATTGAAACCTTTAATCTCCAAGGATGGTAGGAGAACTGATACGGATTGACTTTCGTTTTACACGGGGTTCGGTGGATCGAAACTTGTTTGGATCTGCTATCCTTGCCAGTTTGTGTCCACTTACGAAAGTACACCGGTTTGGTTTTGATCCCGAAGAGGTTTAGTATAAACACGTTTAAAGAGACCGAAACTGGTGCAGATCTAAAATGAGGCGAAAAGGACTACATGTAGGCTACAACTGCGAGGCACACTTAACGTCATCTCCATTCATGTTCTATGTTGCCCTTGATACTGGCACTTCAGCCATCACCTTTTGTTCGTACTTCAACGTTCTACTTCACTGCATTCCTTACAACAATAGAAGGAATCCGATGCTAAGTTCTGGACCCAAATGGATCCGATCCCGGCGTAAGCCTCTAGAATACGGTGTTTAGACGGGATTGGATCCATTTGGGTCCGTACCAGTTTGGATCCGTACCCGTGTATGCAGGCTCTTAATCTCCGAGGATAAGAAGGTTCCTTTAAGATAGCACCATGGGCTTGCGATGTATTCCGAACTGGGAAGGAGAATGCACTTAGATGAGGGTCCTTAAAAACGCACTAGTTAGTTACAGGGAAATACCTTGGAAAAAAACCGACTATGAAAACAATATCTTAAATGAGCAAAGAGAACAATACTTGGTGCTCTGAAATAAGCAAAGACGTACGTGTACATCAAAAATCAGCTGAGAAATTGGAAATAATGGCAGCAAATGAGCTTGCTCTGAGGCTGAATATAAAGAGGAAAGTCAGTAGCAGCTTAAATTTCCCTCACTTCCCAAGACGAAAATGTTCGCAAGAATATCCTCCTGGCAAGATAGGAGAGAACATCTTTGGTACTATGAGCTATGCTACAAAAATTAAAAGCAAGTGCTCAATTAAAATTTTAAGGTCACTGCCTTAGCAACACACCAGTTCTGAACGTGCTTAAAAGTTCTTTTTGTAACACTTTTAGCTGCTTTTAAAACAGTCTTGTATTTCATAAGCTGCTATTTTGCTTCAAACCCCAAACTAAACAGCCAACCTCTACAAATTTAAAAGACACACTCGTTCTGGAGATGCTTAAAACTTCCAGTTATAAGACGTTTCGTTGCTTGTAAATAATCTCGTGTTATATAAGCTCAGCGGCTAACTTTGACTACAACAAATTCAGAAGACATTAAATCCGAAATTTGAGCCGAGGATATCCGAAATCTTTAACTTAATGCACGACGTTGTCGAGCTGTGCAAATGTTTACCCTTCTTAAATGTCAAAATTGATCTCTCTCTCGTAGCGAGAGATTGGAACAAATGGCCCTGAAATTTAACCTGCTCAGACAAACCACAGCATTTGGCAGAAAAACCAAACCTTACATAAACTGAAAATTAAAACTGGTATCTTATATAATCAGGTTTCTTTACTGGTGCCGACTGTCTGATTGTATAATGTTGTATGATGAAAAAGCGGAATATGGTAAGGCAAAATCTGTTACTGTATTACCTTGTTTTCTAGCGCATACGCGACGTTGTCGAGCTGTGCAAATGTTTACCTTTCTTAAATGTCAAAATTAATCTCTCTCTCGCAGCGAGACATTAGAACAAATTGCTCAGACATTTTACCTGCTCTGACAAACCACAGCATGTGGCAGAAAACCAAACCTTATATAAACTGAAATTTGAAACTGGTAACTTTTAAAATTAGGTGCCGACTGTCTGATTGTATAATGTTGTATGATGAAAATAAGGAATATGATAGGGCAAAATCTGTTACCGTATTACCTTGCTTTCTAGCGCATGCGCTTACAAGCAAAGAGCTTTTCTGATTTCAAAAAAAAATGGAAAAAATTGATTCACTTATAAGCGCATGCGCTTGTTCTGGACTTTTAGCAAATACGCTTATAAAGGCTTTTAGACGATAATACAAGTTAGCAAGTTTCTGAGGAGCCGATGTGTTCCATACAATGTCGTCAACGAGTTTAACGCGAAGGTAGCCGAGCTCAACCGCCTTGGCAATGTGGAAGGTGCTGGTGGCGAGGTCGAAAGCAAAGTAAACAGTAAAGAGGTCGACGACAGCGGTACAGAAGTGATCAAGAAGGGATGTGGAGATGAGGATACATCAGAAGATGTTGACTGTGATATAGAAGTTGTGTAACTTGAAGACATCAAAGTTAGTTTTGCTAAACGAGTTCCTATTCCTCGCATTACTATGAATGACAGTTATGTCTTCCCTTCACCCTGTAAAAACAACTAGGTCAAGGTCCTGTCAGCCTATCAGCTATTCAATTCACTTACAGCGCACCCCCCCCCCCCCCCCCCCCTAGCAAGCTTGTTTTTCAGACTCACTTATACGCGCATGCACTTGTTCTCGAGTTTAAGCGCATGCGCTTATATGTGGTAAGAAGAAGGATTAGAGACTGATTAATGACACAAGATATAATACATCGCGTATTTCAGTTGCCATAACAACAGTCTTAACATTCATAAGGTCCCTTTTTAGCTCCTTGCCCCCCCCCCCCACCCCTATCAGATTAAATAGGGGTATACTTGTAAATATTCATCCTTCCGGCGTGATTAAGCGAATAACGGTTGTTTACGCCATCATCATAGCCAAATGCATACGAGCTATAAACTTTCTTTTGGAACTCAAAGTCTTTCAGGGGGCAAACTCCGCTCACGAAGCTGGCCCTCTAAGAGAGGTGGGGCGTTTGAAATTTCCAAAATATCAAAGGGGGGCAGGTCACAAGTTTCATGAAGAATCGCCATGGAACAAATACGCAAAATGTTTCTTTTTACATCATTAAAGGTGGTCTCCCAAAATTAATAAGGGGGGTTGGAAAAATGCCAATAATTAATAAGCGTTCCACCCCCGCCCCCTCGTTTACTAGAGACCAAAGAGTCTAAGAATGGAATTCTTAGGTTTTGTATCAAATTTAAGAATCAATATAAGAATCTAAGCAGACTTAAACTATTTTGATCAGTAAGAATTAAGGAACCACAGCTAAAATTCTTCGCTTTATCAACAAAAGGGGATTGTTGCGGTTGAGTAGAAATCGCCTATATAAATGTCTAATTACAACTACAGTCTGGTGAAACTCGGCAAACCTCCAACTGACGGCTCCTGTTACAATCTTCTGTGACTAGAAAAACTGTGACACTTATACCTGGCACTCAAAATCTGAGATCAACAAGACGTGCTTTGTTTCCGATTGTACTATATGTCTTGCGTAGTACCTTGCAGGCAGGGCCGTAGGGGACGGGAGGCCAGGGCGCCCTCGCCCCCTAATTTCGGAGAGTTTTCGACTTTGTGTTTACAAGTTCGGAATTTAAATCACTATTCTGATCATTATTACGATTCACTTATTGCACATTTCTAGTAGTTCCTGCATGAAAGATCGAAAGAAGGATTCTTGAATGGATGAAAGCTCCCATTCTGTTTTTTAAAACTGGTAAATACTTGCTTTGCTTTTCAGGGGGTTCTGAGTTGGAAACCCTTCGGAGAATACATCCCATGTGCAGAACTATACTATGTACTTTACAGAAGTCTTAATAAAATCACTGGTCGTCGACCCTAAAACGTTTTGAAGACTTCAGCCGGAAAATACCCTTACATCACGTTTTATTTTAACTATGCGATTGAAAACTACGATGTACGGAGATATAGTCACGTGTCACACAATACAATATCCTACAAAGTTACAGATACGAAAACCAGTATCATTACGAGGAGAGAAAATGATTTGATTGCATAATTTTTGCAATGGAATTTCACCTCTGTAAAATGGGCACAGAAATAAAAATCTAAAAATGAAAGTTATAACACCGGAGGGCTTCTCTAAATATTCTTCTCAGAGCGTCTTAGAAGTTAGAACTGTGATATATCCATATCCTAATCTCACGTTTTAGAACTGACATGTATCCATATTATAATCTCACGTCTTAGAACTGAGATGTATCCATATCTCATTCTCACGTTTTGGAAGTGACATATATCTATATCTTAATCTCACGTTTTAGAACTGACATGTATCCATATTATAATCTCACGTCCTACAACTGAGATATATCCATATCTCAGTTTAACGTTTTGGAAGTGACATATATCTATATCTTAATCTCACGTTTTAGAACTGAGATATATCTATATGTCAATCTTACGTTTTAGAATTAAGATATATTCACATCTTAATCTCACGTTTAAGAACTGAGATATATCTATATGTCAATCTTACGTTTTAGAATTAAGATATATTCACATCCTAATCTCACGTTTTAGAACTGAGATACATCCATATCATAATTTCACGTTCTGGAACTAACTTATATTTATATCTTAATATCACGTTGTAGAGATGTGATGTAACCGTATTTTAATCTGACGTTTGAGAATTGACATATATCTATATCTTAATCTCACGTTTAGAATTAAAATATATTCTTATCTTAATCTCACGTTTTAGAATTGAGAAATATCCATTTCTCAATTTCATGTTTTAGAACTGAGGTATATCCATACTTTGATCTCGAGTTCTAAGTCACCTGATGTGTGATAGCCGTGTAACATAATATAAGACTCTGAATGAAATAGGAGTGTAGCTTTCTTTTCCGCGAAGACTGGGACGAGACACAAGCTGTCAGAAAGAAAAGCCGTCACAAATAGAACCTTGGAACCACAACGATCATTATACAAGAAAGTTAATACGTCACGGTGATTGGTTTTTTTTCTTCTTACATAAACAGATCAAAGAAAAGTAACAGTTAATCTCTAAACCAAAGCCGTCCTGGTCAAAGGGATTGTTCTGTTCATAATTGCATAAGTAACGCCTTACAAAGGATACAGTAGTCGGTTTTATCAGAACGAGAGCGCCTGTTTGTTTCCTATCTACCAAGAATATCGAGTTAAAAAGCTGGCACATGGATTTAAAAAGCAACAAGTTTTTGCCAAGGCATAGTAACGGCTGCTGGAAATCCAAACCAGCCCTTATCACTGAGCAAAGTTGTTCCACGAGGAAAAGCGAAGATGTAAACACTTTACCCAGAAATTTCAGTGAAGGAAATTTATCCGCATGTACGTTTACTCATATACACAAGGAAGGTAAGATACCTCGAAATGCCAGTGCTGGCTTTCTCCTTGAAAAGACTTCTTCTGGGCTACGAAGTAGTCCTTCGTCAGAGATGGCACAAGGCGGCTCGGTTGAGTTATGGCCAATTCAGCTCATTTCTTTCCATGACGAGAAACATGACTCTTCTCAAGGCGGTTCTGGGTCGATGCAGTTGCAGTATTCACCAAACAAATGGTTACCTCATAGCAACTGTAAACTTATGTAGCATGGAAAAGGTCTCCCTCCAGGAATTAAACTCACTTCGAAAACTGAGCAATTGGATCTCAAATCCAGGAAAACGACTGAACAATTTTATGGTAAGCGGGCTTCGAAGAATGGGAAACTTGAAATAACTTGTAAGTTTTATACCGTTTTATTTTATATTTATGTAAATATTACGTTAAAGCCATTATTTTGGCAAGATTGATAAGTATATAACCCCTCTGTTTTTTATCATAGAATTGTTTAATATCGTGGTAGGGCAAACAGCAGATTGACGAGTTTTGCCTACAAGCGTCGACGTACCCAGATTTAACTACTCGATTAGCTGTTTACTGAATTTTACAGTGATTAAGTAGGCCCTTGTAAATTACCCACTTTAGGTATATCCCCAGGCGTATCCCGCTAGCAACGGATACAATACCTCTGCAATCCCCCCGATGGGCTTATGGAATTGCCGTTTCCCCAAACGTCCATAGGTGAACTCGGCATATCCAGTGACCAAGGTAAGGAGAAGTCGGCAACCCCTATGGAACTAAATATAAATTCCAGTCCGTGGTTTACAAATAGATACCTTCGGCAGATACCACCGACAATCCTTCCCTTAAGAAAATCCTAAGGCCAAGCTCAAGAAAAGTCGGCGACCCTACTGGAACTCGAAATAATTCCCAGTCTGCGTTTTCCAACAAGATGCCGATGCAAAACACCACCTTCTCTCCTTGCCATCAGAAAATCCTATGACCAAGCTACTGCAAGTGGGCAATTCCTCCTGGAACTCGAAATAAATTCCACTCCGCGTTTTCCAATTAGATGCCTGCGCCAGACACCACCTTCCAGCTTCCCGAAGAAGGGCGGATTAAAGGGGTTCAAGTGCCCTCCCTTTGTCTTTGCTATAGGTTAAGTGTCCGTATAACCAACCTGATACAACGAACTCCGAACTTCTTCGATCTCCCCTCAAACTTCGTTTATCTCATGAGTTTTCTTTACTTTCATCCATGCTATGACTGAAAGAACAACCTTTGTTGTGACTGACTAGCGATAATACTTAGTTATTTAAGCAGCGTTCGGTAGGATGGGTTCCCTTGGTTCGTTAGTGAATTAGTTCGTTATTCAATTTAGATCGTTGGTCAATTAGTTCGTTAGTCAATTCAGGTCGTTCGTCAATTTAGTTAGTTCGTCAATTTAGTTCGATAGTCAATTTAGTTAGGTCGCCAATTTCGTTCGTTGGTCAATTTAGTTCGTTCCTCAATTTAGTTAAGTCAAGTCAATTTAGTTCGTTCGTCACTGTTTGTTTGTGAGTCAATTTAGTTCGTTAGTTAAATTAACTGCAGATGTCTGCACGTACGTTAGTTTGGTGGGCATAAACTGACGTAAAATATACACATCTACGAGTGTAAACTTTATTAAACTTCATCCTACATATACAGAATTTGTAAGAATCTTATGGGTTATGTATCACGTGACAATTATATTTTTCTATGGAGTTTTCTAAATTAATTTTTGTGGATTCTCCTTGTGATGTAATTGCAATAAACTAAAGGGAAACGATTTACGTGTCATAGTTAATTTTCGGACAATCTTCCATGATCAGCATTTCAAGCGTGGGTTTTGAGAACCAGATAATTTGGGCTGAGGCTCAGTGTTCTTATTGTTTGGTTGCAAGCAGGGTCATTTGTTCTTATTTTGTTCTTACAACAAACTTATGTCGGGCACTTACAGTACCTAAAGTTCTTGTACCGTATTTTTAAGAAAACTGATAACGTCCGATGGCAGTGAGGATACCAAAATACAACCAGAAGGCCAGACAGATTACCAAGTTAATCCACCGATTCCTCTTGCTCCAGCTGCCACTGCACCTTCATCAAATGATGTCGCTCCCGACAACAGAGACCGTCAACCAATGGAACAAGAGGATGATGATGAGCAGCCAGGTGACCCAATGGAGATGGAAGACAATGTTAATGACCGGTCATTGGATGCGCCTCTTGTAGGCAAACGAGTTAGGGGTCTGCATGAAAATGGTTGGTTTGAGGTGGAAATCATGTATTGTAACAACAAACTCGGGGAGTGCATTATTTCATTTGGTGACGGTTCATCGGACTACATAAGAGCCGAAGACATTGATGGTGGTAAACTATTTTTGTTGTAAATCACTGCGCAACAAATTATGTTTTTTTATGACTTTTCATCCAGCCTGGTGTTGTGCTTAAATTGTTCTTAATGTGTTGACAATCTGAGCCTCAGTCATCATCATCATCATCATATTCGTTTTAAAGTCCTTTTATACACGCTAGCACGTGTTGGACGCCTCAGTGTTCTTACTAAATGTGCTCTTACTAAAAAAAGCGTATGGGTGATCGCAAGGGCGCAGTATACGGACTTTGAACCTAGCTACCACAATGAATGCATTACACCAACGTTAGGGAGTCATTTATTGTCTTTAGATCACGTGGGAAGCTATAGGTATGCCTACATTGTATCAGTGGGAAAGGGGGAATTGGGGGTGGGTGGGAGAGACAGTGGGAATTGGTGGCGGGGGGAGAGTGGGAAATAAAGTACATGAATCTAATTCGACTTACACTTAAACTTTCACTAATGGATAGTACTAGAGTCATGTAGAATTATTTGCAAAGGAGCCAACAGGAAATGTATTTGGAAAAGGCAAGTAGGCTAGGCTTGTACTAACTGCGGTGGATGCTACGGAATGAAGAAAAATATCTTCGATGGAACAAGCACCAAGTCAGAACTAGAAGCAAGATTGACAAAACTAATTTACAGAAAAAACCGGGAAGAACACTAGATGGCAAACGAACGTGACGTTTGTCAAACCAACAATAAAGGGGCCATATTTCATTTAATTCGGTTACGATGAAATTAATCTGGTCTTGAAAGCTTGAAAAAAATTGATTTGTATTGGAATACAGATATTAAGAAACAAGAAATGAATAAAAAATATATTACCATCAATTCTGTGTGACGGGTCGACAAGAAAAAGACAAGCTCCTCAACTGTGTTGCAAAAGTATACATGCAAGGATGGCTGTAAGTTTCCTTCATACGTTTCCTTGAATACAAATTTTCTTGCACAAAAACCAAAGCTATGAAGTAGACCTAAGGCTATGATAGAGTGCATGAATCGCAAAATTATTCCTCGTTATCACGCCAAATGAAAAACGGGCGACTGATGTAGGTATCACTGTTATTGACAGCTTGCACTCTCTCGATCAAAGACCCTTGGCCTGAACAGTGACCCACTCTATCACGGCGTGTGCTCTATCAACTAAACATGCATTGCCAACGCCCATGCAAAGAAGCAGGCCATAAAGCATGCTCAAAAGCCCAGGAGGACCGCCTCTTGCAGATCGCGGTGAACATCTATTAATTATCAGTGAAAGCATATGGTATATCGGTTCCTTACAAAAGGCCTGGACACGACATAGTTTGTTCTCCCCTTCTCGAATGCCTGTAGCGGCACTGAAAGTACAGCAAAAATGTGATCCTATGAAGATTGGTGTACAAAAGTAAAGAAAGTTGTCCCACTGCAATCTACCGTCGATAAAAGGCACCACTTACAGTTTCTTGGAGTACGATCCGTCAGACAGTTTCACCACCGTGTTTGGTAGATCTCTCCAGTCAGACCCAGGAGCTACAGGAACATGCTGAATTCGAGCGACTACCAATGGGTTTAATTCCTTACAAATATGATCTGTTAAAACTTGGGTCTCCTTTGATCCACGCATCTAGAAGTAAACGAAGTATTACACATATTGTTAAATATTTTTAACCTTAAAGAGGCAGAAAACTGTGCATGTTAGACAATCGATAACAACGACACTGCAGGACGGTCAATGTTACAAACATGTGAAAAATTTCATAGATTTTGACTTATATTTCCATTCTTCCTGTTGTTTCACTGATTCATTCGCTGACTTCCTTTCTTCTTTTTTCATTTGTCTTCTTCTTCCTTAATTTGGTTGTTTCTTCTCACACCTTCCTTTCTCTCTTTTTCATCTTCTTATATTTCCTATTTACATTTCGGAGGATCTGATGTTGGTATGTTCTTCCCTGAACTGATAATAATTCTATCTACGCCCCTAAGAACTTGTTGAAAACTGGGCACCTAATGAACGTATTGTTTTATAGGAGAGGGGGATTGATGACAGGGGCTTATTGATGACGGGGGGTTATTGATGACGGGGGGTTATTGATGACGGGGGCTTATTGACAATGGGGGCTTATGGACAATGGGGTCTTATTGATGACTGGGACTTATTGACGACGGGGGCTTACTGATGACGGGGATTTACTGATGACGGAGGCGTATTGATGACGGGACCTTACTGATGACGGGGGATTATTGATAACGGGCGCTTATTTGAGATCAGATATTAAGCAGAGAAAATATGATACTCAGGTTGTATTAGGAAGCATGCTGATTACAGAGCCAAGCCTTTTCATGGACCCCAAGAAAAACAACTGTTACTAATTCACGAAAATGTGTTTTATGAATGTTATTCCCTTTCTTAACGAAAAAGGAACAAATTTGATAGTAATACATTCATAATTTAACCCTATTTGTGTACGTGGGAGGGGTTTGAAGTGTTGAAGCTGATATTACAGAGCAAACCTTTTATCAGAAATGCGTACAAAATTCATCTGGCATTACTTTGAGTGATTCAATTTTCAAAAATTTTGGACACATGACCTTATTGTTTGCGTCCTTGTTTTCACGACCCGCGTCAAAACATTTTAAAAAATTGTTCAATTTCGCTTAATAATTTAATGAAATGTATTCTTAGGGGTTTCTTTTATTATTAAATATTGTGTATTAATTAAATATCTTTCGTATACAAGCTTTCTAAACAGTGAGGAAAATGTTACTCCCGCCAATAGTAACAAGACGTTTGCTTTTATTACAGGAGTAAATATGGCACTGGACAGGGTTTTTTTATACCTACTGCTAAAACAAGAAAATCGACACGAAGAATAAACATTGTAAACGCAACGAGAGCGAAAGATAACGACATAATGTGGTGTATGTGTGATCAACTATTTATGAGCGATTTCTCTGAAATCCCTGCCGATGGTTACGCTATTGCTTTTTGTGAGATGTCTTGTACCATGCTATTAAATCATATTATGAAAACATAATAGCTACAACAATTCGTCACTCGCTGTGTCTAAGTAAGGAAACTTTCATCAATCGCAAGATCAATTTTCTGAAAACAAAACTAACAAAGGGGGCATTTCTTGTCGTTTCAAAAGCGTACAGTGTATAATGGCAGCGTAATGATAAGAGAATCTGTTCTGGAGATCACAATGGAAGGCTGTCAAGAAAAATCATGAACATTAACAAAAGAAAGAATGCCGAAATTCGACCCAAAATACGTGATATAAAGGTGAGTTGCTGAGCTACAGTAGCCTCGGTAACAGCATACATCATACCTATAGCTACGTCATTAGCTTCCAAACTTCCATCGTTGGACATCGCATCCAGTATACAGATTCTCTCGGGAAGTTGACTTCACAATAGAAAGGTTGCCACCCAGCCAACCAATTTATTCAAGGCCTATTCCTAACTTTGGGGTTTAGAAGTGGGAATTCCGTAAATAATACAAGAAATAAATAGAAAAATTGATAAAAATTCATGCTTACTATTCTTTGATACTGACAGCGTGGCTCACAATCGTACCCACGCTCCTTTTTCTGTTCACCGTTAGAAATTGCTGGCAGGTCGGACATTGCATCTTGTATTGTAATGGCTCGGAATGGCGCCGAGTCGATTCCTTTGACTGTCTCGTACTAAAAAGAAGTTGAAAATGACTGATAGAATCGCATGCCAAAGAATAACAATAAATTGATCGAATCCACGTCTACCCGAAAAGAAGAAGAGGTATGGAGGAAACAAACACAAGGACTAATATAAAATAGAGCGATAGACACCTCAATGGTACTGTACTCATAGCTGTTTTGCAAGTCATAAACACAATCATAATCTGTGATCGGTCTGTCGACGTGGCGTTCAATAAGAACCGAACCGGGGTTATTCTTTACAAAACATGATAAAAAAATATTACTCAATTCATAGTAGACTTCATAAATTACGAGATAAAAGCAAACCGTTTGATTAAACACCTCCCTTGATTCGATCCTTCCCTTGAAAACACCTAACTTGATTGGATCCTTCCCTTAAAAACACCTAACTTGATTGGATCCTTCCCTTAAAAACACCTAATTTGATTGGATCCTTCCCTTAAAAACACCTAACTTGATTGGATCCTTCCCTTAAAAACACCTAACTTGATTGGATCCTCCCTTAAAAACACCTAACGTGATTGGATCCTTCCCTTAAAAGCACCTAACTTGATTGGATCCTTCCCTTAAAAACGCCTAATGGAAAGAGGCTAAACAGATGCTACACAAGGATGGTGCGAATGCCTCTTTTATGTGTCATGGAAAGACAACTGTACCAATGAACGGCTGTATGGGAACCTTCCACCAGCGTCTTCAAAGGTGTGGTACAGGAAACGAAAAATAGCAGGTCATTGTGTGAGACACTCTGAAGAAGAGGCGTCGAAACATGTCCAATGGCAGCCAGCAATTGACAGCATGACACCAGGAAGAAGAGCAGTAAGCTATATCGACACACTGATAATAAATCTCGCCTGAAGAATGTTGAAGAACATAGAACGGCTATGATGGATAGAGATGGATAGAGAAGACGGGCAGAATCAAATCGAATGGTAGCCTCGTCCGAAGTCAGTAAGAATGTAAAAAAGTACAGTTTAATGATCGTTCAATGTCAAGAAGACATAATAGGTCCTAAGGTGCAACCAACAAATTTACCAGCATTGATTGACTTTTGGTAGTTTATTTTGGTTATTGTGCGAGTGTTAAAGAACTCAGAATGGCCATGATGGATAGAGAGGGATGGGCAAGACGT
>JAAAKM020006971.1:21998251-22054480 GCA_010016025.2 Alatinidae sp. Z8VKAUB7J3 | reverse complement strand
TGTCTTACCTTGAACTGAGAATATTCTCGGGAGTTAAAGCGATTCATCCCACTAAATCCTTGACATGGTGGGCCACCGCACAGGAGTTCGACTTCGCCTTTCCTCGGTAGCTTTTGTCCAGCTTTGTTCATTGACTTACCCTTAAATAAAAGTGAATAAAACTATATAGTGACAGCTGGAATCTTTAAAAGGCGGAGGAATACACACAGCTTTCAATACCACAATCGCGAGTTCCATTATCTGATCCATTACACGTCCTTTAAACACAAGCAAACTATCTTTAAGTGAATAGAAACACTTTCAGATTATCAGACATTTAAACATTATGGAGTTCGCCAGGGACGTACGTTGTTTCCCTCTTTTTTTTAACATAACAAGGCCTGGGCGAATTAACCCCGGTATATTTACAAAGTTATCAAACAGTTCTCATTTTTACTAATATAAATATCACAATATATAAATAAATGGAATCACAGTAGGCGTATCCTTACTGGTGTCTAGCACTACATCTGAAAACATTTTACAAAAAATACCTAATGCAATACGTCAATGGAAAAGCTCGATGGGGGAAGGGTTAACAATAGTAAAAATTAAGGCTAGAATCTAGGACATGCTGATGATGCAACGACACAAAAAGCACTTTCAAGCTAAAGCAACACTTAATCATATGTACGTTCATGTTCTCCCGACTATGCACCTATAAAGGACACTTGGAAGTCATTTATGGGCGATGGTAGCGGCGTTCGGCAACTCTTACAGCCACAGTTTCTTCACCTCAGATATTATGCAGTAAAAAGTTGCCGTCCTTGGTGTCAGATGTTTGTATCTTAGTAGTAGCAAATAGTCTGAATGGAAGGTTGGCCTTCCTTCCGATGTCTATCAGGCCCATTCACAGTAGGAAATATGCCTAGTATTTGTTTTCATAAATATGGATTTAGTAGCCTGACATAAGCATACGGCAACAGGGAGTATTAAAAATGCATTACTAAAATTGACCCACATATAAGCCTCGTAGCACACCTTACGTCTAGCCTTGACTCCTTTTAAACAATTGAAGCATTACTAAAATAGACCCTTGTAGCACACCATACGTCTAGCCTTTAGCAAGTAAACAATTGTAGCCACTTTGGTTTTGTCTTGTTAACAACGTACCGCGTAATGCTCAGCCGAGCACCGAAAAGCGTAACAAAGTGGAGGGCATACCTCTATGACCTGCTTGAGAAGAAGGTTACAATCATCAGAGAATACGGTTGCACGGGGGTTATTAAGACGAAAAGCTTGGGCTGCAGCTTCCTCTTTTTCGATAGCCCATAAAGTGTCTGCAATACCGGCTTGGTGAAATCCCTCCGACAGACCTAAGTTGAAATAAGTGTTGTTCAAGCAAAATTAAACTCATCTCAAAACTAACTGGTAAAGCCAATATTAAGACTTTCTACCCTTGCAACAATCTTTTACAAAAAATTCAAATCAGGTAAAAATTTCAGACTTAAATGTAATTTAAGTAATATTGCAACACAAAAATTAGAAAGGATTCCTATACCACAAGCTGACCTTCAACAATCGAATTCTTGAATCGTTCGATGGAGCGTTCGAGGTAACTTTACATGTCTAGTCCGTCTATTGATGGGTAACTGAACATACCCACTACCCAAGGAGTTAGTCCGCAAAATACATGCATTTGTTACTTTTTCGCCAAAAAATGGTAACAATTGAGCAGATTACATGTCTTACAATCACAACCAAGGAGCAGTACGCTTTCGAGAATTGTTTACGATTACCTACTCCTACCTCTGCCTCTATCTCTCCACGATGGAGCCGTATCGCGTGCATTGGCTAGCAACGTAAACCTACGCGATACAATACAATACTTAACCCTTTTCTCTTCACAGGGTCTAGTAAATAAATGCACTGCATTTCCCAGCCAATCTTAAGGATTATATTTTTCTGATATATACTTTTCTTATGTCACAGCATAGTTTTATGTTGGTAGCTCATCAGATGTCCCCCAAACATGCGTTTGATAAATGGGAGTGTATCAAAAATTAAAGAAAACCACAAACTTGAAATGGCCATTTTAAGGGTCAATTAACGCGTTAAATTATTTCAAACGTATAACCAAATAACACGGCAATTACTTTGTTTAGCAAGTGCTTTTTACAAATAAGTGAATTTCAACGTGTGACTTTATAAGAAAGTTGTTAAATTCAAACGCAAAATAAAAAGTGTACAGACATGTTCCTAAAATGCCCTGTTGATCGCATATCGGTGACCATAGTGCCGCAATATGCACCTTCCTAGGGAAGTATAATATTAAAAAAGGAACCATATTTCACCATTTTAGTATGCAAAGATAGCACAAGAGTACTATTTTCGGGTAGAATTGTTTCCGAATAGCACGAGTAGAGTAATCTAATAATGACTGTGTAATGTTAGTACATATATCCAACAAATGTTTCAGTTAAATAAAAATCAAATAACTAACCTGAGTTTTCAAAATTTCTCCTTTTGTTAGCTGCATATCACCTGTCAATTCTCGCACTGCGATACCAAGGGGTTCAAGCTTTTTACCAAAATTTGCTGTCATTTCAGCAGCTAATGCCTTCATTGGAGCAACGTAAACAATCTAGAGCAAGAAGAGTGATTCATACTGAGGTTGTCACTTTGCATTTTTAATTATTGTCGTCGCACAGTCTAATAACACAATGTAAACATAAACATAACATAAGGAAATAATACAATCGTTACCGATGTTTTATTTACATATGCAACAAGCAGGCCCTTTATCGAGCCCAGGCATTCGTAAGTGTTCCTCTGCTTGTGGTTTTGCAAAGACTGCAACAAATCTGAACTGTCAACTAGATACCTACACCACCATATCTTATCAAAGCCCTCTTTAAAGAAAATGGTCACTGTCACTTCATGGGTAATACAAGAAGCACCTTTTAGTCTAAATTGTATGAAGTGGTCCATATGTAGTTGTTTATTTCCATTTAAACAAGCGGAACATATGAGGGCCCTATAAAAGAACTAACTGTCACATGTAACAGGGTTCTCATTAGGATCGTCTTTGAGTTTCCATATCTAATTTTGTCAATGAAGAAATTTAAGGTGTAATACGTATAGCATCAATAGTCATCTCCCACGTTATTGTCGAAAAGTGCCATGTACAGTGTGCATTTACTTTCTTGGATTGAATCTCAAAATAACGTCGACCAACATATTAATGGTCCAACCTCTAAAGGAGAAGTTAATGTCGCTTGAGCCACCCACACTAACCTTAAACTGATCCTTCTTCAAGACTCCTCCTTGAATATTCTTTTTAACCTCTTGAACGATAGTTAACAATGCAATATTCGTCTTCCCTGCTCCTGTTGGTGCACATACTAACAGATTTTCATTTGTGTTGTACGCTGCCTCAAAAACTATGCTCTGTATTCTGTTGAGCTTCTTGACACCTTTGAATGCTAGCTTGCCGATCTAAAAGTGAATAAACGATTCGAATAATCAATGCTTCCATAAATATGAAGACATGGAGAAGAGAGAATTTAAAAAGTCACTTTTGAAAGACACTAGTGAAAGTGAAACTATGCCACCACAAGGACTCCAGCCTATTACCAAAGCTATTGCGGCTCTACTAACACAGCTTGATAAGCCCTGATGTTTACATACTCTATTTCTTTAGTCGCCACATTAGCTCGTAATCGTCAACTTTTAGCCGTCGACATCCAGCCCTTACACTGTCTCCCATACTTCTTCCTTCTATAAATGCTATACGTAATCTTAAAACTCTCTTACATCAAAACTAATAACACGAACTGATATGGGTACTTTAAGGAACAACGCGGAAAACTACTAAAGTATATACAAATCATAAGATATACATAAAAAATAACACAATTAGCCGAGTCACATCCCAACCTCACTATCATACAGAGATTCCTAGGTCACGAACGTCGATCGTTCAAGAATAAAACTCTTCTGCAGAGCGTGTATTTGAATAAACTTCTTGTGTTACTTGTTAACAGATATGATTATGATTGCATATCACTTTTTCGTTACGTATTGCATATATTGTAATTGTAAATTTGATCATGCCAGGCAATTTGACAATAGACAGATCGAGTGCTGGTAATCAGTCTTGTTTACTCTCCTGACCGCCAAAGAAGATGGCGTGACTTTATGTTTCTAATTCTTGCATATGTAATTACTCTAATGGTAGTCCAATCCTCCATCAAGATGTCTATAAACCGAGCGCTACAAAGGTAATTTCATCTATGCATCACGAGATACGGGAAAACAAAATGAAGTCCCGCCATAACGAACATCTTGATTAAACGGTTCCGAGTCCGTACCACCATGTTTTAGTATACAATCCAGCTATCAATATAAGGAGCTCTGCCCCTACTGGTTTGTTATATGGTTACGTCTACGGCATTTATTACCCCTAGACCTCATTCCCTTCAATTCACGTCATGGTATTCGTATTTACAAAACAACAAACAGTTTCGTTTTATCACTAGGCCTGTTTAATCAATCTTGTTTTAGTGGACGCTGATTAGTCGAACAACACAAGCCATTCAGGCAGTCCAAATTTTGATTAGCTCCTTCAAAAATTACAGTTGGGTTTACTCTTTCACAAATTTCATTTCGGTCATTCTGACGATAGTACTCTAAGGAGTGTCGGACGAAAAGAGTACATAATATTTTCGCTATTTCGCGCAATATTCTTGTTTTAAAACAACAAACATAAAACTAAGATTTAAACATTCGATAACAAACAGTAAGATCGGGGTTACGCACATTGATACTGCATTGACATATCGTTAACTTCTATTATTATGAGTTCTTACTATTTTCACTCCACACAAGGAGGGTGCCGATACTAGGCGTGCACTTAAAAATTATCTTTTGGGTTATCTTTTTGTTTGCTGCAAGTTGTTGTTTTTTTATCTATTTGCTGCACGGTCTTACCCGAACCTGACTCCTAAGCCTGAGCACAGGTCATCATTATAATGAGGGGGAGTGATAAAGCCCGACTGCAGCGACCAGGGGATTCAATTCACTCTGTTCATAGTTCACTAGGTTTAAGGGCAGCGAATAAGTCTACTGCGCCATCTTTATAGCAAAAAATTATGAAAAAAAAACCAATTAATGGAAGTTATGCCAAAATATCACTGAGAACTTTGAAAATTTTAAAATCTTGGGCGGAGAACTGAATTGTACCACATACGTAAAGAAATAAAACATGTTAATGACGTAGAAAAATTAATACTTAAATAAGATGTTTTTGTATTACCTCATCTAATCCACTAATGTGGAAAAAATCATCAGTTTCGGAAGGAGGCTTAGACGATGTTGGTGGAATATAAACCTCTTCGTACTGTCGATTATTCTCTCTTTCAACATTTGGTGGAAGAAGTATCTTATGAAAAGGTAACAGAAGAAAAGTACTACAGAAATCAAAATATACATGGCTAAATAAAAAATTAACTATCAAAAACAATAATCAATTGTTAAACACAGAGTTCGTTAATTGAAAATACTTAAGAAACCTATAAAGGCTTTGTAAGTTGTACATTTGTTGAACGAAACATTTTAACGTGGCTTTTTGAAAGAGAGCAAGCTTGCCGGAAATTCCTGAAATTATTTTGCTACATCACACATTATCACACTTTATTACACATCACACGTCACAAATCATCACACATAATACATCATCACAAATCACACATCATCACATATCAAACATCACAAATCATCACACATCATCACATATCATCACACGATATTTTTTCACACCTCAGGCCCTTATTCTTAATAATGTATCATATGAATCCTTTATGACCAAATTGTTTCCTTAATCGATACAACACAACCTTGGCATCTAGACATTCTTGGTCATTAAAACATATCAATACTACAAATACTACAAAAGGAACTTATGTGTAACTTGCTACTTCATCTTGATTGGAGACCTGGGTACTATATTGGCAAGAAAGCTACTCTCCCTACAACAAAAAATAACTTATTTCTTTCTTGAAACTAACCAATCATAGAAAGAGACATAATTTTCCCTAAGGATCAAACATCGAAATTCTCTTGTTAAAAGAAAAGTAACAGTAGTAACAAAAGTAACCTTATTCCAAAAAAACGTTCCAGCTTGGTGACATGGTATAGTTTATCATTAATAAAGTAGACCATGGAATTGATAACTCATATATGAGAGACAGTAGAGAAATAAGATGTGTCCTTAAATACATAAACACAAAACATAAAAGACAACAAGTACTGTGAATACTCCACACTACTGCAATAGAATTATGGCACTATTCCCCTACTAAATCAGTCTAAATTCGTCTCAATATATCAAAAATAAAGCACAAAGAGACATGAGAAGTCATACAGAAAAAGAACAGAACAAAAGGAAGAGAGGGAGGAAAGAAGAAAGAAAGAAAGAAACTGGGAGAGACAGAGTGAAACAATTAAAAAGCAAAAGAACGAAAGGAACAAAGGTAGATAGAAAGAAAGGAGAGGGGAATAATATAGAAAAAAGAGAAATACAATAAGGAAAAAAGAGGACAGAAAAGCTGCTTCATTGTGCAGTTCAAACAAAAGTTCACTAACAGGCAAAAACAGTTTTGTTACCTTTGAACCAGCTACATGAGCTACTGCATGATGGTTCACTGCCAGATTATCATATACAAACGGATAGGCCACACGATTGGTTGAATCCTGACCACGTAATTTAAATAACGATGATCGAGAGGCTTCTGCCAGGGCAATTTCACTGTAACAAGAGCAGGGAAATTGTGTACATTTAAGTCCTAGAAAGTTTTACTTGATGTTTCATGGGTGTAATAAATTGAACATCAGAAACATTTCTTATACTACATTATGCTCGTACAACAGCAATTTTGAAGGCCAAAGACCAGACATCTGAATTCCTACAGCCACTACTATCCCTTATCAGGAACTACCATAACAGGACTTACTCATCCTAAATAAACTGAAAAATTGTATTTCAAGTTTTATTTCAAGACTTATAGATACTGATTCCTAGTGCCAATACATATACTTCAAGTTAGATAATAGCATAGTCTTCCACAAAGGAGGGGCAGGAGGAGGAGGTAACAACCTCAAAAATGAAGAGACACTATACGATTCTTAAAGCTTTGAGAGAGGGAGGGTGAAATTAAATGTTGAAGATAATTCTGGGGTACAGCCAACTCTCGCCCACCCAGTTTTTTTCTGTTTTGAAATTATGTCTTAGTACAAGTAATGCATAAGTGCACTTTTTCACTACCTACTGGTCTGTAAGTGTGCTTAACACCTCTCCATAAGAAAAAATAAACTGCTTACTTGTTGGCAATTTGTCCATTATCATACCTCCCACTTTTAGCAAGTTTCTTTTCGTCTTTGCGCAATTGTTTCAACAGCTGTTTCTCTTGCTCTGACTGCACAGAAACAGAAAGAATATACCATTAACAAGATCACGTTGGATATTTCATACTCTGAATTCAAACAATACTCATTAAAAAATATTCTCTTGCATGTAAAGACCATTCTTTTAAATGATAGGCAATAATAAGTAACTTGCAATGCTACTAAACTGAAGATGACTATTACGGAAAACATTTGCTCAGATACATTCTAACCTCAGTATGGGCACCTATTGCTTAATTACAATGTAGGATCATGAGTGTCCACTACTCTTGCTGTTAACTTGTGACCATAGTTGTTTGTTTTGCCTACACATCATACTTGCCATGTAATTACTTGTTTAGTAAAGAAATTTAAACCTGTACAACAACATTGACCCTCGTATGCATATTGTTTCATAATCTGTATTTTGCATTGCTTCCTTGCACTTACGTCAGGTAAATAGTTTTGAAGCCATAAAGAGGGACAGGAAATGCTCTCGTAATTATCCAATCTTGCTTTACAGCCCCACTGAACCACAAGACCTATGGGTTTTTCTCACACTGCTCTCACCTCACTAAAGCAATGCTCATCCTTAAGATATCCCTTATTAATGAGTACCAAGCTACTTGGCTCACTCCTATCTGAGATAAAATCTCTTGTTATGGTATACTTCATACTTTGATTGCTAGTATCATTGAAGTGATTCTTTTATAAGTGATTTGCCCCTGAAGCATTATGTCCATGAAGATTCCATCTTAGAGGCTGGTGCCCCACAGGAGGATTATCTTGTTAGAATTTTCCTTGCGGGGCTTAAATTCCAAGGAGTTTCATATAGGAAAAAATTTGTCTAAGGGGATATTGTTAGGCACCCCCTGATGTATGCTATGTAAGTTTCTCTACCACATAGGAATACATTTAGGGCAGAGTAATCTTAGCTCTTTAATATAAATGTTCCTGATTTGTGGAGGCCAGTATACATTTACAAGAGCTATAAAGACTACCCTAAACAATATATATTTTCATCATGGAATCTCTTCAATTTAATCCATCTTTCGGTAATTCTGTGATAAAGTATTACCAACACTACTTTTTGAAAACCCATTATTAAATGCACAATTTTAAAGCAATGTAAAAAAACAGGTCTTCCTGCTTTTCCCCACTATTTGACCTGGAGGCCAGTGCTGTAGTAATTTGATAAAGAAGCTGCAGCATTTGAAGAATGGACTCAACTTGCTGAGAAAAGTTTTTCTAACATGTAAAACAACAGTGTACATAGAAAGACACATTTCGGCAGCTACAAACAAAGTTTAGACGATTTGGATATTATAATAAGATGTGCATCTTAAACAAAATCTTCAAATCGCTTTATCAAAATTGCCTTTGATTATATAAAGCTTACTTACCTGAATGGTAACTGATGGTGCAGGTGCTTGTGGAAGTCCTCGTCCTCTGTCCTTAGCATTTTTATCCATTCCTAGGTTATAAGCTCTACATAGTCGAGTGATCCTCAGACGATTTTTTAAAATAGTTTGTATCAGATCAAACGCATCATAACCAAGTAATTCAAATAAGTCATTTTGAAGTTCATCATCCCTCTTTGATGACATTAGCACTTCTAAAAGTGCCTTCATAATATTGATCACTGAACCATGTCCAGATGATTCAGAAAAGTATGACATACACTGGTTATATAACCAATCTGGTCCAAATTCTTCAATACCATTACTAAATGAGTTTCCATTCATTCCAAAATTACTTTTACTATTTCTATCATTATAACCATTTTCAAACTGCTTTAATTTAACACTTCTGTCTTGACTTAATTTTTCCTTAAACTGATCCACAAAGTTATTTTCATCATTTGTTCTCTTGTCAAAGTTTGTATAGTGTATATCATTTGAAACCAAATATTCTGGAGTTTCTACTACAATGTCTATTTTGTGTCCAAAACGTTTGGTGGTAGCAGATGATGACACTTGAATATCTTCTGCAACTTCAGCAGGGAAGTAGGCCATTATCTGCTGAATCAGAGAGCAACATTCATTTGCTGCTGTTGCTGGAAAGGGACCGAATAGCTCTTTCAATTTTTTGGTCTCTGGTCCACGAATTTCAGATGTTGTCTTCAGCAAGTCAAATATTTGTGCTGTCACTGACTGTAGCTCAGCTTCTGGAGGTTCGGTACCAACTGTACAAAGCAAAAGGGGAAGAGGATAGCTATAATGAATGCATGCAAGAAATTGGATGCATTTCTACTGAGGGTCAAGAAAACTGCTCTTAACTATATATATTGTGTGCTCCTTCAAAAGACCGGCAATTATTGAAGATTTTAAAGAATTCTAAAGAACCACTAAGATATAAAATGCTTTATCTGTTACAATCATTGCTACAACTTGCAAATTTCGTTCCTAGAACAGGGACTAGGCCATTGGTTTGTTGTGCAATTATAGAAAGCTGGAAAATTCTTACCAGTGTGGTTAATTCTAGATGTCAATCACTACTGCAAAAATAATTTATCAATACTTCACTTCTGCCTATGAAAAGTAAAAGATGAATAGAACACAATTATATTTACTACATGCTGAAAGTGGATAGTCCTTTGAAGATAAAGACACCCGGAGCCAATAAAAGAAAGACAACACTATCAAACAACCATTTTAAAATTATAACTGTTTGTAGTAACAGGATGTACTTATATATAATTAAAAGCAGCATTACTGCAAGTCCATTATCAAAGCACAACCAATTTCTTTCACACTAGGGAGGGAACTTTAAAACTATGGATTCCCAGTAGACATTGCCTTATTTACACATGTGATAAAGAGCTTGTCTTTGCATGGTACAAGCCACAGCTCAATATTAAGGATCAGGAATAGGTCCTGACTTAGGTTACAGGATTGAGTTGCGTAAGAGTAAGAAGATGTTCTCATTTTCTACACACAGAGATGGACTAAACAACATAATATATATACCCAGGAATGAGCAGCACGCCCATAATAAATGCCCACCATCTGCGAGTTGTCTAAATGCCTTTATGAGAGAAACATTCAAAGAACCTCCCGAATTCTGGTTTCGTTAAAGTGAGATGGGGGAGGAGCCCATATAGGTGGACCACATGACAGATGGGGGAACCAACCCTGGAGGGTGGCACAATAGATATTTAAGACTTATACTAGTAATTATGAGTGACTATGGTGTCTGTGACACTCTAGATAAATGGCAAATTTTGGAGGGCTTGCTTGATAACATAATGCCCTGGAGTATTGGCATGGCATTATGCCATATCGCTGATAACTCTGTGGCTGAAGGGGGCAAGTGGAACCTGACAAGGGAACTTGTAAATAACATATAAATGCAACAATATATTTATTTAGCTCTAACTATTTGTACTTCGAGTAAATACAGAGGTAGATATAGATACATATATATATATGTATATATATATATATAATTATTATTATTTTTATTATTATTGTTATTATCATGAAGATTATAATAATTATTATAATGAAGATTAGCAATAAAGGCATTGAGTTTAAATTATTATAAATTATTATCATTATTTTTTTTACCATGGATAATTTCAATTTTATAAAATTTGTAAAGAATTTGAACTTTAATGCAAATGCTTATGTTGAAGTGTTCTGAAGTAGCCATCAGAACATCTTACTATATCTTTAATAGGTGCAACAAAGACTGGACTTACCTTGCAAGAGATAGGAAGAGATGGCAGGTCATGTCCGCCAACGTCCATGATGGATAAGGCACTTAAAAGAAGAAGAAGAACCTTTGATTATATCTCAGCCCACCACTTTCAACTTGGTGATGCCACTCCTGTACCATCCCTGTACCGAAGTGTAGCTTTTCAACTGCAATGTTCAAAGTGATCATAGCGCGGTGGAATGTTGCTTGCAGCAAATACAGGCAAGGTTCAAATTGTGGAGCAACTTGAGCGCCAGTTTCGATCCTACGAATACATAATTTTTATACAAACATTTCATTACTTAGCATGTACGAAGCAGTCAGCTTGTCAGTGTTCCCACACCGAGCTACAAAACCCTCAATTACAAGCAAGGATTGTAAATAAGAGCTTAGGCTGTCACTAAAACATACACAAAGAACCGTTAAAATCAGCAGCGAATCAATGTATTAGGTCCTGTTTGATGGCAGGATCTTCCTGCTTAAATGAGAAAGAGATGAAGATCCCAAACTGATTATTTTACTTGTATCCAAATCTCATTCGCATTAAATCCAGGTATGAATTGTAAAGGGGGAGGGCTGATTTCAATGCGCGACAGGGTGGATTCTACGGTTTTTGTCTGTTATATTCTCTCAGTTGCTCATATACACATTGTAAAACCGCCTTTACAGAAGATTCTAAAACATTCCAACCTCCCCATAACATCGTATCTTTAGTCAGAATAACAAAAGCAAAATTCATAAAGGGACCTTACTGGAAGACTGAGTAGCCCCCCTCCGCCTTCTGATTCGCCACTGGTTAAAATAATGCATGAATATTGATAAATGGGACCATTTATTTCCGGGCTGCTTCCAAATCGAGGCTGCTGTGCTCCCTTTAATCATTGTCATTATTCAAAGCGAGACTCGAGAGCTACAAATTATTAATAAACAGTTGCTCAAGGACAGGCAATAATTTCAAAAAGTTTCCACTTATTTTGCCTCAGTATCATATAGAGTTTTTCAGTGAAGTAACTACAATAAAGCCACAAAGAACACATAGGAATCTGGCAGCATTACAGTTCGTGTAACATATTACAAATGACCAAATAGTATCTTGGTTTCTAACAAATGCCACTATGCTCTTGTATTGTGATATAAAGTAAACGAAATGTTAAGCGTCCCAAAGACACTCAATAATATTGACAACATTATTGATCATTTGCGGGCAATGTGGCAGGCCTTTGGGAAGAACTTTCTTCCAAGAAGGAGTTGCACTTAAATATGCCCTCCGATTGCGATGCGCAAAGAAACGACGACAATCAGAGAACACTCTCTGATTTCTAATACAAGATCTTTTTTGAACTTCCGTACTTTACTGAAATGTTGCGTATTGCGATTCAACTTACGACTGTGTTGCGATTGTAATCTACGTACAATATTAAGATTACATTAGCACTACTTATATGATTAATAACAAATGAAAACGATTAACTCGACAAAAATATAATGAGTTCTTACCGATTGGGCCTTTACACCAACCACCTGGCTGGGACTTGAGTATCCGCTACTCAGCTGGGCGACTTCGCCCACAAACTCAGTTTTTCCGGTTTGCCTAATTTAAATGTAAGTCCGCTGACCACGTGGCTTATGTGTCAACCCAGCATCTAGACAGCAAATCGTTACATTAAAAATCATATCGTTATGTACGATTAGAGACATTTAATGATAGTTTGACGTGATTATTTTACTATTTGCCCATACTTAGCTCTTTCTAAAGACCAATTTTTATCCAATTAGCCCGTTTCGTTCATCTTTTACTTCGATTTAATTTCAAAGAAATAGAGAGAATGTGGATCACTAGTCTGTCCATGACGAATGACGATGGTGAAATGATCTAGTATTGTTAACAACATTGAATAGTATGTGGTGAAGAGACATTTCATCAATAAAAGCCCATCAATATTATGATCAATATTATTTGAGCGTCTATGTGCCGCTTCAAAGTCTCACCAGATGGACTGGTTGTATTGTACGTAATCATGGATCCACAATCTCCGCCCACCCTGCATGAGATGACGCCTATTTCCAAGAAAAACGACCATAAACATCATTTTGACGTAATGAATAAAATTATAAAAGGAAGAAAGATACCTCCGAGCTGTAGTATTCTAAGGAGTTACATTAATTTTGGAACTTTAAGATGGTATTTGGTTGACAGGTCTATTATGACCATCTGTCCTGGATAGGAGTGTTTTGTTTGGAGGCCTTGTCCCTTACAATTCATCTATCAGAAGAAAGTTTTTCTTGGCTGTAGACGTTTTGCCACTGGTGGAGCAACAGCGAGAACATATTGATTGAAGCTATATCACTTCGGAAACAAGCCGATCGAATTTCTGGTTTATTATATTGCAAGACCCAAATTGAAAGGAACTCTATTAGCCTAAAGTCTGTCGGTACTTTTCGGAGACCCTGATTAACACTTTGGAAATTGAAATCCCAACCGTAGATAATAATCGATCGAGCGCATGGGCGGTGGAAAAGAGTGGCAAGGCCACTCCAATGCCCCTGCGCTTAATGTAGCCCCACCGATAATTTTGAAACCATGTTATTCAGAACAGAGGGTTGAGTTGATTCAGCCATTTGAATAGAATGGAGCAGGATAGATCAGTGCGGAGACTTGAAAACTTCTGGAGCAAAGCACAGAGGTGGATCGAAAAAGACACGCCAAGAGGTTGTAAAATAGATTCGCTACCGAGAAATTAGTTTAGACCTAGCATGGTCTAGATCAAAATGGAAGTCAGCCATTTACATACACCATTCAACCCATGCACACGTAGAAAATGAATGACAAATAGAGCATGATGATGATGCACTTAAACAATATGATATGCAAGCAAATGTCCGGTCACACTGCCAACGATACCGATAACGATAAATATAAAATAAAAATCATTGGTCCTAATTCACTCAACAGCGGTCACACTGCAAGCGATACTGATACAATACTCCCCACGATATTTTTGGCAAATCAATCCTGGAGCGATTTTATCAACGATGCGACAACGATAAAACCCGCGCAGCCAATCATCGCATAGAAATCAGCTGAGGCGAGTTCAAAATGGAGGTAAAGCAATACACAAAAAACGCAGTTATGTTCTTATGCCAAATAGGAGGGTACCACTGATATAGCAAATCTTTTCAGTAGCAGAGAGGCCTGAGTTGCATTTGGCTCCACCAAATATTCTAGCCCATCTCATTCGAGATACCTTTCGAGACACCTGAAGCGACGTTACTCAAATAAGCATTTATCCTTGCGCCATGATCAACTCAGGCTGAATTTCTCAGCTAGTGCGAATAGCTTGTCCAAATCATCAGCCTTATTTATATATATTAGCACTTGTTCGACTAATCCACGATCTTCACATAGTCAACTCTTTTCATACTTCTCAGTGTAAGGATGTAGCCTGGAAACAAATTATGATTGACTATTATGACTTTCTCCTGCATATGAAGCTTTGAACTTTCTGTCTTATCAGAATCCATGCTTCTTACAATGTCAGGTTCTCATGATTGTGTAATAGATACGTAATTGTACATTAGAACAACTCTGTGCTTTACAACGCAACACGCTATATATTGGCGGCGAGAATAGTCACTATAGGATCTACTCAGTCAATTACAACAGGACACAAGCCTGTACCGTTAAATGTCTTCCTACCCAATACGAATCATATTTGAAAGACGCTAGAGAAATAAGGAATAAGTCATTTCCGGGGCTCCAAATACCAAATACGGAGCTCAACTCAAGTAAGAAGTCCTGAAAGTTGTAGATTATTCACTGGCTTGGTCGTTGAAGCTGACAAAACTCAAAGTTAATTACCGAAAGAAAGACTAACTAAATCTTTTCTTTTCACTTTCAATGGCGCATGGCAATTCTTTGTCATCGACAGACAACCTTTAAAGATAACGCTTGTGGAGAGAAGGAGCCATTGTGTTATCAAACGTTACATATTGTTTGATAATTTTATTGATGTAAAAGCACGCGTATGCTACCAGCAGTTATTTTTGATAACATCTCAGCAAATTGAGACAGGAGCAATTGGGAAACATAATCTCACTGCTTAAACTGGTGTACTTTTTAGGATTGAATCTGTGGCCCGTCTCTGAAGTGGTCACTCATTTAATGCACGTCGTTCTGCCTACGACAGGCAGCCTAGCCTGCGCGCAGACAGAAACTACTGACGTACCCCCTTCAGCTGGGATAGTCTGCTCGCAGGCTACAGGCAGCCAATTGTTTTGGAGTACCATTAACTGTTCGCGGCTTTTTCTGTTTCCATACATGGCTGCCTTCTTCCACATTATTAGCACAAAACGCCATCTCTGTCGGGTGACTTTGCTTACATTGTAAAGAGTACAACGGACAGCTTAACGATCTATTAACGTCTCCCTTGACAAAACTACGTGTATTCAGGTCAGCGGTTTATTGAAAAAGTTAAAAGTCGGCCTGCACTTACGTTTGTGGCTTTTATTACTAAGAGAGTGATGGGAAAATTCAAGGCTGCTGATAAACGGATGCAATTTGGAGATTGTATCCTGATGACTTGATATCTTTTGATAACCAAATTCATTGAGGAATTGAAAGAGTTGAGGAAGAAATCGTCAGAATATTTGGACGACATTTATCAAAATATATTTATTTCTTGCCTTAAATGATGACTACCCTTTGAGTAAGAGGCAACGAAAACTGTCATTCTTGTTCGACGCCAGCATTGTGAAATCAACTGGGGGATATTGGAATATGGATGTCTCCCAAGAAACATTCTATATTGCTCTTTCGATGCTCTCTACAACTATACTAAGGAAATAAAAGCAAAGTCTTGTGTGAAACTCAAATATCATGGCACCAATGTGATGCCTTCTTCTTCATACTGAGAAATTTATTAATACTTTTTAACTGGCACCTTTTCCTAAGGTTGTCAATGAAACAATCAAGTTGCAAGAATTGAAAGAGAAGACGATGTTTTGAGACTGTTTCACCAGATAGCATTAGAGCTGTGGCATGCATCCTTTGCCGACTTAGTCGTGGGTTTGGAATTACTTATACTATACGCAACTAAACCACTCGTTGGGCCATAACAAACTTAGTTACGTAGTGGAAACGACATTCTTAATAAAGTGTTTTCTTAATTCCACTTCAATGTATGTCAGGTCATGATTCACGATCATCTCCGAAAACGTAATGACTAAGATTTGTCCTGCAATACTGCTTGATAAAGCTGCCAAGTTAGTAGGCCTACATGAATTGTCTGATTGTTATAGTGTCTTTTAACAAGATTTGATGACCACTTAAACCTTAATGTACTGCTTTCTAAATGATGTAAAAATGCATTTGATCCGGAATGTGTAATGCATATAATGGGACTTGCCTGCACTATGAACACGCCCAAATATCACACCCTTTTACCACTCTTTAGAAAAGGTCGCTATAGGTGCCTATGATCTCATTTGGCAAAACAGCATTTCATCTCAAATGAGCCTGGAGTTTGTAAAATGAATTTTGAAGTTTGTGAAATGAATTTTGAAGTTTGTGGGCGGCAACATTCCAAAATATATACCTATCAGAGCAAATTATTCTAGATGAAGACCACAGAAATTTACCCCTCGTAGTCGTGAAAATTGGTTTGACAAGACACCAAAATGGATTTGAAGAGTAGTCACATTAGACGTATAAACTATTTATTTTCATGTGCCAATGAATTTAAGCCCTAAATTGTATATGGCAAGGCCGTGCAACAGATATAACAATAATCAACAGGAGTGCTTGCCTAAACAAACAAAGTCCTTTCTCAGCTATAATATGGGAATTTTGGGTCAGTTTCCCTATTTTCAGAGAAACAGTAGCATGTAAATGGTCAATTATATCTTTAAGTAGTTCCGAATACTTTTTTTCTATGACATTTTAACTGAATTTAAGATACCATACTTTAAGTAAAATGTGAAAGGATGTAAGCCCAGGCGAGACCATAAGCACGTTGCCCTGCTAACCCTTCAGAATTTGGGCCCAATTCATTTGTAGGTTACGAGTATTGGCCAGGGTAAAAGTTGTAAAAGGTCCTCTAAGAGTGGAATAAATAACATCAAAGAAACGCCAGATTTTTCTTTGCCTTACGCTGACCTCAAAGTTTAAACAAGTTCGAAGGTTGTGGAATATTTCCGGCACGGCCCTGCAATTCGTCATTGCATAATAAAATAATTAACAACTTTCTGAATAATTAACAACGCATATTGGGGAGGTGGATTGCTTCATTAAGTCAAAAGTTTACGGAAAGTGGTTGTTCTGCAACCATCTATTACTTACAATTATCGTAACTTAGTTGGATATTAGAATGACTTCACTTAAGTTATTACTTTTATTGACTCGTTATCCTTTAGTAGAAGTCACAGAACTGTTGTAAGGGATCCAGGGTTTATCAGCTGGCAAGATTCATCATAAACACGCCACTTGTGCAAGCGACGTTTCTGAAGCATTAGAGAAGTTGATTTTGAGGTGAGAGGGTGGAAATGACTTTTCGGAGGCAGACATGTAGTTGAAGAATATCTGACTTGACTTCTAGCAATGTCTGAAAAACCACCGCTAACCAGTACTCCGTCTACTGGTGGAGGAAAGGAAAGAGCATTTGCACAAAGAATACTACGGTAAGCTTGTATATTTCGTTGTCATTCACCAGGAAAGAAATGTTTATTGTCACTCGATTTTGAAACTCTGGACAATACATTTAACATGTTGGGCTTCTGTTTTCGGAAATTCTAGAAAATATGAGGAGAGCATCACAGCTGAGTTGATATGCCTACAGTTGTGTCGTGTTTGAATTATATAGAGTTAGTTGGTTTGGTCATATTACACGTTGGCCATCGTAACTTTTTTGTTATCAAGTGGCGTTCTGCTCTGCTGCTACAACTAATTGTCACAGTTTTGAAGTATTATTCAGCCGGTGTTTCACCCCGTTGATATGGTCCTAATGTCTGATTATTCGATTCAGAGAATGTTTTACAATGTGCCGTCTTCCGAGTTGGTACTTAAAGAAGCACAGCGCCAAAGAAGCAGATCCATTTGAAATTTGATGCAGCCTGTTTCCGGTAGAGGCCTTCATTTTTTTGAGAATTGTCACTGACAGGTGTTAAATTCTGACATGAAAATAGACACCTCGATCATCACATTCAAATTGCCAGGTAACCAAGGAGCAGTTAGAATTGTAGATAGACTATCAGGTATACCAGTATTTGTACCCAACATTAAGGTTACTGTGGACAGAACAGGTCCCCCTTTAGCTGAGTGGCGTTAGGCATAAAATATAGTACTGTAGGCCTATTAAAGAGACTTTGAGAGACTCAAATTTTCTTACCTTCTATCTTCTACCCTTATTTGTTTTTGTTAGTATGGAAAACGTGCTTCAAATCAGAAAAACAGTTAAAACCAGCTTGATGTATTAAACTGTTTACATTGCTTGCTGGTTTTGTTTGGATGTGACCCAAAAAATTAAAAGCTAGCACAGAAAGTCTTTGAGGGTTATTACCGATTCCTCATTATATCATTATCACTGTCATCATTATCATCATCATCATTATCATCATCATCATCATCATGTTCATGATTATAATCATCGTTATCATCATCATGTTCATGACTATAATGATCATCGTCATTATCATCATCATCATCATCATCATCATCATCATTACCATCATCATGTTCATGATTATTATGATCAGGATCATGATCATCATGATCATCATCATCATGAGCATCATGTTCATGATGATGATGGTGATGATCATCATCATTGTCACCATTGATTTTCCAGTAGAACTACTTACTCCTTTAAGTGACTATTATAAACTATAAATGAAACAATGTTTGAAGACCCTAGTAATTGTTTATACTCAGATTGATGACTGCTAAAAGCTAAGCCTAAACTTGTCTATATATACAATGTAGGGCTACAGATGTATGATTATAGCTTTATACAAAGGCCTTATGTTAATAATGCCTATGGCTAAAGAACAGAGGAAGAATTTATGATGCGTGCATCAGGTCAGTGTTATTGTATGCCTCAGAAGGCTGGCCTATGACAGATAGACTGCAGACGGTACTGACAGGCTGTGACTGATGAATGCTACAGTATGTGGCTGGAGTGACTTAGGATGACTGGATTTGAAGTGTAGAGGTATCAAACAGATGTGGTGTGGAGTCATTGAAAACACTGGTGAGAAGAAGACAACTACGATGGTATGGCCATGTCAGGAGAAGAGATACAAAGGAGCCCCTTGGAAGGATTTTAAACCTTAATGTAGATGGAAGGCGACCACCCGGACAACCGAAGAAGAGTTGGATGAAGACGATCAAAGATGATATGAGATGTGTCAGAGCCAGAGAGGAAGATGTTATGAATAGAGACAGGTGGAAGAGTCTTATAATGCGTCAAACCCCAAAGCTATGGGAGAAGAAGATGTCAAACGGAGAAAGTAAAGTAAGTATGTAAGTCACAATACTTCTGAATGGCATCAGACATGTGAAAGGTTATATCAGTTGAACTGTTTACAGTAGAACTGTCATTAGGTTACACATGTAGAGAGTTAAACCAGAGTTAAGCAGCAAAAGCATAAGCATCTGAAGGGTAAAAATACATAGGGATTTAGATAAGGAATGTGAATCCTGGACAAAGGATGAGGCAAGTTGATGTATAAGCCTAAAGAAGAAGGATCTGCATGCAGTTGCACAAATCTTAACATTTTTTGTTGCAACAGACCTCTTTATGCTTTTAAGTTAATTATACACATTAACTCAGAAGAAAGTCAAGATCAACTTTACTTGATGATGACTCACTTTGAGACAACTCAGAGGCTCCTTAGGTCAGACATATGTAAGCAGGTAACAGTAAACTGTTAGAGCCAGCCTTACACATATATATATATACATCGGTAATAAGGTACCAAACAGTGAATTGAAGGTTTATCAAACTTTAACACATTGCAGGCATTTATTCTTTCCATGTATACAAGTAAATTTCTAGTGATATTGTGGGGGCAGGGTGCAAGAATTGTAATATCTCATTGTGATCTTACTTGAGATTTTCTGTGCTTGCAAAAGGTATGTACCATTTACCTCCAGCTACATGGTTAAAAATAAGCTGCTAGTCAGCCTAGTACAAACCTAATAATTATAATCATAATCTTCTTCCTCTTACCTCAGCATTCTTGTTCTCTCTCGTTACTTTTATTGTTGTCATCACCATCATTATCATCATCATCATCATCATCATCATCATCATCATCATCATCATCATCATCATCATCATCATCGTTATCATCATCATTCATCATCATCATCATCCTCATCATCATCATCATCATCATCATCATCATCATCATCATCATCATCATCATCATCATCCTCCTCCTCCTCCTCCTCCTCCTCATCATCATCATCATGCACCTTAAGTAGCCTACCAGCAACGTTGTGTAGGATCACATTACATGTCTAAGAATCTTGATACATACAGTATATATATGTTTGACCATTTCTATATATACATATTTGAATCATTACAACTAATATTAGTCAATTTTCAATATATAAGACAGGTTTGGACGTTCTCATTAAGAGGTGTCTGAGGCTATGTCTCAATTGTCATATCTTGAGTCGAAAAAATCACAAACTGATTCCTAATTTTAGTCAAGTATCATTACCTGAAGGAACAGCAACAGCATAAATTCACTGAGTAGTGTAATATAATACCTGTTTATACCTACCTCTTGGTGGCAAAGTTAAAATTGACAGAATACTAGCTGGAAATCAAAATCACCTGACACAAATCATTATAAAACAGGCATAACAAGAATGACATTGCTTTTGTAAACATAGAGACAAAATGCACCCACAGGTGAAACAGCTTCCTGTTTTACCTCTATGAATTTTATTCATGACTGGTGACTACACTTTTCAAGTACGTACTTAGTATATATAGTATCTCTGAGCTTAAAATTTAATGTTTGTGACAAGATTTGATCACATATGTAAGGCAATTGTATTGTTCCAGTATTGTTGTTGTTGATATAACTGGAAGCATGTAACAATTTCATTGACAAATCCTTAATAACATCTAAAAGCCAGCATATTGAAATTTGTATACCAACACTGCATTGACATTGAAAGTTATAAATTGGAAGGAAGGGGCAGTTACTACATATTACTGTGTATTATTTTGCTAAATATGGATAGACCAAGTTAGAATGCTGTGCCAGAATCTGCCATAAATGAATATGAGTAAGGAATCTTAACCTGATAGGTATGTATGGATTGAAGTGTTTTATTGGGTAAAGATTGTTTTTCTAGCATAAACAGCAATATATACCTGTAATATCATATGAGAAAGAGAAGATAATGTTGTATTGTAAGACAAATGAACTATCTGTCAGCTCCAAGTGCTTCTTTATATATGTTTATTTCATGGCACTACTTGCAGAGTAAAGTTATGATCTAGGCCTATGGTTAAGTGTCTTTAGAATAAAAATGTCTGTGAATTTATCCAAAACAAACATGTTAACTTATATCTAGCTTTGGCAAGAAAGTTAGTCAGATTTTGCTCTCAGCTGCCAAATGTATAAACAGGGAGTGCTTATAAAACTTTCTCATTTTACTGCCAGGTGATGAGAAAAAGTCTATCACACCCCCGCTGCATGATACTTTTTGTGACTGGTTGTCCAGGATGCACTAAAGGCACATTGACAATGTGATTTGCTTGCACTAAATGAAGATATTTTCCCAACAATTTACATGTGTTGGCCATCATAAATTTAGCACCCCCTTATTTATCCCCCCAATCATTAAAATCATTTGAATTTGTTGCCCTTGTTTACTACCCCCCCCCCTCTATGTATACCACCTCAAATGATGGCTTACTCTTTGTGATTCCTTATACTCTCAACTTAACACTAGAGTACTGATTAGGGGAAAGTTTTACAAACAAGACCCAGCAACTGTAGCCTTTTTCACTTGTCGTATGATATGTCAGTTTAAGGCCCCTCCCTCCTGGTTTGAGAATTATTACTGGATATGTGACCAAGGCATTCTAAGCCATACTGCCTTAAAGGTACTGGTAACACCTATATATAACCTTATATATTCCACTTTCAATTGAAATTCATTGGTGAACTAGGATTTGGCAGCGTGGGTGGGAAGTATGTAGATAATAAAACTTAGTAAACTCCAACATACAGCTAACAGTATGCCCCTTGTTTGGAGGGAGTTTACACCTAATAATAGCACAGAGAATACACAAAATGATCACAACCAAGACTGAATCAATTTGGTAGATAGAACTTCACGTGATAAAGATTATCACACAGTAGTAATGTCTTTGACTAAATATGAACATGGATGTATACTCATGACACCAGATTAAATGATAAATGTGCTCCAATATAAAATGATGACTTCACTAATTCCTAGGATATTTCTGAAAGGTCCATTGTCAATGACCATGACAGTACTGAGATGATACCTAGTTACTTGCGGTGTATCACTTAGATAACACCGTTCAGCCTTTTAGTAGAGTTAGAAATTGCCCCATGTGCCCTAGCCAGGTTCACCTTGAGCTTCAGCAGTGAATGTGCTCTGTCACACCTTCTTGGTTTTCATTTGCAAAGTTGCTCCTCCTGCTACCCATCTAATGCTAACTATTCCAAGTAATTGCCAACACACTAAATTATTGGTTCCATCTTGCCAAGCTCTAAAATCTTTGTTAAGGCATGCATACATTTTTGTACTAACTCAGCTCAAGTCATTAAATTTTTGAAATATCAACATCTTTTACTTATACAAGCAGTCTATGAGGTTCACCAATGATGACTCCATTTCCTTACTTTTCTTCTGGTCTGTGGATCTTTGTCTAGTAATTCAACTAGTCAGTATAAATTCTTTCATTACATGGTTACACTTTCGTTACACTTCATACTTTTCCACACTATCTGTTCTCCTCCTGTAGATCTTCAGGGTTATTGCACATATTTTGCAGATCTTGATGAACTGGATACGTTGCTCATCCACAACATTTTTGCACCACTTGCTTCAAGTATCCATCTATTCAGGTCCATAATGAATTATGACAGACTGTGATAAAAAAAACCCAACTTGTTTCAAGATGGTCAAGGTGGCACAACTTTACACCATGCACCTCTGTCTCAGGCAAGATTACAGATCTTGCTTGGCATCAGTAACCGAAGGTAGTCTACCAGATGTGCCTGAAGTAGTTTATCTTGTGGCACCCTCACCATTTACTGCCATTAGGATGGCAGTAAAGAGCATCTATATCTTAAGAGTTACTGCCCATCTGGTTTTATACAAAATCATTCCATATTTTGCTCAGTTTTTTCCATATTCTGTAAGCAGTTTTAAACTGAGTATAATTGTCTGTATTATGCCAATATTAAAATTAAATTATTTATTTAGATTTAATTTACTCTTAAAGTATAACTATGAATAGCAATTCAGAGCTACAGGCTACTAGCCTGCAAAAGGCAACCTTTAACTCAGTACCCTTTCATGAATAGCTAACATGGTTATACAGAACAACAAACTGCAAGCTCTTGGGACTACAGCTACTGGTCTTGGCCAACCAATTTTGTTCATGAAAGATTGTGCAGATTGACTAGTAGGGGCAGTCTAGAGTACTCAGGAAAGGATTGGTGGTCTGGTCTCCCCAGCCTTGCTAATGGAGTCCCTACATTCTCACCTCCTTCTTGCCCTATAAGGCAACAGCCCTTTAGCTTCCCAACTGTAATAATGATATGCATTTTTTTATAACTGGAGTTGGCAATCCAAGTACTTCTAGCAATCCAAGTGTTTAGAATAAGAGAAGTAAATACTGTTAAGTCAACCAGTGAATGAGAGCTGTAATATCAGTGACAAGCGTCCAGGTTTCCATCATATTTTTTTTATCTACGTGTGTGCACGACATTATTGTTATAGGTACAAGGCCAGAGCTCAGAAAAGGTACAGTTTCATGTTTTCTTTTTTGTTTGTTCATCTCAGAAGACTGCAATCTAGGCAACACAACATATATTTTGAACTTATATACTTGAGGGGAAGTGGCTTGACATTGGGGTTAGTTCAGATTAAGTGAATGATTTGGAGGGTATGTATAGAGAGGAGTAGGATGCGCTAGGTTTTGTAGACTTCTTTTGGTGTTATATTGAAAGCATTTTTGAAAATTAGTGTGCAAATAAAGAATTTACATATTTATTACAAAGTAACATGGACAGTGACATGATAACAGGGAAACAATTTGATCATTATTGGCAAATACAATTGCTATAATGTCCAAAATAGTAATTACAGTGGTTGTAATTTCAGCCAGTCAACCACTTTTGGATCAAGGTTACCAGTACTAGAGCACTTACCTTTATAATAACTTGCAAATTATTATTGGAATGAAAATGCTTAAGTCAGGCATGTCTAGATATTTTGCCAAAGTGGCTATCAGTTGTTTGGTATAACATGAGTAGAATTGCCATTCCTGATGACCGATGAACAAGGACACTGAATCCCCCAAAGGAAATGTTTTGAAAAGCAGGGAAGCATGGAATCCTGAGGTTGCAGAAGAAGATTGCAATGTATGATATTTACCTTTGCTAGCTCCATGTAATATTTGGGACCCTGTCGACATCTTACCTCAGTCAATTGTATACAAGGATATGTAAAAAAGGAAAGATGATTATGGAGCCATGCTCTTATCAAAAGGATAACAGAAGAAATGATCGACAGAGAGAATGTGTAATGTTACGTGTAGAGACGACTATAAGAACATGACAAGTTGCATTCAATCAAACAACAAGTAATTTATTTCGTATTTACAAGCATATATAAAGTAGTTAGATAAACTAATTAACAATGACTAATATCCGTTACAGCACAGGTATTGCTTAGACGACATAAACAAGGAAGTTATTATTGCTTACACGGAACTTATCAGCTGATAGCAGCTGAAAGGGAAGATGAGTGTAGTGACTCATCATTACAGAATGGCCATCTAAAAGCTTTACCAATGTATATATATTCTCAAATTTTTCACCTGGCATGTGTTTGAATCAATAGTGTAAAAGTAATATAAAATAATGAAAGATTATTTTTTGTTAATTTAACATTGGAACTTTGACAATAATGAGTTAATATGAAATAATGTATAACAAGGTCACTAAATTTGATAGTTAATATAGGATTTGCTAAACAGAGGCCTAATTTTTTAAAAGAAGGAACATAATGTGTTTATTGTTATAGTATTAGTAAGAACGGAGAGAACTGCCAAAACTAAAAATGGGTTCTCTGCTAATTAAAAGTGGCTGTTTGTAGAAAGGTGCCCTGATTAATATATCAGATCAAAGGTACATAAGGCTACCATCAATGTAAGCTAGTGGTATCCAACCTTTTGTGCTTCATAGCCACATTTTGGTATGTTGTCGCATGCAGCAAGTTTCAAGTACTAATTTATTTCAGGATGAATTTGTATCATTAATGTTTTATTTGTAAAGAAAAGTGAAAACCTGGAAAAGGGGGAAAAATAAAACAAAAATTTGCATAAACATTAAGAAAGTGCTAAATTTTGTTCATTGGTAGGATTTTCTTTAAAGCTAAAGCACTAACTTTTTTACATGATAAAAAGCTGATCTATATTTATCACTCCGTTTGTTCCTAGTTCCTGCCTGAAAAATTTGTTGTAGCGTGGCACTTTGTTATCAATGGCAATTCACATGTCTGTCTGTGCATTGAGGAGACTTTGAATTCTACCCGTTACACCTTACATGCACCTCTAGTAGGGTTAGGACTGTGCTCACATATACTGGATTTCATTAGAGGTTGGATCATTTTATGACCAGATGTCTTTCCTGACATCACTAATGGCCCTTTTAGGAACTGAACCTGTACCCTCTGGCACTAAAAGCAAGTGAACCATCCACTGGACAGTATTGGCTCACAGCCGGTAATTATGACTCGTTTTCTGTTAACATGTGAATGCGAAATAAGGTGCACCATTCAAATCTGAGGCAAGAGTGGATGATACAGCAGGGTTTCACTCCACTAGCTAGCCTACTGTAATCCAAATATATTGTCACTAATAGTTACTCTTCTCAAATCATGGTAATAACTCCTATCTTTTGCTAGTCGGCTGTGGATATAATTCGATGCAACTTCAAAGGGTAATGTACCTGTACAACAAAAACTTACCCCCAAAAGGGAAGCCACCCAGCTGAATCAAACATTTGAAAGACCTCAAGTATTTAATTCCTATGCTTTAATTCCTTAATTTTCTACTTTTAAATTTCATCACTCACTTAAACCATTTTGGGTGACCTTGCACATGATTTTGGCAATGAGACCCTTGGCAAATCTTGGAACACTGATGCCCCCCCCCCCCCTCTTAAAATTTTAACAGGCTCAGTGCTTTTATATGACTGTTTTATCAAATTCTAATTTGAGTGATAATAGATGTACCATTGATCTTGTGTATGAGCTCTTCCTTCAAATAATATAAGCCCATCAAATCTGTAAATGTGTAAACAAAGAAAGTAAGTAGCAAACAAGAGCCTTTTATGTTAATTTCAGTATTCAAATTTCTTTTCAAACTGCAATCTTGTGTATCTTTAGACAGCAGAGCGTGCATTTACTTAAAAACTTCAATGTCACCTCCTTCTGGCCATGCCCTCAATTGTGCGCTTTGATGCCACCCAGTAATTACAGCTTTCGTCATACACACCATCCAGCCTCTCAACAACAATGAGACTTTTTGGACAAGTGTTTCTATGTGAAAAGAACACTAGAGAACTAAAAAAGGTGTCACCACCAGGGATTGAACCTTAGACCCATGCTGTTGCGACACACACCCTACCAACTGAGCTAAGTGACCTCTGATGTTAAAATACTCTATTTCTCTAGTTGCCACATTAGCTTCCAGTCATCCATCGGTGGGCGTCCACCAGCCTCCCTGCGCCATGTGACTTGACCAAGGTAGAAGTGCCCTCCAGCCCGTATATCCGTCCAAAGCCCATTGAAGTTAGAAAGTATCATGGAGAAGGTGGTTTTTATATCTCACTAGTGTTATTTTCAAAACTAACATTTTAAATCCTCTCTTCTTGATGATACAATTGTTTCTGGTACATTGCCATTTCTGTTTTGGCAATGATCATGTTTGACTTTTACAACCAAATTTGCGAATAATCTCGTTCTTGAAGACAATCTGCAACTATACCAATATTAACTGTGTGATCTCCCAACACAATATGTATAAACTGTTCTTTTCACTTGCCATATTATGGACAAGGTTACCGAGATAGCCTTGAGCAGGGTCCTTCGCGAAACATTCAATTAATGAGTCAGTTCTATGAAAAACGTTTAATCCTTATTAAGCCAATGAAGACTTCAGTACTGTATTTCTCGATCTATAAGCACCCCTTCCCCCCCATAAGGACCCCCACCCATGTATAAATTCGCCTAAAAGTATGTTTTCAAACCTATAAGCACATGGGCTTATCAAGTTTTCTTTATGGTAGTTTTATCAATACACACTAAAGTTTTATCCTTTACCTTAAGTATAGAAGTTTGTGATGGACTTGGAATTTAGTCTCTGATCTGTGGTTTGTTTGCCACCATTCTATGGCCTCATCCACTGGGTCATCACGATCTAAAAGCATTTGCCCAAACACGTCGTATCAGATCAAACAGCGGGAGTCAATACAAAACATTGTTGCTAGCGTTTTGTTCTCTTACCAAAGGAACTTCTGTGGCAGCCGGTTTCATGAACATAAGTGTAGCAGTTGACTAGCCAATATGTAACACACTTAGAATCAATTTGTTTAACAGGCCGAGACAAAGCAGATACTATGAAAGTGATATTAAATTTTAAACAGCGTTTAACCTGTAGTGATATCAACAAAAGCCACAACCAGTCAATGTGTTCTCAGAATCCCGTTAATTAGACCACCGGTGGTCTCTAGCAGCACTGTTGATTTGGTACACAAAGTAGCAATATTAGTTTTATTGAAATAGCAAATGAAGAGCAGCTGCAGTATAAAATATATCAGAGAGCGTTTTTATAATAGTTATAATGATGTGATTGGATCTTATCTGCAGCTCCGGTCAGTTTGCAAATTTGAGAAAGTGCAGATGCTGAAGATGTTTAATTTATACGGAACTGAAAAACTAGAGACCTAAGGTCGATCATGAGTATTATATGCATATAATTAGAGACGCTTAGTTTTTGTAAAATCAAATTGCTGACACTTATGAGGACGAAAGTGTTCTTTTTTATCTAAATGGAGTGAAGTGTAAATCAGTGAGGATAAGAGGTATTCTAATGGTAGGAGGTAAATCCGTGAGTTATTGTTAAAGATCTCAACATTGATTAACTACTCCCCGCTCCAACAACGATTTTTCCCATACGCTCTAACAATTAACAGCCTCCCAATATGCACATACAAGGAGAGAGTAAGAGAAAAAGTCACCAATTGAACGCAAAAATATTTAAGCGAGTCGTCTCTAACGATGCAGTGTTTTAACGACGTACAGAAAAACTTAATTGAACAGTTCAAAGATGTTACTGTCGCTATAATGAACAGATACAGATTTGTTGCCTTGACTCGGACTGCATTTACTTTTTCTACTTCCACTTTTGAGCCTACACCAGTTGAACACTGTCTCCACCGAAGCATAATACCGCTGAATATATCTTCCGCTGACTAATCGACCCTCACAATTTTTAAATATCCTAGAGCAAATATCAAATGTACGTTTACCCACATTTCAGTCTGTGGGGCCACACGTACGATCTTGCTATTACAAATTAGATCAATATTGAATAGTCAGTTTGTAAGGCTAGATCATTATAATTGAATCTAAAATACTGTCTTGAAATTCATGAAGATTTGACCCGATGTGTTTAAGTTTCTCACTATGACCGCTTCCCTTTACCGGGTTCTTTAGCTGTGTTGCGGTGCATGATCAAGAGTATACTTCCGCGCAAGTAGTAAATTTGTAGCTTGAAAATGACGCTGCGTATACAAATTACATCAGCCCATGACATTAAGATACTACCTAACTAATTGTTTCTGTGGAAGCTGCTACCCGTTCACATGTTCCTTGGCTTGCAAAGAGTGCTCCATGCCTACGAAAACAGGATAACGTGTGACATTTTCGTGTATTTAGGAAGTATCTTTTATGATCTATGTATCTTTTATGCTATACCTTTGAGTACCAATTGTAATAGAAGTGCGCTTTGTCAAAGTGATGCAATCAAAGGTGTGCTTTTGACATATACGATAAGGACATCATTACAACCAAAGTTGCTCTTTTCAAACGTGTGAAATCTTCTGTAACAGTTAAGACTCAAGTTGTGCTTTGATAGTGTCTGCATGGTACCGCCGTTGCGAAATAGATTAACAGAGCATATGAAATGTCAAATTCTGTTATTTTTATTTCAGTGTGTCTCTTTTGGTTGGTACCGCAGTGAGAGATATCCTATTTCATAGGCTTTCATGGCCTTATTAAAGAATGAAACAAGTGTTAAAGTAATGCCGTCAAAGTAGTGATATAATTAGGAATTCTGGAACAATAGAACTCTAAAAATTTTGAGGGATCGTCAAAATACAAAGGGATGGACGTCAATTCAATTTGGCGCAATTAGGTAGTCAAACTGATTAAATTGGTCATCTATAGAGGCTATTGATGTGTCAAAGGCCGCCTAAAGATGGGCACGATAAAGTCACTGGGCATTTTCTTGACGGTTTAGCTGAAAGCTACAATGTGTTTTCCCGGAATAATATTATATTACTATTAATATTATTATTATTTTCTTGACGATTTTGCCGAAAGCTACAATTTGTCTTCCCGGAAAAAGCAAGGCTTTGACCGATTAAACTCCAGGTTAAGAACTTACTTTTTATAGTTGAAATAGGCTTGGGTATCATTTTCTATGAGTAAACCAGGCAATGTCAAAACATCCAATATAAATCTTAGTTGCTTCGAAAGTGGACATTTGTACCGTAATGAAGCACTGAAATAAGGTTGTCATACTCAAGAGGCAGATCAATTACCATATAAATATATGATATTTCTTTTAAAACAATACGATTTACTTGGGATTTCTGTTTAACATAATTGAATATTTGGAGAAAGCGCACACGATGTTAATAGAGCGAGGTATCCCACGTCAGAGTGGCCGAGTACAAGTATTGAGGCGAACACAAAGTAAGAAAAGCAGGCTGTTAGATGATCGGGCATAACGGGCAAAGCCCCTGAATTATTTTCACCGGCCATAGAAACACTGATGGTGTAACCCCCTGAATTATTTCACCAGCCTGATGTAACATCAAATATGAATATGAATTGCTCGAATCCTAGCAGCCGTTTCCCACTTCAATAACATTCTTGAACTGTTTCAATCCATCTAGCAACTTTTATTGTAGTTAGTCTAAAGGTTTATTTGCTGTTACACTTCCGTCTTGTTTGTGATTGTCTACAGATTCGCTCAGCAAGGATCGGGCCGAGGAAGACAGTTTGTCCCGGCTGTCTTTGCGTTTTTGGCAATATCAACTCGTCTACTAAATTCCTTAGAGTCATTGTTAACATTTGTGAATATTACTCCAAGTCACGTGACTTCTGATATGTTTTCCACTAATTCATCTGTTTTAATTAACATATAGTCGAATCGTGCCAGATCTAAATTCTATTGCAGACATATTCTTCTCTATTCTTTTCATATATATCCTGATGAAATAATCTATATCCAAGTATGTGAAATTCCAGGTTCAGTGTACATTCAAAAACTCATGTAAGCAGAAACTCAGAATGTTCTAATACCCACTCTCACTCTCTCTCTGGTCTCTGACCCTCTGGCCAAACACGGTTCATATTATTCAAACGTGGGCGTAACTTATAATACTACTTTCAGAACATCATCATTGAATGTAATACGAACATCGATCGCAGCTGCAAAGACTTGCTTTTTTTGCGTATTTAGGCTTTTTTCAGGCCATTTGCGACTTCTTTCACTTCATATGCGAACTCTGTCAACGGGTTGTTTGAGCTCTTCTTTGCTGCTACCTATCGAAACAATGTTATGAACATATCCTACGTTCGTGACATTACAGCCTTCAACTTCTACTTTTCCTTAGAAATGGTCTAGTGTCTTTTTCATAATAGTTTCAGAGGATATATATAAAACAGGAGGATGAAAAGATACAGCTGTGATCGACACGTTTCCAAATTCCAAACCATTGGTCCGCAAGCAGCTTTCACAGTGGTGTTTGGGTAATGTTGTTAGTTTATGGTAACAATATTATTTGGAAAACTCCACATTTTTCATATAAATTAGTGCTGTCCATAGTCGATTCTTTCCTTAATCGATTAATCGCTAAATATTTTGACGATTAATCAATTAATTGGTTATTGTATATCCGTCGTGGCTGGAGGGGCAGGACCAAGCCCATCATTGCATGGGAGTCGAGGCCACTCAACAATGCCTCCGATTGTTACCGATTTATTTGGATTCGAGTCAACTCAAACAGCAACCGGCTTCCTTTAACGATGAATCGCTGTGAAACGGTCAACCGGTCTTGATTGCGATTATTTGGTGTGTCTCATATGTGTCGACTCTTTATTGAACCGGTTTTTATAATGATTCGCCGTTGTGACTCATGTGAGTCAACTCTTTCTTGGACCGGTTTGTAATCGATTAATCGAGTCGGTGTGGACAGCACTAATATCAATTCATAGGGTATTGTAAGCTGCCATATCAACTGCCTTTATGCAATTGATAAGCCCATGAAGAGGTTTTCCATGTTCTCGGTTCTTTCTGATTCACACCGGAATGACACGTCGCAAGTAGCATGTCACACGGCAGGCCACTTGAACCGAACCTACACACAAGTGTGAAACCTTTCACACAGACGTGGCATGCCACGTGGCAAATGCAACGTGCCACTTTAGTGCCACTCGAGAAACGGATCAGACAATCGAACAGAGAACAATCTTGTCATTTCGATAAACATTCTTTTATGGAACAAACGTAAAGAATTTCAGATTTTGGCTATATGGATGATATTATACTATTTATACCGTCGATATCTGCTTTGTTTTCAGTTTCGGTACATTCACCACATATAGCTCATCGACCAAATGGTCTCAAGCACTGTAAACGATGAAAGACTGCAGCATGGTGCAATGACATGGTGACTTCCGAGAAGACATCCTTTTGACTTCGAGAATCTATGAAGTATAATCACTTCCTTCCTAAGAGGGAGTATAGACCATTCTTCAGCGCTCATCCTTCTGTGGTAGTTTGTGTCCTGTCTCTATAATAAAGGATTTATAATGTCTACCAAAGTACCAAGGTTATCTTGTTGGTGCATTTTAAGGCCCTTTCAGAAAATTCAGAGAACAAAAGTGCTGTCTAAGTCGACATTCCCTATTAAATACGCGATGTACCCACCAACTCATCCTACATTATCTCCTTTCAGCTGTATACTTTTTAGAGCTCTTTCCTCGTCCTTATCATTCGACGAGAACATCCTCTACTGAACATGGACGTTGCATTTTCCACTTGGGTGAGAAATCAACGTAGCGCATGATCTTTGCGACTTGGCATATGTGACGCGTCACTTGTGACCTGTTACTTCGTCATCAAAGCTCCCTTCGTTTGCTTGCATGAATTTGTAGCTTCCTATCTTATAGTGTGAACAAATCGAGGGAACACACGGTATATCGCATCCATAATTAAATTTTATTTTTCATCAATAGATATACTGATTCTATGGCATCTATTATCATCTTGTACTAGGAGAACAAGCTGCCTGTGACAAAAAGGCAATACATCTGTAGTCGGGGACTGACCTGCTTATTCTCGTGTCACTGATGCCGTGAGAGTAAACGTGTTTAGTCTCCTCTGTGTCAAAAAGCTAACAGTAACGTTTTGACTCTTCGAGTAAGACTCCGTGACAGAGGAAATTAATTTTTTATGCTCTCCAGGGCACCATCACATCAAACGTTTGTATGTGTGTGTGTGTGTGTGTATGTCTGGGTATGTTTGGTTGTGTGTACGGGGATTGGGGTATAAAGATAACTTACGGTTTCTCTTTTTACTTTGTTCGATCTTCAGAGGATATTTTCCATCTTTTGATAATTAGGAGATGAAGTGGGGCTCCTTGTTTCTTTCTGTTTTTTTATATCTTGGTTCTCTTTGTCGGAGAAAATGTGCAGAGGTTGAAACCCCCAATTGCGCCATTGGAGTGTATACTAAAAAAGGCAAACAACAAATAGACAGGTTTCTCTTTATTAACAAAACAACCTTAATCAACTGGTCATATCGCCCAAAATATGCTCAGCTCCCTATGGTCTGTCAAGCAGTTCTAGGATCGCGGTCTCATTCTTGTATTTGTACTTGTACGACTCAAATAATGGGAACCTTATTTTTCTAGCAAGCTATCAGAACTTGAAAATCAAAGCTCAGAAAAGCAGTATTGTACACAAGCTAATTTGGAAACGGGAGTTACTCTTTTAAGGCCAGTATTTACAGCAACTCGCTCACTAGAAATCAAAGGGGCTTGTTAAAGGGATTTGAATTTGGAGGACACTATTTAAACCCGTCGTAACGTTATCTTGCAAATAAAATCGAAAGGATAGCATTCAGTGATCTTCCATTTACATATGACTTTCAAAATATTCGTGATCAATAATCAGTTGCAGTTTACTGAAAGAAAATTCACAATAGAGGAACACTGACGTGGCAGGTTTTATACCGCATTTGAAAGCTCTGTTTGTCGTTAACGTTCCAAGGGAGCAACTTGCAACTGCCGTTATCTTTTGTCTGTGTTTTATTCGAATATTTCCATGCTTGGATCACCAAAACTATATACGAGGAGTGAGATACGAGGAGAGAGAGTGAAGTGGATAACAATTCATGCCGCGAATGATAGTTGGATTGATGTGTGGGCCGTCAGAATGAATTTACCAATGTTCTAATGGTCGACATCGTAAGACACTTTTATGAAGCTTACGTGCTTTACTTTTCCTTTTCGCAATTTCTTAACGACTCATGTTTAAGACTCCAAGATTCTATTTGTATCTTTGTTCTGAGTGTTTACCGCACAATGACATGTTTATTCGAAACAGCACGTATAAAAAGACTATATTCACCATGCGGAAGTTATCCATTTATATCCACACACTGAAACCTTCAGTGAGCACATGTCACTTTTACCTTAAACCATTCTGCGTTTACAACTTGAACAAGCACGTACTTATATAAATCCACTAGAGTATGTTTTTAATGTTCTTCCGTTTGATTACAGAAGCGAAATATGCAACCAGTCCTAGTGCGTACGAGTATGTATCTATGTATGTATGTATTTTATGTATGTATGTATGTATGCATGCATGCATGCATGCATGTATGTATGTATGTATGTATGTATGTATGTATGTATGTATGTATGTATGTATGTATGTATGTATGTATGTATGTGTTTATTTTGTCATTTATAAAGAACAAAATAAAAAACATTACTATTCATGCAATGCATTAGCAATGTAAGCAAAAGTAACATCAACTACTTTTATATCACATAGTTACTCACATTGATCATAGCATTAGATGTAATCCTAAACAGTTGTGCTTTTTCATTTAGATTTTTTAACTTGTGGCCTAAATCTTCCCTTTCTCCCCTTTCCTTGGTCGCTTTATTGTCCTTTCCTTCCCCTGCCAAGATCTGTGTCCGATCAGTGACATCCCCAAGGCTCCGCTGTAAGGCAGCTCCATGATTATTTACCAAGTTATTACATGTCATTAGATCTTCTAGTTTGCTCCCCAGCGTTTTCACATTGAGATCATCCCTATCCACTTCACTGTCACTGTCATCATCAGCTAGGATAATAAAAATGAATCACTTCACTTAAACAGACCACTTCGCAAATGATGTTACTTCTCACTTACCTATTATTCTGCAACCCTAAATCACCATTAAACTACTTGGCAAATTACTGTATTTTTTATAGATGGTGCCGATTGTAAAGCTAAGTGGATCTAAATCAATGGGAGTGTTGCCTACCAACTCAATTACCAACCTGTTTAATTACTAAATAAATAACTAATTAGTTGTATATCTCATTTGTTTGTCTATTTAGCGAAGTAGTCAACAAGGACTGTTGTTGGATTATTGGAGGTTGGTGATGCTCATATTGCTATAGATATTTACAATTGTTAAAGAAGGCAGCCTCATTCACTAAACATGTAAATTCAGAACAATTCATCCTACTTATAATCAATATATTCAATTTCTACTTTTGATGTTGCTAAAATTACTGTTAGGAGAGTATATGTAAATATACTCCATACTGACACTATGGTATGAAGGCAGTGCCCCAAACAAAGAGGATGACAAAGAAACTAGAAGTGGCTGAAATGAAGATGTGCATTGGGTATGACACTCAAGAGACAGGGTGAGAAATTATAAGATCTAACAGAGAATGGCAGTGCTGAAAAGCAAGATTTTAAGATGGTTTGGAAACATAATGAGAAGAGAAGAGAACTATGTGGGGTGAAGAAAGCTGAACATGGATCCATCTGGAAGACAGGAAGAGGATGCAAGCTATATTCCTTTTGTCATCAAAAAGAGAGGATTTGAAACATAAGTTTCCAATCCTCTCTTCTCAATGATACTTCCTAACTTTAATGGGCTTTGGATTGATGACAGGCTGGAAGGCAGTTCTTCCTTGGTCAAGTCACATGGCGCAGAGAGGCTGGTCTCTAATTGCCTTGAGCTGGATGTTGATGTTCACCGGTGGATGATTGGAAGCTAATGTGGCAACTTGAGAAATAGAAGTATGTTAACATCAGAGGTCACCTAGCTTAGTTGGTAGAGCACATGCCACAAGAGAGTGGGTCACGGGTTCGATTTCCAGTGGGGACATATTTTGTATATCTCTAGAGTTCTTTTGAAAACTATATTCATTTTCCTTCTTTCTGTTTTAATAATAAGATCAAGGGTTCTTACCCATGTACAAAACTTAGTAAAATGCACCTTTTTCCAATTTAGAAATAAAAATTCCTTGTGTGTGAGCAGGGCCTGCCTGCATATTAAATAAAATAGGAGGAATGGATGATAATTGCTGGCCCAGGAATATAGCAAGTTCACATCCCACAGGTCACCCTCACTAAAGAAAACTGCAGACTACCAGGTCAGCCAAACATCTACTGGGTATACCCTTGAAAGATGAAAATTTATGATTGCAACAAGTGTTAGTGTATCATCAACCAATAGCAGGGAACACTTGACAGCATCAAAGCATCGAAGCATTGAAGCCCGAAAGCACGAGGATCATGGAATGAAAAACCATGTAACTTAGTAACCTTTTACAAGTAATAGCACAGTTACTATTAAATTACTATATCTTGTATACAAAGAAAGTATAAAGGTATATACATACTGGATGAGAGCATACGAATGGCCTTAGCCTTCGCCAGTTCCAGAGCTGTGACCCATCTCTGCCTATCCACTTCAGAGCCTGCTCGCAAGTGATATGCTTGACTCCCTCCATTTGAAATCACAAAGCTGCAAGCATCCACTGTATCAATAAATGCTCCAGCAAGGTTGATAGTTCCACGGCATGTATGATTCATTTCTGCTGGGGACCTTCAACAAGCAAGAAAATAGGGCTCAAGTACTACTTTTAACACCTTTTATATCTGTGCTTATCAAATGTTAAATATATGCTGTGGTACATCACATGATGTTATGTATGCTCTTACAATTACATTTGAGACTTGCTCTATTGCCAGATGGCAACACTAATGTTTTTAACTTTACATTACTTAAAATAAGCACATGCAACAAAAAAAATTATGCATTAAGATTTTTATATGTCAAAATTTTTGTGGGCCATGGAAGTTAGCTGTTTAGGCAGGTCAATTGTTAAAAAAGTAATAATACTGATTTGGCATAGGTACAAATTTAATGGGGACAAATTTCTCATTTCACATTGATGGTAGAAAGTAATGCAATTAGGTTGATCTCAAACAGTTGATGGCCCCATAAAAATTTTTAGAGGATTCTTCTCCACATTAAGATCAGATCTTTTATAAACTTACCATATCACCAAAGAGATTTAGTGTCTCTTTAAGTTTTCAATCCAATAAAAATGGCTACTATGTACCTTACTAATAACTCTTAAATACAGTAATATTGCTGATTATAAACTGCAGGTCTACTTGTTCCAAAGTTTGATACCACTTGCCAAAAGTAGTAAACAAGAACATTATGTAACCCCTCCACTAACAACAGAAGAATTTGGAAGGACTCCCTTCTAACTGCCCTTTAATTATCAATAAGGCACGTAAGATATCAATACCACAGAAGGATGTATTGATATCAAAGAATCCTTCACAATTCCATATTTCTATTTGCGCCACAATTTCTCAAAGCCTTGAAAATATCACATGCAATCGTTCTGAACTAATTGGACTTATAAAATCAATTATATATAAAACCTAAATGGAGGTAGTAAAAAGTAAAATGGAGGTAGCAAGCTATAGTTGAACTACACATTCTAAAGCATACTGAACATGGTTGTCTCCCTCTTCAGCCTTTTCATGTCCTGTTCTCTGTAAAGTCAAACTATCTGAGCCATATAAAATACAATTGGAGACACACGCTCAATAAAAATTGACCTTATCTGTTTTATGAGTAACTTTCAGGGGTGAGAAATGGTGAGCAACGGAATGAAATTTCTTCAAACAACACCTCATCCTGGTCACTATACCTTTAGTTATTACACGCATCTCCATGCCACCTCTAGCACTGATCTTGTCACTAATACAATAAAACATATATATAAGATGGAGATGGAGTTGGCCAACCCTGTGGCAACAAATTGGGCATGGATGCTTGGCAGAGTAACACTCATCTCCAGACATCTCATAACCTTGGTATTTTCCATGCAGATTCTATTGCCTGACTACACATCAGAAACACTTCACAGATCTCATCCATACTCTCTGAAATCAGGCAAATCTTGTCTCCATAAAGTAGATCCCAAGGAAACCTAGTTTAATACTTTTGTGACAAACTTCAAGGACAATCACTAAGAGCACAGGACAAAGTATGGAGCCTTGCTTTAAACTAACTTTAATGTCTAATTCCTCGGCAAGTATCCCATTTACTTATTTACAAGTAAATTGACCTTAAAATTTAGTATGTTACTGACACTGCTTTTACAAGCAATTTCATCACTCCAAATTTCCAACATGATATTTTGTTAGAATAATTATTTCCTTGCAAAAATAGAAAATGGGCTTGTCCTACAATTTTTCAGAGAAACGTTTGCCTATTAAAAAGTGCTACAATTAGTCCTCAGAAAAATATTACACATAGCCAAGTTTTGCAAATAAGAAGGCAAGTCTTATTTGTTCATGCTATAGGATAGTTTGTGCTGTGTTTGTATTTTGCTAGCATGGGGTCATAGCTGTAGAACTTATCTTTCATATTTTATGATGTAAACATTTAAAACAAGATAACATTTAGTCTATGACAATGCCATCATGGTGGAACTTCAATGTTCTCCACAAAAGATCGAGTTGCAGCACCTAACTTGACCTGAGTACCTTTGAAATTGTGACCTGGATCTAAAAATGACGACCTCACTGGTTTTGTATGCTATAAAAAAATTAATACATTTTAAGTTAGATAATCAAAAATTTATTATGAGAAAATATTGGATGTATTTAAGAATTACGTCCATGGTCACTGTGATAGTTGGGATTTAAGTTTGCTGAACATGTCACTTAAGATAAAACATTGCACTGTTAACACTTTCACATCTTTGACAAAGCATTCTGGCTCTACTAATACAACTGTTCTAGATGTATGCTCTTACACATCTATGAATATTACATATGAGATACAGGTTCCCTAAATGAATAAAGTCCACTTTAAATGGGGCGTAAAACAAAATTTGTGTGAAGTTTGCTAGAAATTTGAAAGGCGATCGGGGGGTGCAAAAATAAATTTTTTAAAGATATTGAACTCCCAACCATCCTGAACGCATAACAGTTTGTTAAGTTTCCTTTTAAACATCGTTTCAGCAAAGTATTAAATCATCAGCTATTGACATTTTCAATACCAATAAAAAAATAAGTAATAGCAAAACCTGGAAGTGAAAGTTGTTACTTTTTAATGTAAACGATTTACTGACAGACTTGGCCTCAGAAAAATTGGTAGGCTACATTGAGATCTGTGTCGTTAAGTCTTGCTGATGTATTTATTTTGCACTATTTATTTATGACTTTTTAGGAGTGAAACGATTTACCTCACCAATGACTTTATTCACAACTTTCAATTAATAACCAGCCTTTTCTGTCAAAATGTTCAACAAAAGACAAAAATCATTACTGTGAAATACTTACTTCTTTTATCTTGAGCTTCAAAACAGTCAGAAGTAAGGTGGCCACCGGTTTAATGGACTCATAAATACAGGAACAACTTTACTCATACAACTTTAACCCCGGGTCACAAATATTAAATCTGTTGGGTCATAGATCTTTCCTTTTATCTTTTATTATGACTTACGGGACAACATTATGGACAAGTCTTCTTTACAATTAGTGAATATAAAGCCTTACTCGTGGAACAAGTGTTGAGTTTTGTCCTTTCCTGTCATAACCAGCAGATGATTGATAATGGGTTATGTATCCAAGTGAGATGATTCTGCCCTTAACAGCCAAACTAAATAACGGAAAGAAATGCAGTACTTAAATATCATCGAGAAAAGAGGATTTGAAAGGTAGAACCGATATCCCAAAATCCAGAATATATCAATTCTCCACATTGTTCCTGGTTTATATTTCAATCCAATATTAAACTTCTAAATTCCGATATACTGTTGTTCATAATTATTACTGTCTAATCAACATTCTCATTACTAGTTTTGAAAAGAACACTAGAGAAATATAAAATATGTCACCACCGGGGATCGAACCCGTGACCCACGCTTTCGCGGCGTGAGCTCTACCAAATGAGCTAGGTGACCTCCGATGTTAATGTACTTCTATTTTTCTAGTCGCCACATTACCTGCCAATCAACCACCGGTGGACATCGACATCCAGATCAACGCAATTGGAGACCAGCCTCTCTGCGCCACGTGACTTGACCAAGGAAGAACTGCCATCCGGCATGAATGTATGAATGTATCCGATGATACATTCTCATTACTCTTAAATGATTTATATATATAAAAACCCGATTCTGAAAAAATAAACTTGAAGATGATTCTTGTAATACTTAAGTCTCATAATTAAAGTAAATATGGTTCTTAGTACAAACACACGCTCTAAATGTTCATCTAGCAAAGTGCCTACTTCTGCAAAGACCTATACGTTTCCGTAAGTATAGTTATCAAATAGTTTGTTTGTTGTACAAAACAAGAATATTGCACGAAATAGCGAAAACATTGTGTACTTAAAAGGTTTTTTCGTCTGACATTTCTCTGAGTACTATCGTCGGAATGACCGAAATGAAGTGTGTGAAAGAGTGTGCCCATCTGTATTTTTGAAGGAGCCAATCAGTATTTGGACTGCCTGGATGGCTTGTGTTTTTGGACCAATTAGCGTCCACTACAACAGGATTAATTGAATAGGCCTACTGAGAAAACGAATTCTTTCTTGCTTTTATGTGGACTGACTCAAGAACACGGATGATTGCTACCGTATCATTGGAAGGGCCAGGTCTCCATTTCATTTAGCCGTTCTGGAATCAGTCCATATAAAAGCAAGAAAACCTTTGCTATGTAGGCAAAAAGAATTCGTTTTCTCACCAGGCCTATTCACTTAATCTCGTTGTAGTGGACGCTGATGATTGGCTCCTTCAAAAAAATTCAGTTGGTATACCCTTTCACACATCTAATTTCGGTCATTCTGACGTTAGTACTCTGAGGAGTGACAGACGAAAAATCTTTTAAGTACACAATGTTTCCGCTATTTCGTGCAATAAGTAAAGATAGTGCGCTTCATCCTTTGGCAATTAAAAGTAAAGAGCGTGATACGATACACAATTTGTAGTGTATCATATAAATGCGACATTGGCAAGACCATTCTGCTTCGTCTTCTATAATAATAAGCAATAAGTTGGTACTTATACAGCGCCAAACAGCATGTAGATATGACCTGACGGGACTTAAATCCAACTCATACGGCTGTTCGTTAGAGTTGAGTGTCGTTTTATTCTTCCATAGGTGACATCATTGTACTTGTTTTTCGTCGTTGTAACGGGCTCAAAACGGAGTGGATTTCCATCAGGCATTCTCGGATTGGCAACCTGGAAAATACCAACTGTTTATGCTATAAAATGCGAACAAAACAAGTTGCATCGGGTGTTGCTTTGCTCAGACAGTATCTTTATCTACTGTTTTCTTTGCAATTGGTTTGCCTTCGGTCCGTGCTAAGTCTCTGCACATCTATCCATTTCATGATTTTACTCTCTGTTTCTACTACCCTAGGCCTTGATGATTAGCAATAGGAAAACGCTTGGCACTCCTTGACAAGGCTGATCCTTTTTTACTGTACAAGGAAAGGGCTCCTTAATCATACTGTTATCGTAATTAAAAATGTACTTACTTGTCAACGCACGCTTGGAATAGGTTGCCTCCGACAGATTCGTATGCAACATCAACCCCTTGCTAAAAATAATTACAGATAAAGGTACATATAGACCCTACTCATAAATCAGTTTCACGCCAGGGTGACAGAGACGCTCTTAAAGGGTTGTACGCTGACGTGAATGCTCACATTTATACCATCGTATTCTACTTTCGAAACAACATGGAAGGAAGCCAAACACATTTTATCTTCGTTAGAAAAGAGTACTAGAGAAATAGAAAAGCATGTCACCACTGGGGACCCTCCGGTGTTAACAGACATTTCTCTAGTCGCCACATTACCTCTCAATCATCCATCAGTGGCCATCGACATCCAGCTCAACGCAATTGGAGACCAGCCTCTCTGCGCCATGTGACTTGACCAAGGGAGAACTGCCGTCCGGTCCGTCATCAATCCAAAGCCCATTAAAGTTAAACTTATTTGTATCGTTTTATCCTTACTTTTATAAAGACGACAATAGGTAGCCGCTGCTTCTTTCTATTAAGTTCTGGTGTTTGACAACAAGGTATACCTTCAAAAAATAAAACACTAGATACCTTGTACTCCTCCTTCAGCACATCAGAAAGTTTTTCTTGGTCTAAAATGACGACTCTGTCGGCACCAGTGGTCTACAAGATAAGGAAATAATGCATATTGTAACTATACTTTGGATATCTCTACCTTTTCGACCTAACTCACGAGCGACACTTCTCTGGTATCTAATTCACAGGCAACCCTAAAACAAACTTGTATCGTAAATGAAAAGGACATAAAATATATACTTGCACATGAACGTGTACTGTTATAGCATGGTAAACTGTCTCGCGGTAGCGGCTTTAACAAACGGCGGGCATTTTGCGTTGCTGTTTAGCTTTTGGTAGCCTGCGTTGAGGTAGCGTCCAAGTTCTGGTAGCCTGCGTTGAGATAGCGTCCAAGTTCTGGTAGCCTGCGTTGAGGTAGCGTCCAAGTTCTGGTAGCCTGCGTTAAGGTTACGTCCAGGTTTTAGTAGCCTGCGTTTAATTGCAACTACTCAGCAATTTAACCCCCGGAAAGAACCCCAGATGATTACTGTAGGCTAAACAGTTAAAATGTCTCTTATATTACCAGTTTTTTAGATCTGTGTTCTTAAAAAAGTTGCAGTATGAACTTTATCTACAAACATGAGGTCTATACCTGAACCTCTTACAACAATCATACGCAATATATTCCCTTGAAATTTAGCCATGTAGTGACTGTCCTTCACGATGAAAGTTACACCTGAACTTTTATTGCGTTGTAATGTTACTGTGCCGGTATCTTACCTTTAAAAACTCAGCTTTAGCAGGACTTGAACAAGTTGCGATTACATGACAACCTCTCTCCTTTCCGATTTGAACCTAAAGAGAATAAATACCACTTGGTACATCAAAACTTGTACAATAATGTATAATCGTTTGCTTATACTAAGTAATGCTAGAGGCGCAAAAATTATTAGATTGACCTTGGTGACAGTGTTAACAATTTCCAGTGTCTTTTTAACATCTTTATTGCAGGCCAGCAAATGAGAACAAGTTAATGAAAAGCAAAATACTTGCAAAAGAATGAAAACATCCAGAAGAACCCTCACAAGCCAGGAGATAGGAAGGAAACGGAAACGCACTTAAAGAGATGAAAAAGGATGATTGCTAGGTCCTGTTGCCACATTTACCGTTATCATGTAATAAAGTTTGCTCTTTTCTGCGTCATCCTAATAGAGGCTGCATGTAAAAATGACGAGAATCTGACGTGATCAGTGTCACTGTTGAGTAGACGGAGGCATAAAAGCACGACAGCACAATGACTTATTTATTTGCTTTATCTAAACATGACAGTCCTCGCTTAATAATTTGCTCTCCACCCCTAGCCAACTCAGCTTTTTGTATAGACAGCTTGTAATGGCAATTTTGTCATCGGCTCTCACTTTAAGTTACTTTTTAAACATGTTTTGTTGATTAGGACACGAGGAAAATCAAAAGTAAAACTTAGTTTCAAATAAATCACAGAAAAGAAATTGCTTGACCACATCTCATTTTCCATGCTAGCACAGCTTCAGCATGTTACCATGCCTAATACCTTGCCGCTGAACAGCTTTGTACTGCCAACTCATTAAACAGCAATGAAAGCATTCATCTATCCCATTACAACATCACACTCCATAGTAGCTCTATTAATAATTGGCTGCCAAAGTAATTGACAGGGGGCTGGTAACAAATATAAAGCATACCGCTAAATGCCCTGTTCCACCAGCAGCAGCTACAAAACAAAAGTGATTTGAAATGCATTAGCCTATCTTCAAAAGACATTCCAGTATTAATATTATGGTGTATGAATTAATGGTTTCTGCGAGCAACATTCATTCATATACATTCAAAACATCCACCCATTGAAATAAAAGTGTTTACAAGCATTTTGCAATATTATTCAGAGCTCCCCACTCACATTCCAGATGCAAACAATAACAAAACTAAAATTGGGAGTAAAAGTGCAACTTAACAGTGTTTAACGATTTTAATTTTTGCAGTATGATATATAGGGGGTATGATATCTCTTAAAATCAGATAAGGATATACAAAATCAACTTTGGAATTAACAGGATACTAAGTACTCTGGATATAAAAGTGAGGAGAAGCCAGAAGAAATTACAAACAAATGTACAAAAGTCACCAGATTCTGGAACTAAGAGAAGTTGTGAAAAGGGTGAACGGCAAGATTCTACTAGCAGCTTTGACCACTCTCAACAGTAAGATGGTGCTTGATGTAATGTGCTTTCCACCAGGGGAAAAAGTAAAAACTTTGAGGGCTCATTTACAAATACTACTTCAGTAGATAAAGCCATGCAGAAGGATGCAGAAACAAGGAGAATAACCCTGACTGAGAAATAAAACTGTTCCACATCACAAGAGGTATCACCAAAGGGATAAACTAGCTCCTGTCTCCTTCAACTTTAATCCAAGGCTACAATGAGTATTTAGATTGAGGGTAAGCATTTCGACTGCAAGATGTCTGCTTAAATTCTTTTAAAGTTAAGATGCTAGCAACATAGAACATTTACAGAAGAGCCAAATAACTGATTTAAAACCTCTAAACAATTTGAAATAGTACTTTTTAGCAATGCAGTTAAGTAGGTTCTACACCTTTTGCACCCAGAACAAAAACTCTCAAAACAAAAACGTTTGATAAAGGCAGCTCCTAAAAATGGTTCTTATTCCATTGGCAGTCCTCCACCAACGACACCAGATTTGCATTATAAAGTTTATTATACATTAACAAATTGGCAACCAGATCTTCTTAAACCTACAGGCACTCCCTCCCTCCAAAATATATGAAGAGTACTCCACACCCGTGCATCTATGAAACATTGCAAACATACCTGTCACAACCATAACGGCACCAGGTCGTAGCCCACCATACTGGTATAAATAGAAACAAAAGTTAATTTTAGAACAAGACATTGTTGCACTAGAGTTTAAGCAGAAAATACAAGTCCGCGCCACGTAAAAATGATACTACTTGGATCACAGCACCATCATCATCTCCATTATGATTTATGGACATGTTCAACATTACTGCCGTATTCCTCATCCATGTCCTTGTCATCGTCATTATCACATCATCTTAATCATTATATACATCGCATTTATTGTATATCATTGATATAAGTTAATACAGATGTGAGCTTTTTTCTTTTGGTCTTAATACACCAAATGTAGGGGAACCTAGTTCGGACCCTCCCCCAGGCAGGTGAGGGGTCCAGCATTTTCAAAATTTTTTGTCTAGGTTGCAGTTGGCTTGAATCCCATTTACAGGTGGAGGTTGGCCTCTAAGGTGGGGGTTGATATTTGCTGGTGGGGGGTGATATTTGCAGGTGGGGGTGATATTTGCAGGTGGGGGTTGTCAACCACAGTGTAAATTAAATTTGTTTACATGGCAGTATCCACTTTAAATTAACAGTTGTATTAGCAATACTGGTTCACCTAACTTAAGAAAAGTTTTTCTCTCAAGAAGGTGGGAGTTTGGGTGTTTTTCATCAAGGAAGTGGCATTGTGAAACCTTTCAAGGGATGAAGTGGAGTGGCATTGTGTAACCTTTCAAGTGATGAAATGTTTCAATTGAAGAACTCTAAATTAGTGTTCTGTTTTCTATTTACACTATTGGTGGGAAGTGGTGATTTGGGATTTTAGAAATTTATGCCCAAAAGTTCTTCCAGGTGGGGGTTAGCCTTTAGAGTTCTAGGCAGGGGTTGCCTTTGAGGTTGGGGTTGATTTTCCAGGTGGGGGTCCAGAACCCCTTCCAAACTATGGGAAATAAAAAATCACTTACATGACATTTGATTTCAGATTATTTTATTGTAAAACAATACTTTACTACTATAACATACCAACTACTTAAGTCAGTTGACAGCTTACTAGTTAAGAGATTGTCAATTTCTGAGATACGTAAAGGTACATATGGTTTCTTAATACCTTTGTCCATATAACCTCACCTGATCTAAACTTATAGCAGCTGTAAGCCCACTTATCAATAGTGGAACATGCACTGGCTTTGGATCTGGTAGTGGTAGTAGAAGTTTGTACGGTAATTTCTGAAAATAAAAAGAACAGTTTCAAATTCAAAGTCACAAAGTAAAAAACAGTTAACATTTTAGGTGTAACACTTCATCCACTATCTGGCAAGTTTTACTCTTACAGAAACTATGTAATGAAGTCCTGTGCATTTACACTGACTCTAACACCTTTGCACAGTCTTGAAAAAGTTACCATCTTGGATAAACAAGTCCTTTAGCTTGAAGAATTTACAGTATTCTTATATGAATTCCAATGGACTGTTTTGTTTACAGTCCTTATAAAAGGCCTGGTTCATTTCACTATAACCATGTAATTGTAGAAAATCATTAATGTGTTAAGTTTGCTGTAATGGTTTGGGACATAGAAATCGAGGCTAGAAAAAGCAGTTCGCAGCAATTGTCATAACGAAAATGGGGCAACTCTGAAGCTGAAAGATGGCAGCAACAGCAAGGATGCGAAGATGAAGGTGGAACTCTACTTGTTTGATGTGCTTATTGAAAAAGTAATTCTCTAGTTTTAAACTGTGCTAGTTCTAACACAGTAACTTAATGGTTTGAAGAGACCTGAGATAACGGTCATTCGGTAATTTCGTCGCGCTTTTCCACTTTTACATTTAAAAAACAGTAAAGGTTTTCTACTTAGCCTAAGGCTTAGGCTCCGCTTAGCAAGTACAAGCCACTGGATTGGCATATTCAAGATGAAAGAGCCTTGAAAACCTTAGCATACATCAGGGAAAATTGTCAAGGAGTAAGCACACAGAGATGGGAGTTACTGTAATTTCAACAGGAGTTTTACGACATGTATAATACCTGGAACACCGATCGTGGCTAGCTATGCACCACAAACTGTTACGAGGAAGGGATCTCGAAATAATCTTTTATGAGGGATTTGTCACTGGTTAAAGGCGACTTTCATCTAATGCAATGAAAAGATGTAGTCTATATTGCACTTCCTTAGCCTAGACATATATTTAACATGGATCATTTATTAGTGTCAGCGGGATATATAGGTACGGTATGAACTGCACCAAAGCAAGTAAGCACAGCAGACATAAGTAAAAACCGGGAAATAACATTTGTCGAAGGTACTTCGTTACTTACCGTACCAAAACAGGAGTGATATCTTACTTAATCTGGGCCAAATAGACCAATACAATGCAGTTCCTTTTTTAATTGCAAGGTTTTGATAAGGTTAAGCCTGAACACTATACTTCATGCATCTCAAGGGAAGAAATATTCCAGATGACTCGACGAATCTTTGATGTCGCCAGAGATTACGGTAAATAAACTTGAAATACAGTTTTGTTGTGAAGTAGAGCACCATTTGCTGACAAGGAAATAAATAAATCGAATGGATCGCTTGAAGTATCATAAAAGTTTGCAGTCTCCAAAAGTAAGAGGAATTTGTACACATATATACATATGTTTGAACTCAGTCACTCGTTGTAAAAGAGGATCTGTTTCGTCAGTTTCTGATGTTTTGAAGGCTTGTTTGCTTTGATAATTCTCTCTGTGTAAACTCGACCAAACTGATAGCAAAAGAGCCTGAGGTATAGTTTACAATCTGCTTTATCAGATGTACTGCATGATTGTCCCTGAGATCAAGGTCTAAGATGTGGTATCTCGTGAATGCTCCAGAATGCTATGGAAGATGTTACCTTTTGTGAGTTCTAAAACTTTTATAGTTATGGTAGTAACCATTTGGGGAGATACAGACATCCACTTTGAAAGGTCCTCCCTAGCTAGCTTGTCTGCTGCTTTCACAACTCTAAATACTGACAATGATGGGACTAGCAGTTGACCATATGTTTTAAAGGACAAAAGTGACAAGTTGAGACCATGGTCATGCTCAACTGAGGTTGTTGTCTGATACAGAGCTTCAGCACATTCTGAGCAATAGATTTTAATAGCCTTGAAGCCACATATCCTGATATGTAATATAGTACATCATGACGCCACAATGAAAGTGAATGTAACATTTCAACCATCCTTGTGTCAATATGGCTTTGGCTGTTGGTTTCTTCTGTGTCCTCAGAAACTACAGAGTTAGCTGCAGGAGATGGCTCAAGTTTGTTCTTCAAAAGAAGTTACCGTAAGGCATACTTGAGCTGTAAGGCACCATCATTTGGTATTTCATCGTTTACAACAAGCTCGAAACTCGACAATAACCTGTAGTGATACCTAAGCAACTACTTAAGCAACTCGAGGCCTGATCCCGAAAATGGAGTTGCTTGTATAAAAACGTGTACTGAGAAGGAGCTTCTCCGTCAAAACGAGAAACGCGCAAGAATAATGACACCTCGTGAGCTCAGAATAGTGGCACACCTGCGTTTAAAACAGAACCTTGTCAGTGAAAGATAGGATAATTCTTTCCATCCCTTTTTTTAGCTTATTAATTGACTGCTGGTGACGAAAATTTTGACAAATTGTTGACTATATACGCATCATCATTTAGTTGGTTTTGTGACCACGGAAATTGAAATGATCATTGCCAATTGTATAATGATTTTGCCTTTTCATCAGGGAAGGAGGACAAAATTGAGTATTTCGTTGAAAAGAAACAGTAAATGGGTTCAATCACTAAATGTTTGTCGAAGATTTCCAATGCAGTCGAGGCGCTTTAAAGCTTATCTTAGTCTATTTTATACTTCATGAAACATTTGGTAAATAGTAATGGAGATAAAATTATCATCTTTTTTTCTAGCGCCAAATACCTACGTAAGGCTATACTTTGTGTGAAAACACAACATGTGACAAATATGGACCATATCCAGCCTCCAGCAACAGTAAATGTTCAAGGAACTCCACAGAGCCCTAGTTCAGAACGCGATTTTATCTACGTCCCAGAAATAGACAATGGAAGTGATGTTGGTAGTGTCAAAAGCTTCGATCAGAATTCAGACTCATCAGCAGTTGCAGACAGGAACGGCAAATCTTGGAAAAGCAGTAACAGCAGTTTTACTGATGTGAATGATACAGAAATGGAGCCTAAGCTTGAAAAAGGTGATCATGATATGGATGTATCTACTTTGATGGCAGAAGCACAAAGTGAAGATGTTTATGGAGATTGTGAGACTAACAAGCATTCAGATAATGGTAGTTCTCCAAGAGAACCCTTCTTGCAGCTCACAAGATCAGCATCTCTTGACAAAGCACTGGAGCTGGGAGATATTTGCTTAGAGCCATTTGACAGAGAACGAACTCAGTCTGCTGATATCACCATGACAGGATGTAGCAGTCATTCAATATCACCTGATAATGGTGAAGAGTTAGATGGGCGCACCAAGCGTGCCTCATCAGACACTAGCATCTCAAAGGATGCCTGTGTGTTATTTCATGGTATAACATACTTGGGGTCAGCAACAGTCAATGCACCTGTCAGTGAAATCGAGTTAAAAAGAACTTTAAGTATACTACGAGATCATACTGAAGTCAGTATTGATGTCATACTAGCCGTTGGATTGTCATTAGAAGGTGCTATTCGATTAATAGACCCAGAATCAAGGACTGACATTGCTACTTATGATACCCAAAAGATATGGTTTTGGGGAAAGGGAGACGAGTGCACTTCGGAGAGTGATTGTGTTGCATTCAATGTAGCTCACGGAGATGCAGAGCTCTTTCATTGTCACGTCTTTAAGTGTAATGATGCGGATGAGGTAAGTCACGTTACGTCCAGTACATTTATACTCTCATGATTCTTTACCGTTTGGATGCCATTATGAGGTGTACATATAGGTATAGAAGACCTAGAATATGACCGACATTTTTTTAGCGAATCTTCATTTTAACCAGACATTTTACCAAGTTTTTGGGTTTGGTTTGCGTAGGCTGCTCCTTTACCACAGGTCGTCTATTAAGAAAGATTTGTCTCGAATTTTCTTTGTTGTGTGGATATGCTGTTTTTACTTTTGACAAAATGATGATAAAATGTACGAAAAAGCTGAACCATTTTTAAAAGTAAAAAGCTTTTTCATCCGACAGTCCGCAGAGAATAATCGTCAGAAACGATCGAAGTAAAACGAACAAATCATACCCAACTTTTTTTTTGCAAGGAGCCGATTAGACTATAGACTGCCTGATTGCCTTGTCCACGCACCGCAAACACCGAGTGGCTTCCACAAATCGCATTTCTATAGTATACCAATTTTCCTGCAAGTGTGAGACTGGCTATGGTGGCCGCAGGACATTGAGTTTATGTGATAAAATTGAGTAGCATGGTGCATGTGCATTTGCCACACATCAACTCCTAAAAAGGGAAATAACAATTTTGGATTTCAAAAACCAACAATATCATTAAGCAATGTAACTCTACCATAGGATACTACTTGAAAACCCAGATTATTAAAAAATGCACACGGAAAATTGCTTCTGTGTCATCGGCAATGCGAAGTCTGCATGTCATATGGAGGTAAGAGTCGACACACACAATAAGCTTTGCTCTACAGACAAAAAGGATTTGTCTTCTCATTGGGCCTTTTCAATTAATCTCTGTAGCGTTCTAACAGACGCTAATACGTCCCAAAAACACACATACTTTCCAGCAGTCCAAATTCTGATTAGCCCTATTAAAAACACAGTTTAGCATAGTGTTTCGTTCGTTTTATTTCGAAAATTTCTTATCACCAAGGAGTGCGAAACGAAAACGCTTACAAGTGCACAATGATTTTGCATTTTCGTGAAGAGTTTATGTTCTTTACCATAACGAAGCTTTTAGATGATAAAACATAGCCCTGGACTTTCAAAAGATAGTAATGTGCAAAGTAAATGTTTAGCGCATAACTTTTATCAAAATCTCATTCGCCATACCTCAATGTGCCTTACCTCAGATATTTCCCTGCTGTTCAGTGCTTCTACAAGCATATATCCATATATGAGAACGTGTTAGAATAAGAAAATTTTTTATTCTCTTTCTTATTGCGCATAAATGACCTATCAGCTGATTAAACCTTGATGACTGCTCTTTATGTAAGCCTGGAGGCAATCCAGTCATTGCAGGGAAAATTGCAATCTTTTAGGTCTTGGAAAGGGCGTATTATTCAAACATAAAAAGCGTCAATGTGGACTGTTGTGCAAAATTGGTCTTGACGTGTGATAGTTTCAAGAACTCCAACGTAGATTCCTCTTGTGCTTGAAACAATTGATACAAAATAACATAAAAGCCGATACCAATTGATTGCAACCGGGCCGACCCAGTCCCCTGCCCCAATGAGGTGATACAGCCACCTAGCGAGTGCTAGCAAGGTGATGGACAAGACCATGGTTCTTCCGTATGCTTTTGATGTTTTAGTTGTGAGAACAGTTAATAAATTATTAATAAGTAGTTAGACTTCTATGGTCCCCGAATATACTTAAACTTGATGAAACAAATCATACCGGGTTTGTCGTAATTATCAAAGTACCTAGTGGCGGTAATTGTGATGAGAAGAATGTTAGTCTGCTGTGCCTTATTACCTTGCAAGCGTACTTACGCCAGATATTATCTTCTAGAAGTAACGCAAGACACGAGAGAAATGGTGTCTTCTTAAATTTTTATTTTGTTTGAAGCCTGAAAGTGTGATTATTTGTGTTGAGAACATTTGTTGGTATGGAACCGAGCAGAATACACGTGGTATGTTACATTCAAGGAGAACTGGAATGGCTTGTATGGCCAACAGTATAAAGCCCTAGGAAGTTTATGCTACCATAATTTTTGACACGTTTCCTCCAATTTTATTTTGAAGGCATCGAAAATAACTCAGTCGTTATCACAGACTCTTAAAACAGATAAAAAGGTAAGTATAGTTACCAATCTCAGGTTTCAAGTTTTCTTTCCGTCTCGTTGAGGATCATAAAACAACTGCATGACATATGTTTGCGTACAAATTTCTTGTAGACTAGAGAAATGAGCAGCAAAACTGGAAATGTTTTGTGAGTTTCAAGAAATAAATAAACTCTCTCAATATCAAATATGTCTTAAGATCTTGTGTGGTAATGGCATTGTTTCTACCATCAAACAAGACGGAGATGATGGATTTGAATTCTATAAGAGTAAGAGTTGTGTTGGTAGAAGCGAATTCTCAATTTTACAGCTTCATCGAAGCACCGTAGTAAGGAAAGAACAATTTAACACTGAGGAGGTCAAGTAAATTCATTTCCCCAGCACGTACATGTAACGCTATAACAGCAATGTATTGGACACCGAGTGTACTGTAGGAATAGACATGTAAGGAACATAGAGTCATTGTTTGTAATTGTGAAGGCAGTATTTTAGTTGGTTTTATTAACCTGCAAACTATGAAAGGGAACAAATAACAGTTTAAAGATGCAACTGTTGTCAGAGGACACAATATATCCAGAAGCCCCCATTCTTATTTTACGAATAAATCTATTGTTAGATGCATCTTTTACTTAGTCCTTAGTGACAGGCATTTTAAGGCTCAAATGCTGTAAGAAAGAGACGTATTATTAGCAATCCAGTGTCCATTGATGTTATAGAGAGAAGACATTCTTTGTGTGTCATTTAACTCAAGACTGAGTGGTCAACATATGTTGTTCCGGACCAGAAACGACATAAAGACATGATCAGAGGGGTCGTACATTGAAGGATACTAGATGGAACAAGTGAAACTGTAATCATGGAATTGAAACTTCATAAAGCAATGTATTATGAGCGTTGCTATCTTTGTTTCATTATTTTGTATTTATATTTTCCATTGTTTGGTTTACTTTACGTTACATATAGTATAGTGTTTGGTGTGACAGCAGCCTTATAGCCACTTACACCTTTACCAAATATTAAAGAGACTGTCACCTGTAAGTAGGAGTGATCAGCCAGCGAGAACGCGTTTTCCAGTCAATAATTTACGACGGTCGCAAACAACTGTCAGTTGGCGTCATTCATAGTCCGATCGAAGGAAGCCTACTATTTCTTCAGATTGTTATGTTTTAGCAATGGGTTCAGTGTTAATTTTGTCTGTCCCTTTTATCGTTTTTATTATCTTATATGTATATATTCTTGTTATCCTTTTTATTGGATCAGAGACGACAAACCATTCTACCAGGAACCAGGCTGTCGCGATTAGATCCAACTGACCTGACTTTCAAGTACGATATAACATTAGATATCATTGAAGATGATGGGAAAGGAAGCTACGTGTCTGTGGCCCGAGATAAAAACTGTTTTAAGCTGAGGCAATCATTACAGAAGAAGGTGGCCCTTACCATCGAACAAACTACTAATAAAACTTTAACAATAGAAAGGTTAGTAGGTGTTGCTTGCTTTCAGAGTGATCATTTTCAATCGTCTTAACCATACGCCCTGTTGGCTACGATTGTCCAATGAAATAGTGGCAACGATTGTATGTTTGCCCGTTTTGATATAGTTGTTGCTTGTTCCTTGGTTTTAATTGTTGTTGTTTACTCGTGTTGCGGAGGCATATTTTGTGCAAGTAGATATGTTGTTTCCGTCTTTATATTGAACTTCTTTTAGTAATTTCTTGTGCATTTCTGTAGAGTTAGATGACTTTTGTAATTCTTTGATTGGTGCAATAAGCATTCCATTAGCAAAGTACATTTAACCCTAGCTGCATAATAGTTATTTTAAGGCAGCGATGTGGAATAAGAGTAGAATCTTCATTTGTGTGTTTATATAATCTCTACATCGGTTAAAGACATGGATAAAAATATTATCAAAATCTGGGGAAATATCAGACTGTCAAATTTATTCCCGGTCATGAAATTTACCGCCTCGGCGGAAATTGTTCCCAAGATAAAAACCCTGTCATTGAGGCTGTACGTTATCTGAATGGAAGGGGCTTACTTACAATGAGTCGTGTACAATATGTTTAGAAACGTGTCAACGCAAGCCGAAACAATGCAGAATCACCCTTATCGATGACTGGAGTCGTCATACTGTGTCTACGATCCGCCTTACCAGGCGATGTCACCAAACCTGGGTCGTAGAGAAGCACCTGGTGCATCACACTGTACTCACCAAAGAGGCGGATTTATTTTAAGATTATAGCTATAACTTGTGAGTTTATCATCTATCTAAGTGCTTATTTTAGTGCTTACTTACTTTGTGCACGGTTTTACGCCTTTTATTCCTCGTGTTGCGAGGATTTGGTCCTCTTTGATGTCAATTTGGTCAAAAGACATATTTCCGATCTTTTCGAACTAAGACATTCTTTTATAGAGGTTTGCAATTTCTATTGTCATCAGATAGAGTATAGATCTCAAAAATTGAATAATTTACTGGCGTCTTCTTTGTTTCTTGCAGGTGTTTTGGATTGTTTGTCTGCCCAGGTAAAAATGTCAAGGAGACAGATATGTTATTACTAGACCAGGTGAGACTAATCCAGAAGGAATTCCCACTCTTTTGACAAAGCTACGACCTTTTCATTTTCTTGGTACTTTCCGCCCCATAGATTTTGGGAAGAACACTCCTTTCAACCATGAGCGGGAAACAGTTAAAGCGTGTACCAACGTGTAGGGTTAGGCGTAGATATTGCCACTTCCTTTAAACAGACACTACATGGCAAAGTATGCGTCGCTTTACTGTTTTATGTTTGTTAGTTTTTCACTTATTGAGTGAATGTCGGCCGGGCAAAGTGTTCTACAGACACTGATGACAGACCCGAAAGGCTCACCACCCCTAGTTACACTTCTAACCAATAGTTTTTTATAATCGTCAAATGTGCGACAAATAATCTGTCAGCTATCCATAACCTTGTTTCCTCATAAACTTAATGTGAAAATGATGCGCGTGCGAACATTGATGCTGTATTAAGGGGTGAAAAGTAACCTCGAAATTCAGAGCCAGTTATCTTTTACCTGAAAGAGAGGGGATTAAACATCCCGTAAATATTGCGTGGGAACCTCGTGTACTTCTCGCGGAAGGGGACCCTGGGCGTGTTATACACGCATGGAAATCGTTAGGAAACCACCAAAGAATCTATAAACATTAATTAAGTAAGCCGACAGTTAAATGTTGAAGTCATGATGGTCATGTTCCATGTGCCATTGATATATTAATAACCTTCACAGAAGTCCGCAACGCTCCGACTCTACCTACACTAATTTGTCGCAATAAGGGCATTTTTGCGGTTTTGTTTAGGCTGTTACTTATTGTGGTAACAAATTTTTGTAATCACTTTTCATTTGATTGCCCCTCAGGTGCATATGGAGACCAGACATAGTGGTAAAACACACATCATAATTGGAAGATGGGACCCTACAACGGAGAGTGCAAATCTGCTAAATACAGAGACCCCTAAAGGTATACTGAAAATTTCCATTCTTAGGAAAGTATCATAGTATTGAAGCATATAGGCCCGTTTTACCATGCGTTTGAAAATCCATCCATGCATGTATCCATCCATGCATCCATGCACCCATCCATGCATGCATCCATGCAACTATCCATCCATGCATCCTTTTAATCATGCATCCTTTTAATCATGCATCCATGCATCCCTCTAATCATGCATCCATACATCCCTCTAATCATGCATCCATGCATCCCTCTGATCATGCATCCATGCATACGTCCAACCAGCCAGCCAGCCAGCCAGCCAGCCAGCCATGCATCCATCCGTACATACATGCATCCATCGGTCTATCTAGTCATTGAAAAATACCATATTGAATAAGTATTAACTTGAAATTAACCAATAAACTAAGAGAGCAACATACACGTGGCTTCATGTTTACAACTAATGAAATACATAAACTACAGCAGCTAAAAAGGTGTTGGTTGAGTCTGTTACTTATTATAGTAATATTCTTGGCCTCTCTCTGCACATTTCAGATACCAAGGTATTCTTCACAGTAGCTGT
>JAAAKM020006971.1:21930250-21989812 GCA_010016025.2 Alatinidae sp. Z8VKAUB7J3 | reverse complement strand
CGGGTGGTAACTATGGTCCTTGCCCCACCCCCACTCCTTGACAATACGATCCTGGCTACTTTGCTATTAAAGAACGCTTAATACTGCGTCAACTTTCGTGATTGGAACAACGCGAACTTTGAACCACACCTCTCCTTCAATGACGCAGTATTATTGTACGGGAGGTCACTGAAAGCAACATACAGCCAGTCCCTTCTCAGCGGTGTGAGTGGGTGATTATATCTGGTGATACCTTCGTGGTCAAATTGTTAGCTAATTTATGCTGATCAAAGCCTTCTCACAAAGATGGAAAAAAGAAGAAGAAATAAGGAATACCGTACATTTCAGGACGAATGGACGGAGGAATTTGTCTTTTTAGAAGGAGCAGGTACTGCAGTGTGTCTAAAATGCGGCTATGAAATATCACCAATGAAACTACCAAATATAAAGCGCCACTTTGACACACGTCATGCTACATTGGCATCAAAATATCCAGGAGCAGAACCAGAAAACACACTGATTATATTGCGTCAAATTTATTTGTGTTAGATTGATGCAGATAACTATCACACTTATAAAAGTTTTTGGATTCCCTCGAAAATGTCCGCAATTAGATGTATTTGGTCTTGAAAAATCATCATATGGCTCCCACGGAAATGCATTTGCAAATTTCGACTTTTATGGCTCTGTTAGCTAAAAAGGCTCCCGACCCCTGAAACAAAAGGGAACAAAGGTTTGTGATGTGGAAAAGGACTGTCTTAGCTTGCTTTGAAGACCCAAATTAACTTCTAAGGCGCAGGCTAGGACAGTCGTCAATGGTGACGTTCATCTCACAGGGAGAGAAATTCAACTTGATGGTGACGTATGCAAGATATGTGTTAAACATGTGTTACGCAGAGAAACAATTGCTGTGTGCCAAGGGTCAACTAATGCCAAATCAGTACTGTGTTTCTTCCCTATGTGGAACCCTGCTTGGTTTTATTTCTCTGTATCAATACCTGTTTGTCTAAGTAAATTGCCGTCTTTTATATGTTTTTAATCTAAGAATAAAGATAATTGTCAAGATAATTATCTGTAATATAACGACTGCACCATTTACAGCTAGCACTTCTTGTTCCAAATTTCTTGGTAGCGGAAATCCATTAAGTTAAAAATTTGCATTCATATCCAAAATATACCTGATTCTTCAAGCTGTCTAGAAGTTTTGCTCAAAATATTTAAGGCATCCACTGTTTCTTACTTTTCATTTTGAATCACATTGTGCAAATTCTTCTTCCTTTACCGATACCATTTTATTTGAAGCTGAATTTTCTGCTTGAACGCTCACAAGACCTGAGCAACGAAGTAACCTCAATAGGTTGTGCAATAAATAAGAATTTTAGTGTTTCATTTGTACTATGGTTACTTAGTGACTCGGATGATATTTTGGGCCCAACGTTCCTGAAGAAAAAAGGGCCACAGCAGATTCAGTCTAAAAGGCAAAGATTTAAGGGAAAATGGCTTTCTTATCCATGTCGTGTTGCACCGCCGCCAGAGATTATTAATAAGGTTGAATTTCTTTGCTGTTTCGTGAGTACCTCCATGACCACTGCCTTTAGTGTTTCCATTTCCGTGATGTTGTATGTTGTATGATAGTCTTCTTGGCATAGAAGGCAAGGCCGACCATTTTGCACTGATCGTTCACTCTTACTAACCGCTCTGGGACTTGCTCTTTCTCGTCCGATGAGAGAGATGATCATCAGAATAGTCCAAATCATTTAGTATTTTCTTGAAGAGTTTGGTTGAGCATCTACGATGGATAGTATTACCCAGTTACTACTCCGTTCCGTCTGTAGATTTTCACAAAGGCATAGAGAAGTACCAAGATAAAGAGAAGAGGAACTAGAGTGTCTCCCTGCAGCACTTCAAACGAAGCGCCAAATAGCTGTCTCACTATCTAGAGTTATCATTCTTATTCTGTTGTTCTTTACATAATTTCTATTTCCTCCACTGCTCTTGGTAGTAAACCTTATGTAGACAGGACTTTCTCCAACTTGTCTCAATGTTTTAAGTCGACTATAAATGTTAGTCCTGGTGGGAGGTTGTTGCCTTCCATGCCCTCTATGTATGAGCAATGGAGTTGAGTCTGATACGGAGGCCCTTTTGATATCTCCTCTTCTTAACATTCAGAGCGCTTCTTTTTCGGTTTCAAAACACAAGACTATGAGCGACTGAGAGTTGAAGAAGATGACGTCAATTCTTGCTAGAAGATTTTCAAAGAGTCAGTCGTCGGAGCAGCAAAGAAGACCCTGCCAAAGAAAGAAAGGCAAAACAGAAAGAAGTGGATGACAACAGAAATTCTGGACCAAATGAAACAAAGGCAACGGACGTTGAATTGAAAAAGTATAGAATACCGCACGCTTGATCAGCAAATCAGAAGAAAATGCATTGAAGCAAAAGAAGAATGGCTTAATGCAGAATGTGAACAAATAGAACAGTACTCACACAACGATCCAGCAAAAATGTATCAGAAGATCAAGAAAATTAGCGGTTGCAGATCCTCAGGATCCTCCGATTGTATTCAATCAAAGAACGGCGATATCATCATCTTGTTTCAAAGCCAATAGATAATTCTATAATATTTAAAACGTTATTATTGTGTATGACTAAGTTTGGACGGTACTTCTGACCAGTAATTATCGAAGAGGAACAAGAAACCAGGTAAATCACAGTAGATCTGTACACGTTTTTTAAGAGTAAAAACTGATTGCATATAATTTATAGTACTGAATCAAGTCCCCAATTATATCGCCCCTCATTTTTAATGTGTAGAGTAGCCAGAAACTAAATGTTGTAGGGTTTGTGTGCTTAAACAAGAAAAACCTTCCTTGTTATCAATCTTTTTACAGAGAGAAAGATTATATAGCGTGGACAGCGTGTTGTTAATATATCTACAATCAAAGCTATGGATATAACGCGGGAGACCAGAAAAACCTTTTAGCTACAGTTTAATATATTACGTGTTACAGGTTTGAATCATGGCCTTAAAAATGAAACCTTGTAATGTTAGCAGCTCTGTCACACGACTTTCTTCTAATTTCTGGTTTCCTTTCGCACTTTTTTAGTTGAATAAAGGCGATCATGTACATATTTATATCTGGTTTCATGAATAATGTGGAATATATCCGGATCAGAGGCATCGGATAATTTCTAAAGCATGATAACTTAACATTGCATTCAGTTAATTGAGAAAAACTATATCGAGAGCAGCAGACAGAGGCTTCTTCATCTCAAGAAAATGCATTAAAATATATTAAACCAAGAATGTGTTTTTTCATGTGATATCTAAAACAGCGATTGTGAGATGTCAAAACGTTTTAGGTAAGAGTTACCTTTTGTAGAGATGAAATTAACTTTTAGGATTTAGTGGAGGGACATTTGATTTTACTAAAAAAATCGGTAACTGTGTTTATTAGAATTCTCTTGTGGTAGTTGTTAACCACTTCAAAGTTAAAATATCTTCCAAGGTATATAAAACAAATAATAATAATGACAATAATAATAATAATAAAAATTATATTAATTTTTTTTAAAGTTCATGCTTTTATTTTGCTGCGAATAATGTAATCATTACTCACTTTACAGTCATAATTATTACATGAATGACATCTGTTTTCTTTGAAACTACCAAGCAAGAAGCTCCGGATTCGACCAATCACTGTTTCTACTACAAGAAAGAAAATAAGTTGCTCTTATTGCACAAGATATAATCTTAAATACAAGAAAATAGTTAGTTTCGACATTAAAATCTAAGCATTAAGCATCACTACAAACTTAAACCCAGTTTAAATTACCAGACAAAGTAATATCAGTATATCTGGGATTTTTCAAAAATACTCATTATAATAATAATAATGATGATAATAATAATAATAAAAATAATAATGATAATAATGATAAAATTGAAACGAGTTGCATAAGGGACAAGAATTTTTAAGTTGAAGTAAATAAAGAATCCTAAATCGCCTTTGCATAATGATGCAAGGACTATGCATCAAATAATGTGAAATCTTGCAAAAAAGGGAAATCAAAATAAATTTTCTTATAACGTCCAAAATGGGACACTGATTCCTACTAAAAGAGAATAAAATAACGATTGGTCACTATAAAATACTGTATCATCTACCAACGTCTATGAATACTAAAGTAGATGAGAAGTAATGATAGCTATATATATCCTAATCAAAACAACTGGTGAACTTGGAATAGAATATATGAAAATATGAAGGTCCTGCAGACGTCAAAGAGATGGCAACTAAAGAAAGAGTATTTAATACACAAATAAGAACACATTAGGAATTAAAAAATATAGTTTTGATAAAGCTTCTAAGAATGAAGATTTGACAATATCAGATAACTGAGTTTGGGTTAGAATGCAGGTTAGAGCTGATAGATTTAACCATGACACATTGAATTTAATTGGGGAGAATGCCAGAGCATGTTGGAGCTTAAAGTTAAAAAATCAGGGTTTAGTAGTGAGTTATTACGTACCTAACACATCTTTACATTAGTTAACGTAATAAATCATTATAAGAATCCCAGACATGCTGATGGTAAACTTTGTTTACTTAAAAAATGATTCAAAAGCATTGATTGTCTAATGTGATGACACATATTGCTTGTTTATGTTTTCTCTCCCCCAAACTACATGAGTATCTTGAGGGCGTTACATTATGACACACATTGTCAAGTAAAATTAATTTTGGGACAATTTTTTCAAAGGTTAAAGAGGGGTACGGCAAGGTCACATAACATCTTTATTAATTTTCTTGTCTTATTCCTCTTAAATAAAAGCATCTTATTTTGTTGCTCTAAAGGGGAGCAGGAAAAATACTAAAGTACGAAGTTTGAAGAAGTTTGTTAATAATTGTGACAGTGCATAAGAGAGGGCACAGTTAGACTATAGAAAGAGCTTTCAACGCATCATCATTATGATTTCAAGGGCAGAAAAGTTTTTATTTAGAGCGGTTGTTCCATATTTGTCGCATTTGCTCCGCCTTCGATAACAATGTTTTCTTAAAGAAATTGCAAAGATATCTAGTGCTGTGGTGCGTAGGATTTTATCAATAAATACATTGTTTTTGTTATCGGTGTGTCAAACTCAGAAGTTTTGGACAAAATGCTTATGTAAGCACTAAGCGCTATCTATTTACTTCTAACAGTAGGCAAAAAATCTTTTTGCTTAATGTTGAAAATCTCATTAGAAAAACAGAGTTAGACGTACCCTATGTTCAAAGTACTTGGTATATGAATATAAGGACAGTGATCAAAGCCAAATGCCTGGGCATGCCATTGTATATCTAATCCAAATGTTGCCAAAACCCTTTGGTTAAACGTCTCTTAATATTCAAAACCAGTTGACATGGTGCTTTGATACTCCCTTCCTCCGCTTAGTTGTGATTTATGCCTTTAGCCTACTTGGAACAGTTTACTATACTGTGTTAAATAACTTTGTAGTGTACCATACCGTTCTTTGATAAAAATAATAATCATAATGATAATCACCACCATCATCATCCTCATAATAATACAATTAATAATGATAATTCCGGATACAACATATTCCAAAGATAATATAACATAATATATTAATGATTTTCAAATGACATTGCCAGTCTTTGGATCTGTAAACGTTCTTACAAAGGATACCTACAGACAATAAAAGGCTATTTACAATATTTGTACTGAACCTAATAAACGTTATCAGTCGAAAAGAGAGAATTTTAGAAGATACGTTTTTCTAGGTACTAATGCTAATGCTAGATGCTAATTTATCTCCAAAGTTCTTCTTGGTCTTACTTTGTAGTTGCTGTAATATAAAGTTATTCTAAAGATCTAAGATTGTATGCCGTGTGTTTCCTTACCTTTAATTAAATTTCTTAAGTTAGTTGGATTGTCATAACAGATTGCTTTAAACTTGTAACTAAAATATGTTTAGTAAGAAGAGTAAATAGGAAATATTCGTAGAAGATTTAGAGCTGACGTTATAGAATGAAACCTCCTAATTCTGAATGTGTTGAACTTTGCTAATACTGATGGTCAGGAATTCTTAAACCATGAATGTTGTAGCAGCAAGATGGGCTTTACAAGGAAGTACACTAACGTGCCTGTACTGTTCTTGTTAAGTGTTTTCTCGACTGTCATTATGGGATGAGGCCTGACAAATTTATGAATATTTGGTGACTAAAGTTGTACTTTGGTTAAACCATCATCCAATTCTTTTTTCAACTGGACTAAGGAGAGGAGAAATTGTGTAACACATATCACAAAACTTTGCCATATTTAACTATTATGCAATACTATATACTTAATTACATTTTTTAGTTATAATACACCATGCTATACAATTCTCTATCATATAAAGCTAATCTTTGCCACGTTTTAAAATTTACGTCTTTCATTTTCTTGGTCCAGATCGGAATATCTCTATAACTTGGTTGCAAGGACATTTTATGTTTGTTTCAGCTATCTCTGACATGACAATTTTGATTGATATCAAAGCTTTGTAAGTTTATCCACCATCAATTAATGACATTATTTTAGTACTCAGGATTTGCAAATCTACTTTTAGTTTATGATTCATGATTTCCACATGTGCTTTCTAATTAAAGCAAAGAAAGATGAAGAACAAGTAGATTCGTTTAAATAAAAAATCCATTTCTTAAATGCAGAGTAGTCAGGACGACTTTTTAAAAGAGTATACAGAGATCCCGCTTTGAATAATATTATAGAACTTGAATTATTTAAGATGTTTTAATGTCATAGGGTTACATTTAAACAGAGGAAATTATATCTATAAGTGAAGGAATTGAAGTCGGCGTATGAAAAGGAATACTTTTACCTATCTTCTACCAAGATACATGTCCAAGCCATTATCTTTTTACTGTGACCTAGGTAAAAAATTGTTACCAGAAATAATTTTTAAAGTAAGCTCGGTCATTTTTTTCCTATAGGACTACAACATTTACCCATAACGTGCATCTAACGTGCACGTATGTCAAACAATTTTACTATTAAACTGACTAGAGCAATATTTGTAAGCTATGTATGTTATAGACAGAATATAAATAGATAAATTGGATGTTATTTGGCTAGCATGTTTTTATCGATGTGTATATGCAATGTCAGTAGTAGGTGCATTGCATAAATAATAACTATTTTTTGGTACTGGTATAACAAAATTTAAATATAACGCAGTATAAGAATTTTGTTTGCTTAGTTTCTAAAAAGATGCTCAATTTTTTTTATTAAGACCAAATTGTCAGCCAACTCGAATACATTTACTAAAAGCCTTAAGTTAGTTTCTCAACATGAACAAAGGTTAAAATGTTCTTCATGAAATTCTGATTCAATCGCCACTTCAATACAGTATCATTTCTGTTGACACTCCATCACTGCAGTTGAATGCGCATGCGTTTGTGTGTAAACTTTTTCAAATTTATCTTGAGTAAAGAAAATTCAGATAATACAAGCAGATTGATAGTATAATGATAGTACAATAAAGGTAAAGGTAATCCCGTGCTCTATTCTGAGCGTTGGGATGTGATACGGTAGAGAATCACATGTCCTAAGCCACAGCATTGTAATGTAGGGTAGCCCGTTCCTTTCGTCGTCGCCTGTCATCCTTCTCTAGCTTCTGCCAGGTACCATCTTCCTGCTGGGTGCGCAGTAGGAGTTTTCAGATTAAAGGTAGAGCATAGGCTTGAACCATCAACCTTCAGAATGCTAGACCAGCTCTCTACCGACTGAGCTAACTCGCCTTCTATGATAGAATAGTGATAGAATATACACAAAAGTAATTGCTTCATTGATACAATCAAAATGGTAATAAAATCAAAAATGGTATTGCAGTACCACGCCAAAGTATATGTCGCATCTTTAGTCATCGCATACTGGAATGGGGGAGCAATCGTTTATGATGTATGTACTCTGTAAGCATCGCGAAGAATGGAACGAATGGTTTGATCCTTTGTAACGTCTACCACTGGGGGTTTGTATGCTTTCGGGGTTATTGTAGTGACATTGTAGCATTGTAGTATACTTCCTATCAACAGGAAAAGATCTACTTCACTCCTTTTGATAAGATTGCAGTACTTTCTGTATCCAAACGTTTTATCAATTTGATATGTACCATTGAAGTTTCTACATTAGTCCAAACATTAACTATGTCAATTTAAACAGTTTTGGATTTTAGAGTTTTGTCTGTATGCCCAAGATTGCCAAGTAAAAAAAACATGAATCGATCTGACTACACCTTTAAACTAGCACTAAAAGTTCCTCTGAGCTACAATGTTTCTCTCTAAAAGTATCCACTCTCTGGCTAGATTTCAACCTTACGTACCAGTGCTGGTGAAGGTTTTGCATAGCTTCGAAAACGTTTTAACTGTTAAACTAGATAAAAACAATTAGATCAATTAACATCTACTCAAAATGTGGATCAAAATATCCTACAGCTTTTAAACAATTGATGATTTTAAACATAATAGCTGTTTATAACTCATGTGTTAAGAAGAAAGCTACAGACCTTAAAAATGAAAAAATTATTAAATATGCTAAACAATCCGTATGCAATCTTGTACTGAAATAACAAAATATGTTTCCCATACGACCAGGCCTGAATATTAAGCAGAGTGTATTAATGTTGTAATGTTTCTACATAAACAAAGTTGGAATGTTTAATCAAACAATCCATTTGACCCTTACTGTTCGTTCTACTTGCAAAAGAATTATTAATGTTCCCTGCTGAATGTTTCTAAATGAATATGATGATAACATCGGATAGAATAAATCAGTTAAAACATGTTCAAGGGTCAGCATAGGTTAGAGCAAAGTATGTGTCCCGTGTTTACCATCTGGTTCTTCAATTGTTCACTTTTGAAGAGAGCAAGACAATGGTAGCGTCAAGATTTTATAAAATGCTGTTTGTATTGGTTTTCGGCATTTCCCCTTAAAGTATACAAAAAGGACTATTAAAATTAGTGATTCAAACTGTTTTGTGACAAATATCAATCGACAACATTTTAGTTGACATTACATGCCCTAGCCTGCTTAGTTGTAATAAAAAATATATTTTGTAAGAAACACTATCCAAGTTTTGAAAAACTGGAAGGTGCCAAGTATTTGATACGCGTAAAAGCGTATCATTCAATGAATAATTGTGAAGGTGGTACAAACATGCGATAGTTTAAGAATCAACATGATAGCAAGTACTCTTAGATTGTGGAGGCTCAGGCAAGCATATTTTAAAGAAGATATTTTTGTACTGTGAGAATGCTCAATCAGGTTATAAAAATATTGTTTCAGGAAGTAAAGAGCACTTCACAGAGCGCATAAAGTTGCTCTAACGCGGCTTATAAAACAAAAAAGTTAACCATTCCTGATGACATTAACAGTAGGCCTACTTTAGCTTATGACGTGCTGCAAAAAGATCATAAATTTTCAATAGGGAAAGTGGAATGGAGGCATATAGGGACGCAATGGTTTAAAGTGGTGGCGGGGGTCCATCAAAGTAGGTACACCATTGAAATGCCCACTTTGAAGAATAAATTGGCGAAGGCTAATTAAAAAGCGTTTTTGAGAAGGTTGATTATTCCTAAGGTCTTAATTAAATTGGATTGATAACGCTATAAAAGATGATCACAAAAAAGGCTAACTATACATCGCATTTAGGTGTTAAAGACATGGCGTCAATATTGGCATTTGTTTCCATTAGCTTATGTTATTTAATCTGTAGATTTACAAAAGAATTGGAAGCATCATCATCTGATGCAGCTCCAAAGAAGGTTGTTATGTTAAAGAATGACCCGATATGGCAACCAGAAGTGTACACCCTAAAGTAGTACTAAAAGAAGGTTTTATTTATATTTTATACTCCCAACAAAGAATGGGGTTAGGAAATGTTGAACTTTGTTTTTATCTTAGAGGTGAAATTCTTGATAGTATTGAGACGCCAGAGATGAGACACTAAAATATAGGCGTTTTTGCGTAAAATTTCAATCAGATTTTATTTCATGTATATGATCCAGTATTCTAAAAAGTTCTACAAAATACTCTATTTTCTAATAAATTCAACTCCTTTAACTTAAGCAAGCTTTAAATACTTTAACAATATGGAATTTAGGTAATTATCGTCTAGGACGGCATCTCCAGCCAAATTTCATTTGCATTGCAAGTGGTCGCTTTAGCACCATTCTCCTGAAGATGGTGAAAGATGGTAATGCATCGTGTACTTCTCCACTCAAATCGAAGCACTTTAAACAGATGGTGATAAAATCAAAAATTGCGTATATTGCGTTATTGAATTCTAAGGATTGTTATAAATGCAAGTTCAAGTTAATTTAAAATTCCCTACTCTCTTTCTCTGCCTTGTCACATAGTCAGAAATTACGCAAACAATTTCCCACTTGATGCTAAAATTGATTATTTGAAGTTAAAACGGAAGGTATTCGTATTTATTATTAAGTAGTATTGGCGTATCTTAAAAATAACCATTATTAATGTCGTTAAAATACATGGGTGTTTCATAACCAACATACAATTTTCAACAAAAAATAAAAAACATAATGATAACATCTGCAATTGATTTACCAGGCGGAAAACGTAATTTCGTGATGAATAGCAATGTCCAACAAAGAATGCGCATATAAAATACTTAAAGATTTAAATATAAAACAATGTATATATTTCCCTGAGGATGATGTGATAATACATCGAAAGCTTGGTTATCAAATATATTGTTTTATATGTTCAATTTAAATCTTTAAGATGTTTTATATGCGCATTCTTTGCTGGGCATTGCTATTCATCACGAAATAATGATAATAACTTTGATAATTGAAAAGCTTACTCTATTGGAGAGCTCTTTGTTTTGAAAAGAACGCTAGAGAAATAGAAATATGTCACCACCAGGGATCGAACCCGTGACCCACGCTTTCACGGCGTGCGCTGATGATAATTCTTTGTGTCTGATTTCAACAGTTTAGTAGTCAAGTAATTGCTTTTTATACCATGTTTGACGTGTGTCAAAATATAAGTAGGAAGCAACAGAAAATTCAAAATAAAAGGAAGAATGGTTATAAGGGTCACTAATCTTTTTACGAATTAGAGGTGACATTATTCAATTATAATAAGAATATACGAAATGTAGAAATATATTTATTAACTCAGAAATCATCAGCAATTTTGATTAAAAGTGATATACAAATTTTCAACTCGACGTTTCGACTCGTATGTAGAACTATATTTCTACAATTAGCCATGAAAATTTCGGATCTAATGTTTGGGCCTATGGAAATCGGATATAGCACTTTAAGGTGCGTTGGTAGAACACATGCTGCGAATGTGTGTATCTCTCCTCAGAATCCCAATCCTAATGTTTTCCATTTTTAAGAATTCTTTCAATGCTTATCACTTCAAGTCCTCTTATTTTGATGATAAGTAGGGCTTTTCCCTAAAAGTAACATAATAAATATGTAATTAATAAAATTTATTTTTCATTGGCCATCCCCACAGATTACAATCTATGGCATTTAATAATAATAAAATATTGTACAGGCTAAAAAATAGATATGTGTAAGAATTATCTTAATAACTAATTTTAAAGTTCTCTTATATACAAGACTCCAAAGGTAAACGTCACTGTGATCAGACTCTTCTTAATTTTCTTCTTGAAGCAATTAGTATTACCAGATAGATTTTGAATTTTTACGGTTTTTTCCTGATTTATTGTTACCTTCGAAGACAAGTGTTTACCATATTTATTAAGTGAGATTTTCGTCATGTCGAAAATGTTGAAAAATATTTAAAGGGTTTGGCAAAGCTACATCAATAATATGCTATTTTAAATTCATCGAGAGTTTTAGATGAAATCCGGCAAGCTTCTTTTCAACTGGCCTCTCATGGAGTGGCTCAAATTCGCCACCTATCTTTGTTTAAAAATCTCAGGGGTTTTGGTGTCACAGACTAGTTTATTTACATCATACTCTCTAGGCTATTTTGCTGCATGTTTAGGCATCTTTCTCTTCAACAATACAGTTGCCATCACAAGTGAATGGTCTGACACCTGTCTCATTCGCTCCCCCAATGCTATATGCTCTAACTACCGATGAAATGATATCAGAAAAAGTTGTTTCAAATTTAGTATTGAAGACCCCCTATAGAATCAGGGTGTCCTCCTTATTTAGACAGGTAATCTTGTCTTGTAGTGTGTCATAGAAGCTATCTGATGCATAATCGGTGTAGCCACTATCTGGTGCAAACATCTGCAAAATGATAATTTCACCTGTCTCAGTATCCAAAGTTATACTAATCGGACGTTTGGATATTTATTCATACGATTTCATACAACTTGCGAACTCTGTTTCTACAATAAAAGTAACTCCTTGTCTTCTTAAACCATCCGGGTTTGCAGCGTGTATGATAATCGTCGCGCTCAAATGGATCATTAATATTGGTATCCCAATGTGTTTCTGCGACACCTAACACTTCGATATTCAATCTTCTCATGTTTTGCAGAAGTATGTCTAAATTACCTGCATTTAATTACCTATATATTTCACTCTGCATTAAAAGTTATCATATTCCACATAGCAATAAGAGTTCTACGAACAAGCAGGGTATAGCACAGAACGAACGCATGGCTGAAACAACCAGTAAAAGTGCCAGAGAAAGAAGGGCTGTTGATGGAGGTGAAGAGAAGGAAGATCAATAAGTACAGTCACTGGAAGAGAAAAGGAGACAGTTTGTTACTTGCTATAATAGAAGGTGAATCAGAAGGAAAAAACACGCAGGAAGAGAAAGAAGACGCAAGTGCTGGATCGATAACATTCTGGAGTGGACGGGGAGTGAATCAGAAGGCCTACATCACGATGAATGGAACAGAAATACGAAGCGCCTACGGTCCCTTGCGGACTACGGCTGAAGATGATGATGATAGCAATAATAATTTTGTTAGTCAGGTGATTCTTAGTACTCTCTCTTTTACGAGTGCCCGGAACTGAGGGCCTTTTCTTCCTTTTTGTGTAAAATGATGGGAGTTTTACTTAGACACTTCTTTAACGACATCCTAAGCGCAGTACTCAACTAACTAGAGTGGTTTGTCCTTTGCCGGTATGTCAAATGTGGCATCATACGCCAAAACACAACGAGTTCCAGCCGAAATTGGGATACATTTGCCTGCCAACTGCATGTCGCTCGATCCATCAACTTGCTGCCGCTGACATTACCATAACCTGGGTAGACAAGTTGATAAAAATCAATAAGAAAGACGGCCAAGGCTTCAGGTGTTTGTAAATGATGCCGAAATTTACCAAATATCTGAAAAATATAATTGTTTAGTATCTGGTTTACTATATAAAAAGCTAAATACTTGGTACATTGATTTTATATTAGTTTACATGGCAAAGACGGTGATACAAGCTTAAATTCGAAAAAGAATGTGTGTCACGTGATCGTTTCTTAATCGACGGAAGAGAATATTCAGAAGCTATCATTTAAACACATGTAGTTATTGCCGCTACCAAAATAGCATACAATCAAAGCTTAGGCTAGTTACAGGAATATTTGGAAAGTTTTAGATGTCCTATAGGCTGTAGAGCCGCTTTAAAGTCAGATTATAGCTTAAAAAATGCCGCTCTCTATTAAACGCCACACTCCTAGTCGAAAAGTTGCTAAGGACTCTACCTTCCAACAAACGCCGAACTCTCATAAACGTCGCTCTCTATCAAACACCACCCTCCATTAAAAGCAGCACTCCTAGCCGAAAGTTGTGAAAGACTCTACCCTTTGATAAACGCCTCCCTCTAATAAACGTCGCCCTCTAATAAACGCCGCTCTCTATCAAACGCCGCTTGCCAAATTTGTAAAAGACGCTGCCGTCTGATAAACGCCGCCCTCAAAAAACGCCACCTCTATTTAAGGGTCGTTTATTAAAATCGGACCAAACAAGAAATAACAAATAATTTATACGAGTTTTACTTGCTTTCTTTCAATGAATTTTTCCACAACTAAAGTTAAAAACGAATGTTAATTTTTTTGCTTTCACATTTTATCATGAAGGATCTTTGTATGAATTTTTACTACATTGAAAATATTTTTGATTTTGTGAGAAACGCCGCATTCAAAAGCTGGTATTTGTAAGAAACGCTTCGGCGGTTGTCTGGTTTAATAAAACTAAGGTTTGTTGAAAATGGAATTTTCTTTGTCTGGGTACATGCTTAAGAGGAGAGCTCACTGAAGAATCGTATGAAAACAAGAAATAGCGCTTGGGTAGAAATAGCATTTCAACTCCATCACCGTCCCTTCCTTGTATAATTTATCAATCTTGATTTACTTCCAACACAATCGAATATAACTGTGGATGGACAATACTTAGTTTTCAAGTAGCTTGGATATGGCTGAACAATATCTTGGGCTGCACTCTCTAGTACAACGCTCCTACATTAAGGACAAAACAAGAGATAGGAGGAGAGCGATCAAACACAATTCTTAGAACATCTTGTATGTGTGTGTATGTATGTATTTATTTTGCCATATAAAAGAAAAATAGTTACAAAACAAAATAAAATAATGAGACAAAATTAAAATTTTTAGGATATTAGTTACTTTACAAAATTAAACAAAAATATTTAAGTCACTCTAAAGAATAAAATACAAAATATAAGTACTGAAAAACAAAGAAATTGTGCTCAATAAACCCCTATTGATAAAGTTGGCAGGGATAGCATTAAAAAGGTTCAGAAGACCTTGTTTCCATAATGGTCCCTTTCTTGTGACCTATTGATCTGCTTGCGTAACCATTGCCTGTTCTGTTACGAACTTTTGTCATAAAGTTTTCGTCTTACACGATTTTGCACAAGGTTTTCTCTAGCTCTTGAAATATGATAATCTGCTGAAATTGTTCTTTTAACTTATGCATCATCATATCCTGGAATAAGATAATTAAAACAAAAATTCAATTTTACCTTAAGCTTTCTAAGAAACTGCATCATGTATTGAAGAGCTCCAGCAATCCACCAGGAGACGTACTTAGTAGCTACCCCTTCAACGTCACAAAGCTAATGTTAATAGCCTACTGCAGACGTTACAAGTGAGAATGCTTTATGGTGTTAGCATAGTACAGCTACGATTACAAAGGAACTTGAATAAAATAGAGGACAAACGTTGTATCAGTGAATAACACCACTTATCTTCTAAGTGACCAATCACCTTTTTAATAACTAATAGTACAAATGCAAATTCATAAGCAGGGAATTACCTAAGCTGTTTCTAAATCAAATGAAATATTTATTTCATCTTTGTGCATCTAATGGTACAATTTCTTAATAACTACTTTCTGTATATATGTTATAAAATTTCAGTGAAAAAAACCATACACGACAAAGTACTCAATGCAAGGGTTGCAGAGCGATTCAACATTCTTGTGTATACAGGTGAACCGTGAATTTTGACAGTGATCCTCAAACTTTGAAAGAATTCATGGAGATCGCTGGCAAGGATTTTCAAGGACCGGTATCATAACCGCATCGACTCATTTGAACACGAAAAATACGCTTCAGATATTTTTGAACCAATTGCACCAATTCTTTAAGAGAAACTCCGTATTAGATAGTGATAGAACTATTCCATATGTGAGGTCTGTAATAACAAAGCATAACAAGAAGCTTCTCGATCGATGAAACACGGACGGTAGAAGTGAGCACCTGACGTACAATTGCAGAGATCGCACAGCGTGTACTTTACGAGGAAACTGCCTCGTTAAATTTGTTCTATACCAATCTAGGGTTCCAATTTTTCTATACCAATAAGAGTATTATTTGGGAATAACATGGGAGTTCTTGAGGAGAGATATCAGAATCATATGAAGTCCTTCGGATGTGAAAAATACAGGACTAAAAACAGAGCTGTGAAAATACGGTTGGAAAGAAACGTGCCAAGGGGCTGAAGTGGAAATAACTTGGGCCTTCTGGGAAAAGATTCCGACGTATTGAAGTGGTAGAACACGATGCCTTTGTTTTAAGAAGAAAATTTTGCGACGATTAAGGTATGCAAGAAGAAAGCTCTAAAAAGGAGATCTGAACTACTTTAAAAGTGTCGAGATGGGAATTGCTATCTTGCTGAAAGCTTTAAAAATAGTAAAGATGAAGTAGCAATGTTGTAAGTATGTAGTAAGCCTGATAATTGATAAAATGAAACTGCAGCAGCAACTTTTATTGTTTCCCCCCACTTGTAAGACTGCTAATTTAAACATTAAAAGCGTTTTTTGTGCACATGCGCAATTTGCATGATGATACAACTCGCTTAAGATTCTGCAAGTTCTTTTACTTACATAGCAGGGGATGAGGGGAAAGAGAAAGGCAGCCAATGGCGAATTTAGAGAACAAGATAGAAAAGTAAAAGCGTTATGTGTCATTCTGTTTCTTCTTATTACGATATCTGATGATGATGATGATGATGATGATGATGATGATGATGATGATGATGATGATGATGATGATAAAGATGTTGACAGATTGACGCGTTGACTTCAACGTAAACCAAATTCATCTCTATGCAAGCCTCGCTTGTTAAGCTTATTGAGCGTGACACAGTGTGACAAGGCTGAGCCACGAAGAATAGATACAATCTGTACAACTGGCTTTTAGAGTTTCCGTCTCGCCAATGTGCCTACTGGTGAGCCAATGACTGTAGTAAATAAAGGATGGAAGTGCTTGGGCCACGTGACAACACGTCTTACAGTCACTCCTTAACGAATATCATTATTTTATGATATATTGCTGGCAGCTGTTCCGTTTCCTCCATGCTTTTAGTTCTTAATAATTTGGAAGTACAGTACTAGATAAATTTATGATCTCATTGACCTCATCGACCAATGTTCTTTTTACAAGTACTACAGTATCGGACTACTGCTGGAAGTTAAATTATATTATTTCTACTATTCTTTTACAGTTGCAGGCGACATAACAAAGCAGCCTCCAGAGTATTAAGCAAAATCCTACAATATATTCAATTCAAATTCTATAACTAAAAAAAATGGTACTACTACAGATCTTGTTCAGTTTGCAAAGCAGTCAAAATTGTAAGTGAAAATGAATGGCCAATGGTATTTTAAACTATATATAATGCACATCTTTTGTTACCCCTGGTCTAAACTTACTTTAAGCTACGTTTTGTGAGAAACTATAAAAGAAACCAAGGTTCTCAAAGAAAACGACAGAGGAGACAAAATATTCAGTTCTCTACCTAACAGGCATGGGAGCACGGCAAGCATCCTTCGGCATATCCATATTTGAATCCGGGTATCCATTGGTTTGTGCCTCTTGATTGATCATCGTCTCGGTGGAAAGACATGGAAGTAAAATATTGCTTTGTTTCATGGTTTCGAAACCCGATGTGCATCGCTCATGCCATAAGACAAGATATGGAATCTATTTACCTAATGTCTTTCAATGATTTAGGCGAGAACAATTGAAATAGCTATCAAATCCACTTTAGACAACTATCGACGCAACTTATCGAATTATCTTGATGTGATTGTATTTCTATACTTATTTAATAAATCATTTATTGAATAATTCATAATTTGACTATAAACGAACAAAAGAGATATAATTTTAAAGGGGTCTTCATAAACGAACGAGATGTCTGTTGTAACTTGATGTATTGATCATGAATTCTGAGGATTAGATAATTACCTTTTGTGCCATTGTTGTTTAGCAATAACAAAATATAGCTGCACAAGTAAAATCAGAGCCCTGATTTTAAAAAGCATTCTTTAACCCACTGGATTTGGATCAGACAGGTTTTGGAGTTTTCCGAGGTTCAACTGACTAGAATTGATCAGAGAAACAACATGGCCTTTATAACACATTGTTGCTGCTGCAGCCTTAGAGCTGGCGTTATAACGATTGCTATCATCATGATGCTCCATTCTGCGTACATTACATACAAGTGTATCATGTCCTTAAATAAACTCACGGCCTATAAAGATGCAGAAAAACATTCGCATGACGAAGGAAATGATCGAATTATGTCATCCTTGATGGATACATTAGAATTGGTAGTGAAAATTAGAATTGGACTGGAAGCAATTACAATCATTGTATCTGCCACTCTGCTTTTCCCTGCATCGTTCTCCCAACGAAATAGTGCTCGTCCGTATCGTAAAGTATTGCTGATGTACCCGATCTGGTCCATTATTGTGATATTATACGACATCGGGTATACTTCGTGGCTCATTTCAAAGTCGACCGAAACAAAAGTTCTTGGAAGAGTACTTGCTGAAGCCGTTATTGTCTTATTTCTGATGATATATTTCATAACGGTTGTGATAGCGTTCTTTTTCGAATTGGGAGAAGACGTCGAGACGTATTTAATAATGCCTCAACCAGTTGTTGTGCCATGTGAATACCTGCACGATGACCAAGCGCCTCTTTGTCCTGACCATCAGTACCCACCGAAGGAAGAAGTGGTTTGATAAGCCTTGAGATACAGGAACATTTGGCAGTGAAGTGAAGAATCTTGGTTAGTGTGTTAAACGAAGGACAGGTTTGCTTTGCTACAAACGTTTTGTTCATTTCAGTAGTGTGGCTAGACATTTCAAGGAGGTTGGGAAGACAAAACTTTGTTAAAAGTCGACACCCTTCTTCGAAAATGTGGAGTTTATTCAAATCACATCAACTGTACTTACTAACTTCTCAAATTGACTTTAAATACCTTAAGTTAAACTCAACAAGTATACTACAAGAATCGTATGGTTGTAGGTACAACAAACAGAGTATACGTATAGCAACGTTTACAAGAATTTTGATAGTACGTATAGTTTAATGTATTTTTCGAGCTGCATGGCATCTTCTGTGTCCATCTCACTCAGAATCTTTACAATAACGATAAGTCCAAAAATTTTCATTTTAGACTAGATTAATTGCGGTTTTAATGTTGCGACACATTCTCCTTGTCCCCTCTCTCCACACACAGCTGTTCACAATTCTGGATTATTTTATAAGTTAACACATGTATTGTAGAACGTTAGATTGTTTTTGGGGATCGAAGATACCTTTTAACCCTACCTTATCCGACGGGGCCGGGTCCCCCCCCTCCCCTACTGGTTTTTTTGTATTAAAGTTTGTTCTGCTCTGTCAAATTTTTGAAATTTTTGGAGAATTAACCAAATTTCATGTCTCAGATGATGTGAAAGTTTGAACAACAAGGATTATGTACTTTTTGATGTATGAGGGTTTTGTCGCATGCAATCGGAGAAGATTTAGTCTATTTTGAACACTCATTGAACATTTGCAAAATTTATGGAGCAATGTTTGAAGCCATATTTCCAGTTTGCCTGAACACAGAAAGTTGTAACTCGGTGTGCAGATCTTTATATACCTAGAGTGTATCAATGCCAAATATGAAGGAATCCTGTCAAGCCATTTCGGAGATAAAATAGGGGAGCGGATTCTGGCCCTCGGGTATACAGTTCCTCAAATACGTCGGGTAGGGTAGGGTAAAGAGCCTTTTTAGACAACCACGACATGCGTTGACTGAATATAATTGATTGCACAGACCAACGTCTTGCGTTAATACAAATAATACCGGGCAGTTGGATTTACATTTGTGTGATGCCCGACTAAGAAAATGAATGACTTATTTTTTAACCAAATCTGCTCTTTTATGATGTTCATAAGCGGAATATTTTATGGTTAACTTATAACTTCTATTGGAATACGGATTCTTCTGTTCATTTTTGTATGGAAATTAACCTTCGGTGCCTTTGGCTCTCCATGATTTGAACTTACTATGAAGCACAATAAATTTTCTCTCTCTGGTGAATAAAATCACAAATGCTCTTTGGTTTACATAATAATATTCTGTCATCATTTTTTCTGAATTGTTTATATTCATAAAGAATGAAATTCGTCAGCAAAGTTCCCTAGTAATAGTTAAAGAACACAAATATTTTTAGCAAATTTGACGTCTAGTAGATTTCTCATTGTTCGTTTTATGTGAACTTCGTAGTTTTAGTTCTGTATGTGAAGTAACATAACTTGTATTCTTTGGTGCGGTACAGTTAAAAGATCTGTTTTACGATTAATTTTTGCTGCAGAAAGCGTTTTTAGGCTCAGTTGTCACTTTTGAAGTTCGATATTTAAGCTCCATTTAAACGTTTCTAAAACGTAGTTACAATCTTTACGCACACTATATTATGTTTAGTGGAATTCCTTGTCCTGTAGGTGTTAGAAAGTAGAATTGTCCCGAATAACGTATTTGGTCATGCCTCGAGCTCGAAAAGAGGCTCGCGTTGTTTGTATGTAATTAGCATTAAATCAGTTAATCAGAAGTAAAGTGAAGGTGTTAGGAGCAGGAGATCGATTACACTAGCCAACACGATTTTTGGTGTCAAGAAACAAAACATGTTTTTTAGCTAATTTGATGGTGCTGATTCCGAAAATGACCTTAGTGTTTCAATTTTAGCTACCCTTTTTTTTCTGCACCGGAAGTGCTCATTTTTAGTAAAAAGAGTAGTTTATGGTCTTGGGTAATCGCAAAATTTAATTAATAAGGGACATAGAAACCCATCATCTTTTAGGTAGGCCAAACAACACATAAAACTACCGCTTTTTAAATGAAAATATAGAAAAAGTGGTTTTAAGTTAAAAAATTTAAAATAGAAGTACCAAAATTATCCAATTTATTGCCAAGATTCAAAGTCAATAAAAAAATATATCGGTAATTATGATAAACTTTAGTAAACCTCATTGTTAAGGTGACATCAAAAATAGGAAACCTTAGAATCTTCTGGTTGATATTAATCAATTTTTCTGTGACAGGGCGTCCACAAATACGATCCTGGTATATGGAGATCGTTCAGTGGTTGTGTTTCGCCCATAGTACCAACTATACCCGGCAATACCTATACCTCATTCAATAACACCCCGAGAAACGTAAGATGCCATCAAACAAGTCATTCGAGTGTTTGAAAAAGGTTTTTAAACCGAAAGTTTGTGAGCTGGCCTCTTGGCAATTTTTAGTTTTTATATAGGTCTGTTGCCTTTTAACCTCAGTTTTAGCATTATATATATATATGTATATATGTGTGTGTGTTTCTGTGTGTGTGTCTGTTTCTGTATGTCTGTGTCTGTGTCTGTGTCTGTGTCTGTGTCTGTGTCTGTGTCTGTGTCTGTGTTTGTGTCTGTGTCTGTGTCTGTGTCTGTGTCTGTGTCTGTGTCTGTGTCTGTGTCTGTGTCTGTGTCTGTGTCTGTGTTATTCAGAAACAAACTAAAGTGTCCAGTTATTAACGTATACCTCGCTGTAATTTAACTATAGTTGCTCCGTTATCTTCACCAGCCCGGGGAATGTTTTTATTGCTCAAAAACAAGTTGACACCTTCCATTTTAAGAACCACTACCTTAGAATATTACTGACGAACACTTAAGTATTGGATACACCCACGTTTTCAACGCCAGGAAGTAGACGTGGGGATTATTTATATTGATACGCGATTTTATGTTCATTGAAGTATATTGACATTTATGAAAAAGGGGGTTTACTGTATGTATAGACGAGTTGTTAGGCATTTGAGGTAAAGAATTGTCTGTCAGGAGTAATTATAAGCCGGAAAATCGGCAAAAAAGTCGTTGGCGAAAACTTGTTTTGATTGTATACCGCAAAGTTTTGAAACAAAATGTCGTTACTCCTACTCGTTTGTCTCGATACTAAGTGTATCGGATAAGTCATTTCAAGAAGTATATCTCAACCTCGTAGTTATTGCATTTTAAATCCCGTCCTCCATAATTCAATTTTCACTCATGAGTCGGCAAATCTAAACAATCTGAAGACCAAAATATAAAGAGAGATATTTCAATTGTCTGATGAAATGTATGTAGGAATGGGACGACTTTTATATACTGTTACAATTCCCCTAGATTGATTAAACATGAAGAGCATGAAAAGGGGGAAAAGATTATTAGAGAAAATACGTAATTTAAGTTTAAATTTGGAGAATGTTTTGTCATACTGAAAACTCCAGATGATCAAAAACGGTAATGGGCATATGATAATAAAGTTCATCGTATTTGTTTGAATAGACAGAACGACCATTAAGATTCAATTTGCATTTAACTAAGAAGCATATATTTAAGCCTAACAATTTTGTATTGTCTGTTTGCAGAGATATAGGGAGAAACTTATGTACAAAATTTGGCAACAGTGTTCCCGTTCTCCGACCCTCGCCTAATGGTCTAGTTTGGATGAGAAAAGTTATTGATATTATCATTTCTTTCTGTTTTTGTTATCATCTGTTCTATTATTATTACAGTTGATGGTGGTTTCAGTGTTTGGAGTAATTGGACAAAGTGCTCTCGTGTTTGTGGACAAGGGACACAATTTCGTACAAGAAAATGCAATAACCCAAAGCCTAAAAATGGAGGAAGACCTTGCATTGGACGGTATTCCCAAAATAGAGCTTGTCTTGTGCAACAATGCAGTAAGATTTTAATTCCTCAATTTAAAACTCTGGTTGTTTGCTTTCACCGTTGGAAATAACCTTTGACTACATGTCAAGAGATACTTGGTTGGGACTAAGACAAGCATATTACGTAGCAATAACTTTACTATGTTTCTGAGTGGACACGGGATTTGTCCTAAGAACACTTCGTGCGATTCCGACCGGATGTTCGCGTCCGAAGCGGAAATGTGAGGGCTATTCGGAGTTAATTAATGGTGCGCATGCTCATCAAATTGATTTCGCAGGAGCTTTTGTATTATCAATGATTTTGTTTAGGTATGTCCATCGGGTATGTGGCATGTTGCATGTGGTACGTGGTACGTGATATGTGATATGTGGTCTGTAGTCTGTGGTTTGTGATATGTGACATGTGATATGGGTAGATCTGTTTGATCCCTTTATAAGAAAATTTATAGCTTTTTGACATGTCGAAGGCAAAAAAATCCCCAAGAAGAATCTGATTCGGAACAACAAATAATGCATTTTTTTGAACTGAAAACCTTAAAATAGGTTTTTGCTCTTGAAGTTATGTTGTTATCAAAGAAAACCGGCCCACTATTCTAATGATATCTTTCGCTCAAATTAAGACAGCATGTTTTAGTTAGCCTTTAATGCACAAAGTTTTGACCGAAAACCCAAACAAAACACTGCAAAAAGACTCAATATTTCTTTTACCCTGATGTGTTGCTTTTTTCTTCTTTTCTAGAGTTTCCGAAGATCACCATGATGTCTTATGATATTCGTGATGCTAATAAACTTAAGTTGGAATGTCATGCTAGTGGTGTGCCAAAACCTCGACTCCGATGGAAATACAACTCGACCCCTCTTCCATATCGAGGCAATGCCATTGCTATACCTGTTCGCTTTGCTCGATCAGGGCATTACTTTTGCGAGGCCAGAAATCTACTTGGATACAGTAGTGTTTCAATCCAGCTCCGTCTATAATGACTCAAGGACTAAATAAATTTGCACTCTTAAGTTAATCGGTAGGTGGATAAGTGGGATAATAAACTTAGTTAATCTTCATCTAATTCTGCGACATAGGATTTAGGTAAAAGAGATATTTTGATCTGCTACATCTGAAACATATTGGGCAAGATATTGTAATCGGTAGATCACGTCAAAATAAGTAATATTTTAACAAAGAAATGAAAGAGATGCGAATTGTTAATCATACAACTTTTTGTGTCATGTCGTTCTGCTAGCACTGTATCTGCTAAATATGCCGCTATGCTTTAATTAAATCTGTGATGCCGCCCTACTAAAACTGTAACTGTTATGCCGCTCTTCTACATCTGTATTTGTTGTGCCGATCTACTATAACTGTATCTATCATGATGCTCTGATAACAAACGCGCTTATGATTCGGTGAAACAGAGGTAGGGAACCAACCAACGTTTAATTCAGTTTGAAATAGTTCAAGAAATTCCAGATGGTACCCTTTAGCTCCATAACTGTTGAATAACTAATTCATACCTCGCCTGAGAACTTTTGACTGATGCTAGTTGATTTTTACAAATTTTCCCGTATTGTTGCTTTTACTGCCGGAAAAAAATATTTTGAGCATTTTTATTACGGATAAACCCTTTATTTCAAAGTATAAATATAAGAATTATTTATTTTTTAGAGGTATTTTAATTTAAAAATTGTTTGATATACTAAAAACCAAAATGAAAGGCTCAAAGTAAGGTAGCATATGTGAATGTGAAACTAGAAGCAGCCGTTAATTTCCTGAAAGGCGCTAGAAATGTTGGTTTCCTAACAGTTTATGGAGAAGCCAGTGTATTTGTGTGTGGGGGGAGGGGGGTATAAAAGGGGTTCAGATAATTCTATGAAATGTTACGGAGATGGGAGAAATTAAAAGTTTAAAAGTTGAAACATAACAGAGAAATACGTAATATGTTAACAATGAAATTCGAATGAAACTGACTTCCGGTTATTCTTTATATTTCGTTAATTGACTCATTTGCTCCCAAACATTATATGAATGGGATAAAAATACAACAGTTTACAAAATTCGTAGAAATAGGTGATCAATTAAAGCCATATAGCCTAGTCATTAGCAGAAAAGAGTTTATTATGTTGTAAATAGGGACGCAAAATATAAAGGAGTTAATTCACAGTTGAAGCTATAAAGGATTAAAACACTAAAAATATAATATAAGGGGTTGAAACACTAAAATTGTAAATATAGGGGGTTAAAACACTAAAATTTTATATTTTAGGGATTAAAGCGCTAAAATTATATATATAAGGGGTTGAAACAGTAAAATTTTATATTTTAGGGGTTAAAACACTAAAATTTTATATCTTAGGGGTTAAAGCACTAAAATTATATATATAAGGGGTTGAAACACTAAAATTTTATATATAAGGGGTTAAAACACTAAAATTTAATATATAAGGGGTTAAAACACTAAAAGTTTATATATAAGGGGTTAAAACACTGAAATTGTAAATATAAGGGGTTAAATTATCAAAATCCAATATAAGGGATTTAAAGTACTAAAATGTAGTATAAGAGATTTAAAGTACTAAAATGTAAAGAAAAAACTAAAGCTTGAAGATTTAAAAAGAGGAGCAAGTATTATTAATTCATGCGGTTCACATAGTCACGGCTTATGAAAGAGCAGCGCATTTGATTACCTCCTGTTAAAACCAACAATAATCTACATTTGTTGCATTATTTTAGATTTTGTTCCTTCGTCATTCAAATTAAGGAAAATGTTCCTTTTTCTCTTATCCTTTATCCTGTAGCCAGCCACTTCCATCAGGAGGGCCAGTGAACTACCAGGGGGCGAGGGCAGTCAATTAGTTGATGGAAATTGAAAGTTATAATTAGCCATCAAATAACATTATGATGTATAATTATGATAGTAAGAGAATATTAACATTGAAATATTTGTTCACAATAATTGATACCATAATGGTACTGACTGATGATAGAATTACATTGCAAAAGTACTTTGGCAAGACTTTAGCTGAGAGGTGCAAAATTTGATAAGGAGTATGGCCTCAAACCCCACTCCCCCGTGGTTACGGGCCACTATCTGGCCCAGGCTGCCATACAATCTTTACTTCGTACACCTGCCTCATTTTTTCTTAATATAATGCTTCCTAAAGTGCAACTGTCATCACATCGTTACTGTCATAAGAGTTAAACAGTTAGCTATCCATCTTGTTCAATACAGTATCAAGAATGACAAATGGGCAATTCTTTCTGTGAGATTTTAGCACCTTGTCTTTGTACACCAAAACGAATGGAAGGTGATTTAGAACAAATGGACAATAATACGACAACCTGCTATACGACTAAATTCCTAGTTAGGCTTGTCTCTTTATTTCCTCACCAAATACTTATAATCGACAATGTTTGCGCTTTACCACAATAGGAATATCCTGATAAACCTATTTCAAACCTAACTATAAGAAGGCAATTGACTGCGCAGGCGCAAAACAAACCCTAACAGTACGTCGCTTTGTTAGTAAGTGGTGAACCTTGGATGAAGTTAACATGGTGCGCATTACCTATCAGCTTTCCATACGAAACGTTCAGTGCTCTCGTGTATTATATCTGTAGCCTACTCAAGGATAAATTTTAATTAGTGTCCGGTAAATTCTGGTGACAAATGATAGTAATATAATGAAATACGGCCCACTGAACTTTAATAAGGGTATCAATGGACTGGTTTTATTTATTGTGAGCCGAGAAGTTTATTACACACGATAAACTGAAGCGCTCGTACATCATCGTGCTTGTAAAACTCGACTGGTGGCTGCAAAGATATAGCGGTCTACGGATAAAGATTGGATGACTAACAAGTCCTTGCTATATCCTGAAAGCGGTCTACTTTGCAAAAGCAGAGCAAGTTCTTCTCATTGGAAAACCTGGTATGAACACCAGTGCAGAAGATGTATTTCGTTCCCGACAGATAGAGATATTGTATGTCAATGGACATCGGACAACATGCAATACCTTGATTTGCTGTTACGGAAGAAACAACGAAGTGAAGTTATCATAAATTCAAGTACTGAGAACTATTGTAGAGTAGTAGATTACGTATGCTTTCGGAAAGGGATCTTTTACGTTGTGAGAACATTTCGTGGTACAACAAAGGCACAATATGTTCTATTTATTTGTATCTCTAAGATAACTTTTTGCTTTACATTACCAGCAAGAAACATGTACAATTGGACAACAGAATATATTACTACATCAAAAATCAATAACATAGAATCTGTGAGAACTTCTAATTATGCATTTTTACCAACATATTCAATGATAGTCCCATCGATTGTTCCATCTAGACCCTCATATTCTGCTACTACCAACAATCATCAAACGATAACATCACTAACAGATGCTATGAAAAGAACAACCGACAACATTTTATACTCTGCTTTAAGTGGTACTTTAACATCAACAAAGAGGCCACGTGTTGTAATTTCGAGCACTGGTAACTTGCCAACATTCGGTCGTATCGAATCGTCTGTTAACTTAACATCAATATTGTCCCATTCCTTTACAAATTTGGTTTCTGAAATTATCGGCAAATCAACACAGGAAAATAGTGGATTTTTAACATTGGACACCTCGGCAACAGCCTCACCTAATACTCTAATAAGTGGTCGGCGTAACGAAAGCGTCTTAATGGCAGTAACCAGTATGATTGTTAATTTTTTGGAGGACAGTTATGTGACAGTCCATACAACTTTTAAGTCACACAAAATTCCAGAAAGTACATTTCAAGGGACTGATTACGTCATGTTGATACGTTCGACCAGCCATGCCCCACAAAACACGTCAATTGGAAAAGAAAAGGGTATTATGCAGTCTGAAATGTCAAGCAATATGATGACCATTACACCAAGCAATGTACAACATCACTCAAGCAGTAGGGATTGGCAATACAGTAGCTTTCAAAAGACTACTCCATTAGCGCCTAGTATTACAGCCTCTGCTTTGAAAAGAGGCTCACACGTAGAATACGGAGTCACCCAAACTATTGCTGTCTCCAACGGTGCTACACATAATAGACTTAGTCACATGCTTATTGGAAGCAGTACTCCTATTGCAACCGCTTCTAAAGAAATTCCAACACCTGTACGGAATACCACTAACGTAGTACTTAGCAAAAAGGACAATTTTTTTAGAAGTAGCACCGGATATAGAATGAATAGCTCCCATACTGTTGTTCTAAGACAGGTCAAAGCTACCTCTTTTAGCACTATCAAAACTCTAAGATTGAGAAGTCAAGAAATTACTTCCAGCACCGTTGGTTTGGCATTAACTAGCTACCGCTCTAGATTTTCAACAAATAATACCAAAACTGACTTAAAAAGTACTAAGGTGAATACTTCTATACTTGTGCATCCAAGTACAAATCATGTAGGACCAACAGTTGATATTTTAACATCCATAGTCATGTCGTTTAAGGAGAGTAGAAAAATTGAAACTAACTTCAAAAAAGTCATCCCGAAAGAGACGACAAACTCACCCAGAATAATTTTGACACCAAGTCCGTCGACGACTTTTGTCGAAGGTAGGTATTTAAGTAATTGCTAACATTTATTATATAGTAGTATTAAATTTTACCCATGCATATTGTGGTAAGCTAGTTAAATGACATGTTTGTAGGATTTCTATAAAAACTGCACTGACCTCTTTTTCTCCAATTGTAGTATCTAAAACTTGACTGTGTTGACCAAACTCCCTCCTTTTATTGTCTTTCAGTTAAAATTTCTTGTAATAGATTATCAATTTCAATGTGAGCTTTTGTCACCTTGCCCCCTAATTTAACATGTGTAGGACAGGCATAAAGATATGACGGATCAAGCCTCGCAAGATCTTCAGAAGTTCAAGGACGTATGGGGACCGTGCATCACCAACAGTTTCAAGAGATTGCTATTTGATGCAACATTCTTATCAATTCTGCTTTGCCATTTAGAGCCATTCGCACTTGAGTCCCAATGACCTTTGCTAGGGTAAATGGGTGTCATACATGTCAACTCAGAACAGGCCTTTAATGCTCTATGGACAGGTCATATCAGCAATTATATTTGATATGGTGCCCTCCCTCAGGACTCAATAAAAATTAAAGCTCGTCACCTCTATATGGCTGGGTATAGTTGCAACACGAGGACCAAGCACTTATCAACCTTAAAATAGGAAACATCTGAAGTAGAAGCCCTACGTGGGAGACAAGAACTTACATTTGTTAACCAACTGCTGTGCCATAATTCCCAACGTAGAGTCAACCTGATAATGATGGTGTTTTTAACATGTGTACGAGACACTATTCTTCACTGGGATGCTCTCAGGACTTGTTTCTTGGGCATGATTCCAGTTTTAAATCTTATAGGCCTAATCTTTCTGAACTTTACTTCTTGTCCTTTTCTTATTTATCCTAACCATAAAATTTTAGTTTAAAAATGGTGGTGCAAGATCACAGATTGTAGTGTGGTGTGCGGTACCTAAGATGACTTATCCTTGGGAAACCATTTCGTAATAATTCCAATATGAAGTAATACAAATAAAAGTTATATTACCGCCCCTCCATAAAACATTGAAAGTATGCAAGACCGGCGCTGGCATCGTAGAGTCACTAGGTTTATAGCCTTTTCACATTTTAGAAACTCATGAATTTTTCTACTCCATACACACACACACACACACACACACACACACACTCACGCACACACAAAAGCATTTTGAGCTACTGAACCAAAATAGAGAATGGTCAGTTAATTTGTTGCTCTTATATGTATAACCAGCTGTCAATTTGTATGCCGTTTGTTTATTATTTATCTTGTTATTTGCTTTTGCATTGCAGTATAAAATACTGACAGAATTCCTATTATTTAGGACAGTTTGGGCATTATTAGTGTACATATGTTTAAGGGTAAAAATAGTAAAATGGGGTTTGATGGGTTAGTAACTTTAAGATCCTACACAAGTTGAAACTCTTCCAAGGATTCAAACTTGAATTAAAGATGACAATAAAACGTACATGCCTCTCGACGATGCCCTATAAAGTCTTTGTAGCATTCTAGATATCAAAGATTTCCAGTCAATGATTCACATTCTCCCACAGGTGTACTTTTACATAGGTGCAATCATCATCATCATCATCATCATCATCTGAGTGTTCCTCTGCTCAATGACGTTGCCATCGTTAACTTCAACTATATTCTGGGTGACCTTCTTTTCCTGTTGTTCATTAACACCGAGCAGATCTGCAATCTTGACCCAAGGATCGCGATAGTATAACCTAGAGGGTTTTGTAATTTTTAGTTTCTTTGTCATCGCAGCATCAGATCATCTGCATACATGCCAAACACAGCAAAGATAATTGTATAAAGAGACCTAAAGATGTAGTTTATTAACGTACTCGTTTATAACATTTGCACTCATAGCCAAGTTTTTGGATAGCAAGAGTACTGTATTGAAACTCTAGGCAGTGATAACATCTTTGCACAGATTATTTTGTCACATCTGCAACATTTGAAACGAATTAATAACGAATTTTTAACCCTATCTTACATGGTGGGGAGGCTAGTAGGCCCGGGGGTACAAATTTCAGCTCACAACTTTTTAAAGCCTTGCCAGATTGACATGAAATTTTGTGACTTTTCCTAAAATTTACTGAAAATTATTATGATGAATAATTGTTGTTAAATTTTTTTTAAAATTTTACGATATTGGAGTTTTGTTGACCTATAGTTGAGTTTTTTTACCTTTCAGTTTTCTTACTTTTCTTTGAAAACCATGATTATTATATCTTATTCTAATCTAATCTAATTAGATTTTCTTTCCTATATTTGTACCGAAGATTTTTATATTCTCAAATTTGATAAGTGACGAATGCAAAATTTGTTAAAATTTTCCAAAAAATGAAAAAATATGTTGTGCAATAAGTTGAAGTTTGCTGGAGAACCTTATATAACAATGTATGCAAAATAATTATAAGAAAATCACGTCTTTAGATGAATTTTGTATCAACAGTGAATAAAAAATAATATTTTTGATGTTTGGAGGATATTTTTTAGTCATAATGCTCAAAATAAACAAAAACCGGTTGATTATAAGTAAGAAACCATTTCGGTAGTTTCGGCCCCGCCGCCGCCGGAGAGCGTGTCGTCGCCGAGGCCACCCGTGATCACCTCGTCCGCCGCGGTGCCGGTCAAGAGTTGGCTACCGTCCAGGCCCAGAAAGTCGACCGAGCCCGTGAAGTTGCCGCCGAAGACCACGAAAGAGGCTCCGGACTGCTCGCCATTGGGATCGTCGCCAATGGCTCCGATGATCAAGTCGGCGAAGCCGTCGCCGTTCACGTCGCCCGCACCGCTCACCGAGAAGCCGCTGAGGTCGGTTTCCGACACGCCGTTGATCACGAAGCCACCGCCGCCGGTCTCCACGTCCGACAGCTCGACGGCGGTACCGTCCGCCTTTCCGAACACCACGAAGGACGCACCCGAGCTGTCGCCGTTGGGATCGTCGGTCAGCGCGCCGACGATCAGGTCATCCAGGCCATCGCCGTTGACGTCGCCGGCACCGCTGACCGAGAAACCGGAGCTGTCAGAGGCCGCCACGCCGTTGATCACGAAGCCGCCGGTCCCGGCCTCCACGTCCGAGAGCTCGATCGCGGTCCCATTTGTCTTGCCGAACACCACGAAGGAGGCACCCGATCCGTCGCCGTTGGGGCCGCCGAAGTCGGCGCCCCCGATCAGCTCGTCCAGGCCGTCCCCGTTGACATCGCCGCCACCGCTCACCGAGCGGCCGGAGAAGTCATAAGCCGATACGCCGCGGATCACGAAGCCGCCGGTCCCGGCCTCCACGTTCGAGAGCTCGACCGGCGCCCCCTCCGCCTTGCCGAACACCACGAAGGTTGCGCCCGAACGCTCGCCGTTGGGGTCGTCGCCCGTGGCCCCGACGATCAGGTCGTCCAAGCCATCGCCGTTGATGTCGCCGGCGCCGCTCACGGAGCCGCCGGAGACGTCCTCGGCCGACACGCCGTTGATCACGAAGCCGCCGGTCCCGGCCTCCACGTCCGAGAGCTCGACCGCCGTGCCGTCCGCCTTGCCGAACACCACGAACGACGCGCCCGAACGCTCGCCGTTCGGGTCGTCAAAGTTGGCGCCGACGATCACGTCGTCCAGGCCGTCGCCGTTGACATCGCCCGCCCCGCTCACCGAGCGTCCGGAGAAGTCGTCGGCAGACACGCCGTTGATCACGAAGCCGCCGGATCCGGCCTCCACGTCGGCGAGCTCGACCGCCGTGCCGTCCGTTTTGCCGAACACCACGAAGGAGGCGCCCGAACGCTCGTCGTTCGGATCGTCTTGATCGGCACCGACGATGAGGTCGTCCAGGCCGTCGCCGTTGACATCGCCGGCACCGCTCACCGTTGTGCCGGCGTAGTCACCCGCCGACACGCCGTTGATCACGAAGCCGCCGGTCCCGGCCATCACGTTCGCGAGCTCGATCGCCGTGCCGTCCGTTTTGCCAAACACGACGAAAGAGGCGCCCGAGCGCTCGCCGTTGGGGTCGTCGCCACTGGCGCCCACGATCAGGTCGTGCAGGCCATCGCCGTTCACGTCGCCGGCGCCGCTCACCGACCTGCCGGCGTAGTCGCCTGCCGCTGCGCCGTTGATCACAAAACCGGTGAATCCGGCCTCCACGTCCGACAGCTCGAGGGCGCTCGTCACCTCCACCGTCGCGGTCGCGCTTGCCGTGAGCGGCGGGCTGCCGTCGTCCGCGATTTCGTAGGTAAAGCTCGCATCGCCGACGAAGCCCGGCGTCGCCATGAACGTCACGGTCTGCGCGGCCGTATCCAGCGTCGCCGTGCCGTCGGTTGCGCTCAAGATTCGGGTCACGGTCAGCGGGTCGTCGTTTGGGTCGCTGTCGTTCGCCAAAAGGTCGGCCAGGGGAATAACGATCTGCTCGGAAAGGAACGCCATCCCGGCCGATGGATCGTCGAGGGCCAGGGGGGCATCGTTTGTGCCGGTGATGGTCACGCTGACCTGGGCCCTATCGGTCCCACCGGTGCCGTCGGTCACGGTGTAGGTGAAGGTCTCGACCGCGGTCTCGCCGTCCGCCAGCGCGACGAACTGGCCGTTCGGGTCGTAGATGATGGTATCGTTGTCCGCCTCCACGGTGACGCTCCCCAGGAGGCTGCTGTCGTCCACCGAGAGGATCTCCAGATCGTCGCCGTCGACGTCGGAGTCGTTGGCGGTGACTGTGACCGCGACCGCCGTCCCCTCGTCGGTGTCGCCGCTATCGTCCACCGCAAGCGGCGGATCGTTGGCGCCGGTAACGGTGACGGTCAGGGTCGAGGTCGTGCCGATCAGGCCGTCGAAAGCCTGATAGGTGAAGACCTCTTGCATCAACTCACCGGCGGCGAGCTCCTGGACCGCCGGCAAAGCGTTATCGAGGCTAAAGCTGTAGGTACCGTCGGCGCCCAAGGTGAGGCTGCCGAAGGTCCCGGCCAAGGGCACGCCCACGTTGCCCGCGAGGTCGTTGACCTGAGCAACGATGAGCGCGGCCGGGCCATCGGAATCGCTGTCGTTGGCGAGGACGTTCCCGGCGACCGGGTTGGCGGGGCTGTCCTCGGTGACTGCGGAGCCGTCGGCCAGGGCGATCGGGGCCAGGTTGATCGCCGGGGCCGTCGTCGTGGCGGCGGGTGTATCGAGCAGCGCGGTCAAGAGCTCGTTCGGGTCTTGCGCCGGGCCATCGCCGGCGGAGCCGCCAGCGCCGCCGGACGTGTCCGCTTCGGTCTCGCCGTCCGGCGTTCCGCCCGAAGCGCCAAATGTGCCGCCGAGGTCTTCGATGTCGACCTGGTTGAAGGTCGATAGATTGTTGCCGCCCGCCGTGTCCGAGCCGGCGTCGCCGCCCGCCGCCGGTGCCGCGAGGGCTTCCAGGCTGGAGGCGATCGCGACCGTGCCGTCGGCACTTTCCAGACCGCCGCCGGCCTGGCCCGAGGGATCGACGAAACCTTCCAGCGTCACGATCTGGCCATCCGGCAGGGTCAGGGTCACATCAGGCGGGTTGACCTCGCGGCCGATCGTCGCTGGATCGATGACAAGGCCATTGACCTGGACCTGGATCCGATCCGAGGGACCGACACCAACCGAAGCGCCGGACTCGACCGTCTGCGGGACGCCGTTGATGACTAAGGTGATTGCCATGGCTCAGCCTTCTCGGAGGGCCTTTCCAGCACAAGGCGCCCCAAACGCCCTGGCACTGCCAGACCACTGTCTACCTGCACATCTCACGAAAGGCCGCGCGGACGGAACTCTACGATGGCCGGGGTGGGCTACCAGAGCGCTTTCGTCTCTATACCTCCCCCAATTCGCAAATACTTAACGCCGTAAAGAGTTAAGGCTTTGGAATCCCCCATCTTTTATGCACACTAAGATAGCTTAGACAGGGAAACAAGCTCTTTAATGTTGTTGTCAGGGCTGGACGCAAGGGAGCTGCAGCCCTCACCCTGGTGCGGCATTGCGGTTGGAGCCCAGCGGGCGCGCGGGCTTCCCTACCCGCTCTCGCCCCCTTCCAACAGCCGCTCGGCGGGAAGCCGTAGGGTCACCGTGGTGCCCTGGTCCGGGGCGGTGTCGAATTCCAAGGTGCCGCCGTGCAGTTCGGCGAGGGCCTTGGAGAGCGGCAGGCCCAGGCCCGTGCCCTCGAAGCGCCGGCTCAGCTGGCCGTCCACCTGGCCGAAGGGGGCGAGGGCGACGGCCAGGTCCTCGGCCTTCATGCCGATGCCCGTGTCCCTCACCGCGATGCGGAACTCGCCGTCCACATGCTTGGCGGCGAAGATTTCGACCCGGCCGTGCTCCGGCGTGAACTTGATCGCGTTGGACAGCAGGTTGAGCAGGATTTGCTTGAGCTTGCGCTCATCGGCTCTGATCGACGGCAGGGCCGCGGCCACCGGCTTGATCAGGCGAATGCGGGCCCGCTCGGCCCGCTCCGCCACCAGGCGCACCACGGAGTCGATCAGCTTCGCGGGGACCACGCTGGACTCGTGCAGCTCCAGCTGGCCGGCTTCGATCTTGGCCACGTCGAGCACGTCGTTGATCAGGGTGAGCAGATGGTGGGCCGACTCGAAGACGTCGTCCAGATAGTCCCGGTAGCGCTCGCTGCCGATCGGCCCGAAGCGCTCGGTCTTCATGATCTCGGAAAAGCCGATGATGGCGTTGAGCGGGGTCCTGAGCTCGTGGCTCATGTTGGCGAGAAACTCGCTCTTGGCCCGGTTCGCGGCCTCGGCGGCGTCGACCGCCTGGTTCAAGGCGGTCTCCCGAACCGCCAGCTCGGTCACGTCCTGGGCCACGCCCCGGAAACCGACAAATTCCCCCTGGCCGCGGTCGTAGATCGGCAGGCCGCTCAACTGAAAAACCCGGAGCTGGCCGTCGTTGGTCTCGAACTCCACTTCGACTCCGCGAAAGGGGCTGCGCGACCGCAGCACCGAATCGGTCTGCTTTGCCGCGGCCTCGGTGCACACCAGCCGGGTCAGTTCCCGGCCGATCAGCTCGCGTGGATGGCGCCCGAGCGCCTCGGTCACCCGGGGCGAGACATAGCTCAAGCGGAAGCTCCGGTCGGTTTCCCAGACCCAATCGGACACCAGCCGCGCCACGTCGTCGAAGCGTTCTTCCGCCAGATCCAGCGCGCCGCGCGCCGACCTCAGCTCGTCGATCGCCGTAAAGCGACCGATGATCGCCAGATGGTTGCCCTCCCGGTCGCACAGCAGCGCGTGTTCCGACTGGAAGGAGCGGGCCTGCCCGTCGAGCGAGACCTGCAGCTCCTGGCGCAGCGGCTCGCCGATCGCGACGACCGTCTCGATGAACTCGCTGGACAGGCTACCCTGATCGCCTTGCGCCTGTGCGATGCGCCGGTAGGAGTCGTTGGCGTAGAGCAGCTGTCCGTCCAGATCGGCGATCACCAACGGCGCCGAGCCGTCGAGCAGGACCTGCTTCAAGCGCTCCAGGAAGAGGTCCGGATCGCCGATCCGTTGCCAGAGCGCCGCGCCGGACGGCCGCGCCGCGCCATTTCCGCCGCGATCGGCGCTGCCCCTCGGCCGCCCCGGCGATCCGGCATTGCCCGGGTTCTGTGGCTGGCCTAGCGGTCTAGCTGGAGGAGGATCCATTGCGCTTCTCTTCGATCTCCTCGATGGCCTCGAGATAGTCGGCGCGCCTTTGCCATTGCTTGAGCACCTGCCCTGCCCCGTCGGAATCCATCCGATCGTAGTAGCTCATGACCCGGGCGACGTCGCGGGGGTCCGCCACTTCCCGCCCGCCGGCGCCCTTTCGGGTCAAGAGGAAGAGGATCGAGAAATGTGATCTCTCGATCCCGAGCGCACGGCAAGCAATCGCCAAGTCCTTGCCGCTCGACTCGTAGAGAACGCGTTGCAGACGCGGCGAAGTCAAGCCCGAAATTTGCCCGAACAAAGCTTCGAAGAGACCGATTTCTCCACGCCTCAGGGTCTGTATTAGAATATCCGGGCTGAATTCCTTGCGCGCGGTCATGCGCTTGGCCAGGGTTTCGGCCGGCGCCTTCAGGCTCTGATCGGCTTCGATCTGGGCCTGGGCGACCGCACTCGACACCGCTTCGAGCTCGTCGTCCAGGTCGCTGGCGTCGATGTCGAAGGTCTCCAGGATGTGGCTGCGCAGCGCCGCGGAGACCAAGAGGTACATCTTGCGCGCCAGGGCAGGCGGCAGATCACGCCGCCTGACCAGGGGCTCCTGATAGGAATCGACCCGCCGTGCCTCGTCCACCAGGTAGATCAAGGTGGCCTCGGTAATCTGCGCATTCGGGTTTTGCAGCAGGGCCGTGATTACGTCGCTGTGGCCGGTCTCGACCAGGGCGTCGGAGATGATCTCGTTGACCGAGCGGCGCAGGGCGATCGCCAGCTGATGCTCCCTGGTGCGGTTCCTGATGATCTCAACCAGCTCGGGAGTCTCGAGGACCTTGCTTTGTTGGAGGATCGGACGGGCAACCTCGATCTCATCGTTGGCGAGGGCGACGATCAGCTCGTGCGGGGCATTCTCCTTGGCGGCCATGCGCTCGGCCAGCTCCTTGCGCACGCTCATCTCGAACTCGTGCACGAGCTTGCCCAGGATGTCGTTCATCAGCGCCTGCTCGCGTTCGCTCAAGCCGGAAGCCCGCTCGGAAAAGAGATCGCTGATCGTGTTGACCAAGGCTTTCCGGCCCTGGACCGAACGATCCTGCGCCAATTTCAAGAGCACTCGGGGATCCTCCGAAGCGTCATGTGTCTGTGAACCGTCCATGCGTTAGCCTTGGCTCTTAGCCCCTACGGCCTACCCTGTCGCAAATTGACCACCGCGCCGGCACAACTCACGGAGGGCCCGGCGCACCATCTCAGATCACCGGGCCACTTTTTCAGCTATCGCTTAAATCATGGTTAACGCGGTCACTCGCCCAATGCGAGAACTATTTGTCCCTCAAGACGTTAGACCCGGCCAACAGACCGTCGCGCATCGTCTCTGTGACCCGGTTCGCAGCTAAGGATCGTGCCCGGTCTGGCTCAGCCCTTGCGAAGGTTTTTCTGGCCCTCGGTCAGGGCCCAGCCGACCATCCGCTTCACGACCTTGCCCAAGGCGTCGTCGAAGGCCTGAATGACCTCGCCGGTCCGGTCGGCGGTGGCGTCGGCCACGTGCTCCCAGCTTTCCGAGGCCACGATGAGCCGATTCCTCATCTCGACCAGCTTGGCGTTCATGGCGACCCGGACCTGTGGCAGCCCGCCGCCGAAGTACTCGGCTTGAAACTCCCGCAACTCGGTCTTGAGTATGTAGTCCGGGCGCAGGCCCACCGTCTCGCGCCCGACGGCGACGATCTTGCCCGAGTTCTCGAAGGACTCGACCATCAAGGTTTGAATCATGAGCGGCGCCCGGTCGGTCCAGCCGGAGCGGGCATAGTACTCCAGCTGCATGGGGTTGCGCTGCAGGGCGATGCGCGTGGTGTTCAGGCCCGCGTCGGCCAGCGGCGCCTCCAGGACCAGTTGCCAGCCGACCGTCGGCAGGTCGTCGGCGAAGGAGCTCTTGGGCGACAGGCGGTACAGCAGGGGCGGCGGCGTCTGCCCGGGAACCAGCCCCTCGCAGGCGCTGATCAGCCCGCCGAGGGTGGCGACCGCGGAGACTCTGGCCAGCCCGGCAATGGCTTGGCGCCGCGTTATCGGGACGGAAGCCCGCGACCCTGGGCCTGCGAGCGCGCCCGTATGGAGGTTACGCCTGTGGTTCGGGTCAGTCACCTTGTGCCTCATAGCCTTGCTGTTGGTCGCCGAAGAGGAAGCGGGCCGGATCGCGCTCGACCTCGGTGGTGAGCCGGTTGAGGCTGACGATCAGGTCCCGCGCCTCGGTCAGCATCGCGCTCAGCTCTGTCAGGCCGCCGCCGGTGAAGGCATTGAGCGGCTCCCGGTTCTCCTTGACCAGGGCCTGGATCTCGCTGCTCATGGCGGTGAAGGCCCTGGCGCTGCCGCGCAGCTCCTTGAGCAGGGCGGTGAGGTCGCCGCGGCTCTCGTTCACCGTGCCCTCGACCGCCGCCAGGGTCGATCCGGCGCTGTCCACCAGCCGCCTGGCGTCGCTGCCCAGCGAGACCGCCAGCTGATCCAGCTGCGCCGCGGTGTTCTTCAGGCTGGCCATGGTCTCGGCGCTGTCCTGGATCAGGCTGTTGAACTTATCCTCGTTCTCGGACAGCGTGCCCGAGAAGCGGCTGACGTTCGCCAGGATGTCGGCGATGGCCTGGCGGTTCTCGGGGCCGAGCAGCGCGTTGGCCTGGGTCAGCAGGGCGGTCGCGCCGGCGATCAGATCCGGCGCGCCCTCCAGCAGGGATTCCAGCTGCGACGAGCGCGAGGGAATCTGCGGGCGCTTCTGCCCCTCCTTGGCCATCAGCGGCTCGGCCCCGGCCTTGCCGCCGGACAGCAGGATGTAGCGGCCGCCGGTCAGGCCTTCGAACTCCAGGCTCGCGTTGGTGTCCTCGGTGACCGGTGTGATGGATTCCACCTCGATCATGGCCCGCGCGCGGCTGGGGTTCTCCCGGTCCAGCCCGATGTAGACCACCTCGCCCACCCGCACGCCGCTGTAGCGCACCGGGCTGCCGTCCTTGAGGCCGGTGACCGAGCCGGTGAAGAAAATATCGTAGCGGAGCAGCTCGGCGTCGAACTGGGCCTTGGCCAGCCAGATGGCGAAGCCGACCAGGCCGGCGAAGAAGACCAGCACGAAGCTGCCGACCAGGAGATAACTGGCGCGGGTTTCCATCACTGACCCTTGGTCATGCTATCAGTCGCCGCCCGGCCGCGCGGGCCGCGAAAGTATTCCTGAATCCAAGGATCGGGCTCCCCCATGAGTTGGTCGATCGTCCCGACCTTAACACGTTTGTTGATCAGGGCCGAAACCCGATCGCAAATGGCATGGAGGCTGTCAAGGTCATGGGTCACCATCACCACGGTCAGGTTCAGCGCCCTTTGCAGGTCGCCGATCAGCTCGTCGAACTTGGCCGCGCCGATCGGGTCGAGCCCGGCGGTCGGCTCGTCCAGGAACACGATCTCCGGGTCCAGCGACAGCGCCCGCGCCAAGCCGGCTCGTTTGCGCATGCCGCCCGACAGCTCGGCCGGGTACTTGTTGGCCGCGTCCGGCGGCAAGCCCACCAGGGAGAGCTTGACCGCGGCGATCTCGTCGAGCAGTGGGCCGGTCAGGCCCGTGTGCTCGTTCAGCGGCACTTGAATGTTCTGCGCCACGGTCAGTGACGAGAAGAGGGCGCCGTCCTGGAACAGCACGCCCCAACGGCGCTGCATCGCCCGGGCGTCGCGCTCCGAAGCCCCTGAGAGATTGCTGCCCAGGACCGTGATGCGCCCGGCGGCCGGCCGGTTCAGGCCGATGATGGTGCGCATCAGCACCGACTTGCCGGTGCCCGAGCCGCCGACCACGCCCATGACCTCGCCGCGCTCCACGCTGAAGTCGAGCTGGTCGTGGATCACCTGCGGGCCGAACTGGGTGCGCAGACCGGTGACCTCGATCACCGGGTCCCGAGGCGCGGCCCGCTCTGATGGATCCGCCGTCGACATAAAGGGTCAGACTCCGATCAGCGAAAAGACGATGGAGGCCAGGGCATCGAGCACGATCACCAGAAAGATCGATTTGACCACCGCGGCCGTGGTGCGGTGGCCCACCGATTCTGCCGAGCGGGAGACCTTGAGCCCCTCGTAGCAGCCGACCATGGCGATGATGAAGGCGAAGATCGGCGCCTTGATCAGGCCTACGAGCAGCGACCAGAGGTCCAGCGCGTCCTGGAGCTGGCGGGCGAACTGGGCATAGGAGATGTCGAGCAAGATCTGTGCCATGATCGCGCCGCCGATCAGGCCCATCATGTCCGCATAGAAGGTCAGCAGCGGCAGGACCAGAACCAGCGCCATCACCCGCGGCACCACCAACACCTCCATGGGGTCGAGCCCGATGGTGCGCAGCGAGTAACTTTTTTGGTCTCTTCTCTTCGCAAATGCCGAACCTTAAACAAAACCAAATAATAATTTTTCGAAAATTGAAAGTACGTTATGTCACTTATACTTCAAATGGGAAAATTTACAATAAAAAGGTCACAATCTGAAGGACCCACACAATTTTTAAACAATTAGTAACTGTGTTGAAATTATTCTGACAAAATTGAAAAGTCGCGGGAATTAACTGTCACGAAGGGGCCAAAAACAAACTTTCTCCCGCGACAGTTTCTTCCCGCGACAGTTTCTTCCTTTAAAGTAGTACTTACATATGTAAGTACTCATATTGATTTGTGAGGACAATATTAGTTGAGATTTTTCGTACCTTCACAGTCGGTCTTGCTCTTTTCTTTGAAGCCCTTGTTGCAGGCACACTTGGAGCTACCGACAGTATTAATACACCTCTGTTGACATCCACCATTCTTATTTTTGCATTCATCAACATCTAAAGTTTAAAAAAATTAATAATTTTTAACAAATAAAGAAAGGCAGGCTGGACGATATAAGTGTACATGGAGTTGACGGCCAGACCAACACTTATATATTTGTTGCTTTTACAGTAAGCACATTTGAAGCTTCGGACAGTGTTAATACACTTCTTCCGACACCGACCATGTTAAATTTCTTAATATCTGAAAGTTTGAAAATAAAAATTATACAAAAATAATTTATAAGCAAGTTCAAAGCTCTTATGTCAGCTTTCCCGATCTCGATTGTCCATAATAACAAACATTCCGTGCTTAAATCAAGTTCAATGCTTTCTACGAAACTTACCAACGCATTTTGGAACATGATTATCCCATTTTCCAGCTGTGCACGACAAAGTTTGCTTTCCTTGGAGAACATATCCAGCCTTGCAACTGAATGTAGCCGATGACGGAGTAGCTTGTACATTTCCATTTGCAAAAGCTTTGATGACGTGGCAACTGACACCTTTCAAAGTAAAAAAAAATACATGTGTTATTTTACAATTCATGTTTTATCTAGATTATTTCAGTGACCACTTACCATTCTAAAGTATAGGTATATATATTTAGAACCGTGGATCTGGCTAACGTCTTTTTGAAACCACATAATATCACTGAATACACTAATAGATACAATCTCAGATAAAAAGGCGTGCGACAAGGATGCATGTTCTCACTATAAGTGTATATATTTAGAACCATAGCTCTTGCTAAAGTCTTTCTGAAACCACACTATATTACTGAATACACTAATAGATACAATCGCAGTTTAAAAAGGCGTGCGACAAGGATGCATGTTCTCACTATAAGTGTATATATTTAGAACCATGGCTCTGGCTAAGGTATTTTTAAAATCACACTGTATTAAGTAATACACTAACAGAAGCCATCTTAATTTAAAAAGGCGTGCGACAAGAAAGCATGTTCTCACTGTATTTGTATAACTTGGATAGCGAGATTATCATGAGGTACATCAAAGATACGCCTAGTATAAGAGCCGGAAGAATTAAAGTTAAAATGCAAAGTGTTGTGCAAACTTAGTCTTCGCTTTATAATTCATATTCAAGCAAATATTTATTTCCTTAATTTTACATCGATGTGAACACAATCAGTAATCAAGCCTGGGTATTTTCATCTTGCATAATCCTGCGGTTTGTCATTTTGAGACAATCTCGAGCTTAGACATACTCTTTCCACACTATATAGCTGGGTCCGATGTGGGCCGATAGCCACTCCAACTTTGGCATTGTATTGCATAAACAAATAGATGGAACCTTATAGTCTAGTACCCTAGGCCACTGAACAATACGTATAAACGTATAAACTAGGACGTCGTCGTAATCTTGATTTAGGTCAAATATTATGTGTTCTATGTTATGGTAAGCTTCTCGGATATAGTAATAAGGTTTGAAATGTAAAATGAAATAATATGGTGCTAAAATTGGCTGTCCATTTCTATCAGCCGGGGAAACAGATGCCCCTAATCCCCCTTCCCCCTCTGCCCATGTCGACAGTCGTCGTTCATGCCTCCTCTGCAAACTTTTATGAGTTTATTTGAATAAGGCCATTAAGCAAGCTACTTACTCCTTTGGCACGTTTTGCCATAGTAACCATCTTTACAGTCACATTCGAAGCCTCGTAGTTTAGAGACACATCTTCCTCCATTGCTGCAATGCACATTAGCACAATGGTTCACTACAACACAAACAAATTGTTATTTAAAGCAAGAAATAACTGTTGAAATTCAGGCAACAAGTCTATCAATTGGAAATGCTGTACATAAACCGTGTTGATTATTTTCAATCACTTGACGCGACATGTAACGTGTCGCGTGTTATACGCCACGTGTCATTTGTCATATGGCATGTGACATGTTTCATGTCTCTTGTGTCACGTATCACGTAATATGTGTCATGTGTAATGTGTCATGTGTCACGACACGTGTCATGTGTCATATGGCATATATGTCATGGGTCACGGTACAGCAATGATGTGATATATCAGGTCTTATGTGACCAGATCATAGGACAAAAGTCAAGTCACTAGATATATTTTAGGTACATCCTGTAGCTTTCATGATAGTGATAATAGCATTCTAAAACAATACTTTCGGATAAGCTTGACTATCATGTATTAGCCATCGTTTCATCGCCATGTGCTTTTCATAGCAATCGCATATTAAGGTGTTCGTCATGTTACCATTGTCTCTAGGGTAGCCAAGTGTCCTGACTTTGTCTTGCGAATGCAATGAGCCACACTATTAATAGGCCTGCTCCACTATACAGTACTTTGCCGGAAATATCCCGATTATCAAAGGTAGAAACTTGATTAGCTGTTACCAGTTAAGCAAAAACAATCCTCTGACAAAATACAAATTTTGTAGAAATTTTATATAATAGTATTAAGGCTTACATAGACCTCGTAAGACCACAAAGGGCTAAGATTTCCGAGGGTTTAAAGAAGATAAACTTCACAAAATTTAATTTGATTTACAAAAGGGAACACAGATACGTCCTTATCATTTTTTCAAGTTTTTTATAGATTGGAAAAATGTGTTTTAAAATCCGCTACAAAAGGAAGTTGAAAGTGGAAAATACTTTATTTTATAAAACGGCAGCATACCCAAGCCCGGAGCTAGTCACAGATGGGTTAGGCAACGGGGCTCGGCAATGACCGAAGTGTGCAAACATTACAGGTGGGAGGGGCATTGAACGTCTGTAGGACTTTAAAAGTGGACATTTAAAAAAACTGCACTTCAGTAAACCTCGACAAGTCTAGTTTTGGCACCTGAAATTGCTAAAAGATACATTTTCAAGGAGATTTTATGTCATTGTGGGTCTGCCGATTAGTCCCCACCCCCTCCCAGCTCCCGACCTGTGCACACCATTATTCATTACTCTAGCCTTGGCCTGAACGTTGTATAAATTGCACCCAGTTCTTACCTGTCGCTAACGGGCATTCAAAACGTGATTTGAAATCAACACAGTTGGGGTTATCGCTCTGGGTTTTCTTTTGTTCAGCGTCAGAGCAATAAAAACCATTCGTGTCACATCTTGTTGAAAACAAATTGAGTTCCTTCGAAATACGATTGGTAGTCACTGCAGCACAACTGGAAGCTGTTGCCGAACCGGGGCATGACGGTTTCTCCACTTCGAACGGACCTGATTTCGGAGATCGGTTAGCCCACTCAGTGAATCTTCTCTGTTTTACTGCAATTAAAGAAATATAAATAAACGCTGTTATGACATTATAAATCTATTGAGATATGCCGTAATCAATTACTTGTAAAATGAGATTTTAGCGAACTCGGAAATTAAGTCCATGCCAAGGTTCGCCATGGTCGAGACGCTTCCAAAGACAAATATAAGTGCTACACGCATATAAAAACGGATAGACTTGCAATAGATTCTGTTTCTTTCCCAGGGCACAAATACAATGTAAGCGCGGTAGACGTAAACGAAGTTCTTAGTTTGGGTCTGTGACTCAGACAGTGAAAAGTTGTTCACGGTTAGATTCGCTATAGATTCTGCCTTTTTCCCAGGACACCAATACATTGTAAGCGTGGTAGAACTAAGCAAAGTTCTTTGTTGGGGTCTGTGACTCAGACAGTGAAAAGTTGTTCAGGGATAGATTCGCTATAGATTCTGCTTTTTTCCCAGGACACCAATACACTGCAAGCGCGGTAGACGTAAACAAAGTTACGTAATGTGACTTTGTGACGTAACAATGGCCGAATACAGCCAACACAGTGTCAATAATTCTTACCATTACAGAAGGAAGTTGACTTGCTAACTCCTGACATTGCTAATGAAAAATCTACCCAAGCTGCTAGATCACCGTGAACACCATCGCATCTATATCGAGAAAGCTCTGCGATTTCTGCGTCCGACAACATCCGCTTCCACATGTTCAGCTGACTGAGTGATCCATCATAAGCCTCTCCTGCACTGAAATTTCTTCCCACTTCATCTTGTTCTTGTCCAATGACAAGATATCCTCCTCCTGGAACAACCTACAGTCAAATGAAGGCAAGTTACATGTGACTGCCCGCGAATACACGATCCAAAGAAAAAAATCCTCTTCGATATAACTTTTTCATAATTTCTCACGGTTTTCCTTTATTTCTGATTTTATAAACTGGAAGGTCAAAAAATATCTATTTGCTTTTTTTGCTAAGTACTGAAAATAAAAGGTTACGGTGTTCAGTAAATAAACACTTTTGAAAATCGAAATTTCTAACAATTGAAAAGAGATTTGCTACTTGCTGAACTTGCTTGACGAATAGTGTAAAAATATTTTCAGGACAAATACAGTATGCATATTGGCAAGAAAAAGAATTTTGAAAAGAGCACTACAGAAATAAACAATATGTCTGAGGTTCGAACCCCAGTGGTGACATATTCTCTATTTCTCTGGTGTCATTTCAATACAGACGACTATATATATTGTTATTCGTAGAGTGTTGTTTGTACTTTCAATAACACCACTGTTGAAAACCAAATTAAACCAGAGAGCTAACTGATGTGCTTCCTCTTCAAACAAGAGGGTCACCTCAATATAAGACAACTTATAGTAGAAGCTAATAGTTTATATTATTACATCACGCATGCTTGAAAGTTCTGGCTTAGTAGAAGCTAACCTTGGCATAGAAGCAGGATGTAAAGATAACCTGCTCCTATGTTCCTGAGTCTCCTCCACATGGGACCTTGTGTTACCTAATGCTCAGATAAGAGGGATGTAGCTAGAAATACTGCTCGTATATCTGGGGGTACTGTAGATCTGTTAAAAATGAAATAATGATACTCTACATTAGTGTAAAAATTACTCTCTAAATTGCATAGATCGATATTATCGTTCTTATTTAATCACTACCAAGTGAACCATTCAAAAAGCACATATCCTTTTAGGGAGAGAGAGGGTAAGACCAAACAAAACCACTATTACTGCGATGATATCATTACATGTATGCAAAGTACCCAAGGGAGATATAGTTGAAAATTAAGGTTAGGTACTATTTGATTGGTTACACGGAACAAAATAGATCCGCTGAAAATTTGCATTCATCCCCCCCCCCCCCCCCCCCCTTTTTATGCATGCCGTTTCATGCCATGTTGTACATACGCACAAAGTGTTAGAGTTGTAGGAAAGTAGGAAAAACCTAGGGGACTGGTAAAAGTAGCCACGTTTGTGGAGTTAACCATACATTTCCTTTTGATGTTTTAAGCAGATATGCCTGTTGTTCAGTTGCGACTCTCCACGCTTAATATCTCTTAATCACAAACAATACTTTTGATAGACTTAATCTTTTGCAGTTACCTTTGGACAATGTGGGCAAACTACTTTGGCATAGGATAAGTCTTTCTGGGGATGCAGGCAGAACCATGGTTAGGATTAGAAATTTAGAGGGGATATCTTTAACTTAAAAGAGGCTGCTTCAATTTTTTGCTTTTTTGCGGGGGATCTAATTGCAACTGCGGAAGTAAAGGTTGTAACTGTTGAATCTTGATAGCGGATTTTGGGCAACCGGTGGTACCCTTTTGCTACAGACCTGAATGGAGGGTCTACTTGATCCAAGTCTTTACGGAATGAGCGTTTGCTATAAAACGTTTGGAAATTTAAAAAAAATAATAAATCTTTGTTCTTCAAATGTGATACCGCATCTCGTGATACGTGTTCACTGTAATTGTAAGTATAACCATTATTGTAACAGTTAACTGTAGTAAAATTTTTAAGTTGTAGTAACAATTTTGTTTCCCAGCGTTGGAAGAAATGATTTTGGTCCATGGACAGCAACAATCTTGGTAGTAAGCAAGAAATAACGCACTCCAGCAGTCACAGTTTACATAATAGCTATGGAACCCTTTTACTCTAGGATGCAACAGGATCTTTACTGTAACTTAAACATTGTCGTATCAATGCCATTTTGTGATTCAGATGCTTTGATTTTCTTTCCATGTAAATCGATGGTAATCTGATTACACTTTATTTTCACAGTGGATGGCTAAGGTGACAAAGGTGTATAATCCTGTGGTAGCACTATTTATCTAGTATAGTGTCGTGGACGCGAAAAACATGATCAAACACTTTCTGAGGCGGATGGCTAAGTTTCTGTTGCTAAATCAATGGAATGGAACGGATGAAAGGGTAACAAACTTAAATAATGGCACGCGAAGTTTTTAATTTATGTTTTTATTCATATTCAATGGCCCTTACGTTAGTATTTTCTCAAATGGTGACTGAACGATGTTGTTATTTTAAGGTAGTCATGTCAGCCTTCTATGATTCTTGGGATCTTGCAAAACATGGCAGGTCCTTCTCAAGAATTTGGGAGAAAATTTTGGAAAACTGAAAGCAGGCGATAAAACGGTTACTCAGTGGCAGACACTGCCATCGCTCTTTTTTATGCCATTATTGCTTGGAACGCCACTGAGTTGTGAATTTTTGCTCTACAGCCTGAAAGATTAAAAATAAATTTCTATTTGTGCGCAATCCCTAGGAAGAAATAACTCAGATTGTTGAACATAAGATGTAGTAAGAACATTTAACCCAATAGAGTACAGCAAGCTGACTTCATGTGGACGATGGGCCTCTCTGAAAATCCATACCAAAAGAATCTCAGAAAGAAAGGGTCATTGTAAGAAACCTTAAACAATTAAAAAGTATTTGCAAGAAATTTTAAATGCAAATGTGTCTTTCAGTTGTAATCACTCAAAGCAGGCTCACTGTAATTAGTTAAATAAAAAGCTCACAACTGCCGAAGAAAAGCACTACAAAATAGAGCATTGTCAAACCCCAGTAAAAAGTGTATGCCAACCATCATTTGAGATAACTTTTGCACTTTGTTCTGAAAAAGAGCTTTTAGCACCTTAAAGATGGAGGAAAAGCACGTACAGACGTCAATCATTTTGCCATGCCTTTATCAGAACGTACAAATTTGTACGTCGTTGGCAGTTTTTCTTGATTATTATGAATTTGTTCTTTGATGTTACAATGGCATACTAATTTAGACGAAATCGAAACTTTTGCTAAGCGTTATCATCTTTTTCATTATTCCATCATTGTTATTATTATATTTCTTAATAGGCAATTGCAGCTGAGTACTCAGGATACGGTGAACTGTGGCATTGTTATTTCATTGTTATTTACATCCGGTGGGGTATCTTCAATAAATAATGTAGCTGTTGTCATACATTTTCCCAGGAATACCCATAGCATGGCTGCTTGATTGTGCAAAGAAGAATTTGCTTTTAGAGAGGTCAATTAAAATATGGCAATAGGGAATATGAAATCCTGGCTCTGTGACTGAGCTATGATTGCACGTAATAGTGTTGTGGTCAGGCCGACGATTTCTGATGTCAACCCCAAATCCAATCACCACCAGTAACGTACTTTCTTTCCATTTCACCCTAATATTTGATCAATACTATTTCTTCATATATACTTTTTTTCAAATGAGCAAGCAGACTTTTGTTTATCCTTCAGATTTGCTTAAAGTCTCGGTTATTTTGGCCCAATATTTGCTTAACAGTTGCTTATCATTTCTTGTACACATGACGGCCACCCCGATACCTGCTTGGTGACCCGAGCATACGACAAATTAAAGGAACCTAAAGAAAACGCTTATTTAAGATGTACAGCAAGCATAGTATAATACTTCTAACAAGAAGACAGTGTATATTTGTCTTCTTACACATAATGCACATGTGAGCTTGTTGCAAAATGTTTTCCTGTGAGTTCTGCAGGTTAATTGTACAGTTCTGAAATTTTTAGTTAATTACAGTTATTCATCCGAGCCCTCATGCTGCTCATCATTTAGGACAGTCCAGCCCTAGTTGCTTATTAAAAAAGATGTGTACAAGCAAGGGGGTCCTTGTTTTAGTTATATCAGTTTCATAGGTATGCATTTTCTGATGAAAAAATACGTACCCGATGATTGCTAATGTGTTTTTGAGTACAATCAGATACTTGGTCTGCTTCAAGGTTTTTAAAGTGGCCGTAACGGCTATATTTCAAGCAATTCCATGATCATTTTAAGCTCATTTTATGTTTTTTTATTCATTTCCTTCTGTCCAAACGATGGGGTGAATTCTTAAGGAACTGGACTTTTGGAACCAATTCTTACAAGAAATTTTATCAGATGGTCATTACGTTGGTATTTTGTCAAATGCTGGCCAAATGAAGTTGTGGTTGTAAGGTATACTCGTTCTCTAGAGCATAAACACAACTTGCAGTAAAGACCTTATACAACATTAAACCTTAAACAACAAGTTGCAACTTCTTACATCTCATGCAGACGAATGGAGGGCCTGTTGAATGCACGCTAAGATGAAATTTATAGAAACTTTATACCTTAAAATTGAAAGCACTCTGCATTATCAGACACGTAAAAAGTGTAAAGGTGACAAACTAGTCATGGCACAGCATTTAAGGAGAATACATCCTTAACAAAATTAAAGGTGGAACATCTAGCATGCTCATATTGATCTGACCTTTGTCGTAGGGGTTAAGAATAAAAATATTCCTCTAATTCATGATTGCACAAACGATGGCAATCTAAGTCTGTTCAAATCTTCAAATTGTCTCCTACTATGTAAAGAGTTTCGTAAGTACTTTATGTCAGTTATTGTGTTTCTCGTCTTTCAGACATGTCTAACTAATTTCTTTGCAAAAAATATTTAGTCGTAATGTAATTCTAAGCGGCGTAAGTCCGTTCGACAGAAGCTAGGGCGGTGGCCTTACAGATGAAAGATGTTTTCAAACGTAGAGTAATGTAATGCCAAATGTCACAAACGACTTGCAAGGTAATTGAACCCTGACCCTCTGGAATAAAAGGCCAAAGGCTATACATTGAAACGTACAAATTTAGGTGTGCAGATTTGATATCTTGGAAAAGATATATGGAGCAGGGTATTCAACAAGTCTGAGAAATGCTCTAACACATTTCAAAACTCTAGGACAGACGACCATGAACTAGAGGATGCTATTTTACCTCATGCTTTTCTGGCTACTTTAATCTTTGTTTAGTTTTGCGGTACTTACTTAAATCCATTATCATAGATTCATAATAAAACATGCCAAATAGCTGCTTATTCATGATTATCAATACTCTAATGTTTTTCACATTTATCAACTGATTTATTTTGCCATGACCAGTGCCTGACAAAAACCTTTAACAAAATGAATCCGTCTTTCAACAAAATGCTCACCTTTCTAACTACTAGCGAATTTTTTAAAAGGTTATCATTGAATTGAGAAGCCAAATTTATTAATGAAGACTAGCAAAATAAATTCAAAACATGTGATATGAACTTGATGAATCTATACTTACAACAAAGTCAAAGATGTTAAACATTGAATGGAAATATGATTTTATTCCCAAACCAAACATCTTTAACAGCATTTCTGCAGCAAAAATGCTAACGAAAACTAGCTCGGAAGTATCTAAAATAAAAAGTATACAAAGAATGATTTAATTGATTTTGGCAGACACATTTTATTTTATTGTTGGTCTTTCATGAACTTTGGTTAAACAAGAGCAATAGTACTTCAACCGGAATTCATCGTCCGTTAAGATACCATCAAGAAGTTTGTAAGTGTCACTAAGTTCGACTAACTTCATTATTGATAAAACTTTCATGTCGATCATGGGCTATTCACAAGGTGATGAAACGCCTTATTTTGATTTTGGAGGAAGGAAAGTCCTGACAGATATTCACTCCGTCAGTAATCTGTCTACAGAGGGCAAATGAAAGCAACGAATACACACTTATACAGTAATATATCTTCCGGTTAATTTAGATGGCGTTGAAGTTGCTGATCCCATTTCCGCCAACTTACAGTTATGGACCGTACATTTTTCTGCTTGCAGAAGCAGACTTGTGTCAGCTCATTGTATGAGGAATGTAATATCAAAACCAAAGACAAACAATGGATAACTTTTTCAAGCCAAGCAAATCCATCCGTCGAAAACTCTTCAATCCATCCGTTTTTGTTAAATGGGCAACTTGACCTAGAAAATAGGGGTTTGAAGTAGTGCTTTTGACCGGTTTATTATCGAATTCATAATTTTGAAACGCAAATATTACCCCAATACAAATATTTTTGCATCAAAATACAATCATATTATCACAGATGCAATGTAAGAGAAAGTAAAAAAGTTGAAGCTCTTATAACTTTAAGGGCGAGATATGACAGGAAACAGTTTACTCAGCAAGCTCCCAAAGCCCCTCTAAATAGATATCATAGCCAACATTTGAAACTTCTTTGCAGAATCTATATCGACAAATTTTTACACTCATCTGCGATAAATGTTACACTAAACTTGGAGATATTTAAGCTATCTTATTCCTTTCAAATTTCGTCTCCCTTTAATTTTCGATCCAAGGGGGCGGAAATTAAAGGGAGCGAATTGGAGGGTCAGCAGGAAGGCGGGGGGAGGGGGGGGCGAAAATTAAAGGGAGTAAAATTCAATTTCTAAAGATCAGGAGGGAGCAAAATTAAAGGCAGCTACGAACCGTTAGTATTTCTTTTTGATTCTATCTATTTAAATTATTTGCTAACTTCCTATCAGTTTAAACTAATTTTAACAACTCTTAAAGCTTTTGCAAAATCGGTTGACTGACAATGTTTCTAACGGTTTGTTTCGCATAGGAGGATGAAGGTGCTTACTAAGTTACAGGCATGATAACACTGAATTGGAATTTATGGAGTTGGAAGAGACATTAAAACTCTAAAGTAGGAACTTCATGTTTGAATTGTATTTGTGATAATTTAAATAGTTTTCCTTATTGTGTAAACAAGGGTTGTTCCTTTTCATCTTTAAGCTTCGCCAAAAGACTTAGTTAAACAGAATGGTAGATACGTAAAATCTTCCTTTGTATGTGATGATTAATTAACATTTCGTATCATTGGTTGTGTAGGGCCTTTCTGTTGTACTTTCATTCCTCACCCGTTTAATTTTAACTACACACTTCAAGTAACTCTCAAGATACTTTGTTTATGCATTTATTCTTGGTTTACTGTGATACTTATAGCCGATTTAGTAAAATAGTGATTTGCAAGTCTACTGACTGGTAAATGCGCAGGTGAGTATCTTATTATAAAACCAGGTGCAGCCTAAATAAAAAAATTATTGTGTTTGTTTTAAGGCTAATAAAATAAATCTAGCACAATAAAAAGTAACTTAGATAATAAAACAATTTTTTCTAGTTACACAGTACGTCAACAAGTAAATAAATCATTCTAGTATCTCTTCGCCATGAAAGAAGCCAGAAATAACTCTGTGAACAATACTTTTGCTATCCATTAAAGCTGTCCTTTGCATCTCACCCCCTATCTTATCAACACTTGCCTGACTAACGAACAGCTTTCTTAGTTCAGTCTTTAACATTTTCATTCCGCCCTCTAGTGCACCGATTAATCCTGGAATCACGTAACTAAGTAACCTGGGCGCCTTTCACTTTTTTCAAATGCCAGTTCTCTATGTTTTGTCAACATTTCCGTTCCCATCACATCGATATTTTGACTTTGTTGGCACGAAATATCGCATATCAGATATTTTTTCCTACTTCGTTTCAAGCATCAAATCTGAGCTTCATGAAGTGGTTGTATTATGCAGGAGACGCTCGAAATCCCACATTAACTTTGCTTTTCAATTTTCAAACTCCCATTGTTATCATTATCATCACTACAATTATTATTTCAGTTTGTCACATTTTGTATCTGGCTGTTGTTATTGCCGATCTTTAGGCTGATAGGTGGGTCATAACAAACATAACAATGGACTATCAGCATCTTCTCAAGCCTCCAGTACTTTCCTCAATATTCTGGTGGTTCACAACAATGTAGTCTTCTGAAGCACTCCAGCATTGCAAGGGATCCCAAATTTCTCAACCCAATTGTCAAATCCCTTTGCAACACTCCCCAGGGCTCCTATCACAACACGTACAGCCTCTACTTTCTTCAACTTCAACCATCTTTTCATCTCCCATTTTAAGTCTAGGTACTTTTCGACCTTTTCCTTTCCCTTTCCCTCTACATTCACCTCAGCTGGTACTGCTATTTCAATGATTATTGCCTTATGTTCCTTCTTTTCTACCAATATTAAATCTGTGTCTTGCTTCAATCAAATTGTCACATTGGATTTTTATTTCCCACAATAAATTTATCACTCTTATTGCCAATTATCACTCTTATTGCTATTATTATCATTATTATTATAATTATCATTGTTATTATATCAACAGACGTAACAAAAACAAAATTAGTTTCCGTCACGACATATGTAAGATATTTTGTTGCCCATGATAAACAGCTTCTTACTTTATAATTAGAAATAAGATGCAGAAATAGCATACCTTGAAACGTGGTTAACCAAGACGGTTGACCATGGTTCTTTGTTCCTAATATTACAGTATTTAACAGGACCATCACTACAACTGTCCAATAGAATATGTGATGCTTTACAACCGCACGAACTTTAATTCTAGACAGCTTGATCCATCTCCTCAGCCTATCAAACTTTCGTTTTCTTAAAAGAAAAAATATTAGAACAATTGAAACAGCTGTACAATTCGGCGTCCGCGTAGAGGGGGTTCTGTACTTACCCTCCGCAAAACTCTAAGGCATAACAATGCCTCTGGAAAACGTCTGTTGCAAAACTGTGTTTTTCTCGTGGTTTTAAGATGCCAGGGAAATAAACCAGGCTTTTTAGCTGACCTTAACTTTTTCTTTCTTATATATACGCCTTCTATTATTGAGTGCCCTTGTATATAAAATTACGTGAACAATAGGTTACTGGATCACATGTTGCATGTGCGATGTGCTTCTCGCTTGGCAAGTATCAGACAGTACCACTTAACATTTCCTCGTTGTATTATTAGTACTTTGTAATTTATTTAACTTTAACTAAAGAAGGAAGAGCAGAGAGGGCAATTTCCAGCAACAGTAAACATTCAGAAATGCCTAGGGCTGCAAGATCTGTATGCTAATGGAAAGTACGGGTTTACGCGATCTATATTCACCAACTTACTCCATATGAAATTTACAAGCATAAAGTTTATGTCAATATATTTGGTTGGCGTCGAGTCAACGGTTTTCATAACACCGTTTGTTAAGAAATGTATTGTTATATAAACTTAACACAAAGCGGCAGTTTGGCATTTATTCTTGCGTTACGCCATCAAGGAACGGCATTGCTTAGTACAATGAAATGTGCTGCACAAAGAATTAATATATTTGCTCATGGCAGTGAAGTTAAAAAATTGCAGGTTCTTGTGAGTTCAGGCTGGATTAATACAAGTCTTTCTGTTTCGATTAAAATGTAATTTTCGAAATCAGATTTTAGTGGGATTATAGATAATAAATCAAATAGTTTCTCTGTTGTATAAAACAAGAATATTGCTCGAATTAGCAAAAACATTCATTATGACTTAATAGCTTTTTTCGTCTGACACTCCACAGAGCACTATTGTCAGAATGACCGAAAGGAAGCGCGTGAAAAAGTATACCCAACTGTATTTTTGAAGGAGTAAATCAGAATTTGGACTGCCTGAATGCCTTGTGTTTTGGACACCAGCGTCCACTATTACAAAAATAAGATAATAATCAGAAGTAAGAAATTGACGATTTGGAGCTATACGCGACTAAACCGGAAACACTTGCGAGACCATAACGACCTTGGTTACGTGTTAGAAACGACATGCTTAATACAGTGTTTTCAAATGCCGTTGCAAACGCGTCTACACTATAGGAGGTACGATGAAAGATGTGCTAACGATGTTTGATGCATTAAATCAACTTATGAATATATTTGGTGAAAAATATTCCTTTTCAAGGTAAAAACTCCAAAGCTTTAGAAATATTATCAGCATCTCGCTGAAACTACTACGCTGAGATGTTTTTACTACCACGTAACCAAGGCTGCTGTTACGTGGGGCTTAGCTGCTTAAAGGTACACCTTTGATACACGTTGCGTGATCAATCAGATCTCTTCACTTCCTCATTTAGTCATGACAGACTATGAGATATCGTTGTTTACTGCAGAATAAACATGCTTTCAGTACCGCCTCTACCTGTCTTAGCCGGTGCGTTTTTGTCGGTATTCTTTTACAATGTTTAGAAAATTATGTATTCTTTACATGATAATTGAATTCCTCGTAAGAGAATTCTTTCTTTAGGTAGCAGCCGTTTGTTTGGATACCAGTCATGTTTGAACTAAAATTTACAATAGGGTACCGCCTTTTGACGAAGCGAACTGTCAGGAGAAAAACCCATCTACTCACAGAAGGAACAACTAAGCTCAAAGTCTTCAGCCAAAGACACATAAATAAAAAATCCTATAAAATTATGCCTCTTTCTGTGAGTAGAGCGTCTGATAAATAAAAAATGTATGTAGAATGCAGTTATTGGTTTTGAAGTCATAAGTTCAGAAGAACACCATGAAGGGAATTGGCCTACAAGTAGCAGCTTAATTACTTTTCAAAGAAACTGCCCTTTTTGAAGTAAATTTACTTGATCCCAATTATACTTCCCTTTATATATCCTACAGATATTAAACCATTATATTTTTCCAAATTTATTGTGCATTAGATCCAAAATCAAGGGTCTTTACCTGTGAGCATTGGAATTCAACCGATATCTTGCAGTATTAAACACAACCGCCGGATTGAGGATGATATCTCCCAAATCTTCCCGGTTGTCCGTGACGGTATTATTAGCATTGTCCTTTCCATCGTTTTCTTTAAGAAGAAGCTCCTCTAAAAATAACAAACATATATCATCTAATGATACAGAAGGTCTATGTTATTGGCTATTATTTAGCTACTGTTGACACCTCTGTTTGGTAATAACATTGCCTGTCGTGTTTTGTACATGCTAATGTTTTTGAATGGGGACATTTCAAAACATTTACAGCACCGGAAGAGGATGTGGTAAGCAATATTACATTTCATGAGCTTTGAAAACGTGTCAGAAGTATTATTTACAAGTGTCATTACATTGAAACGTCTACTTGATTTGGTTATCTGGGTCTTAAAGCACTGTTTGTAAGAATAGGCTCTGCCTTCGTAGTTTGTTCTAAGATCCCTATTGCTTTCGACAATTATGGGACCTAAGAAAATTAGCTTAATCTGGAAAACATAACACAAAGTCATTCAACATAGAATATATTCTAGTAAGGACCACCTTTAGCAACCAGTTTGTATAAAACATACGCTTTCTCAGTATTCTGTGCTAACAATAACACAGCCGATGATTCATTTTTGTTGAATTAGCAATTTGCTTCCACCAAGTGACAATAACAACAATTATAAACCCGTTTTGTGACTCAAAATGGAAAAGAGATTGGACAAGCACTGTTTCGATAGTTGGTTTTATGGCATGTATGTTTAGGGTATGCCCATAGTATAGTGGCTTGATCCGAGACAGCTAGCGGTGTATTTTTGAAGCCATTTTATACAACAACATAAAAGCGTTTGCAAAGCAGGTATAATGCAGGCTTTTTGACTCCGTCGAAAACATACCTTACTGTTTAGTAAAAAGGCAGATGATAACGGGCAAATCAGGTGTATAAACTATACCATTTTGCCTTTTTAATACTTGTCAATTCTACAATTTCAAATGCATAACAACTGATTCAAATGAGCTTCAGGAAAAGATAACATAACAGAGACTATTTGTTTATCACCACGTAATTTTATGGCCAATACAAAATTTATCATTTACTCTATTAGGCTTGTTTGGCCCATATATATTTCGGGTGATTTAAAAGAGCAACTCCTTTGCCCTCCCTCTTCAGAAACTATTAAAAAAGTATTTGACATGATTGCGAAGTACACATTAAGTTCGGAACGTCAGGCGGGTTGAAAGTCCATTAAAAGTTAAAAATATCTCGAAAGGAAAGGATTTAAAATGCCAGTCTTTTCGGTTATAATATTTGCTTATAATATAAGTCTATTTGGTTATTCACCTTTTCTCAAATATCTGTAGGAAATTGCATTGCTCTCCTTAACTTCTAAATACTTTTTAATCTTTAGAAGGAAATTTTTGCTTTGAATATCTGTCCAATAAACTACTAGCTTCTTCAGCTTCTGATCGTTTGGTTTCTAATAATCAAAACCATCTTCTTTATTAGTTCGTCAGTTTTATCAAAATGTATTTCTTTGATACCATTATCGTCCATGCTTTACCTGAACTGTACTTGGCATGTGCATTAAGAAAATCTCAAAACTAAAATAAAATTTGAAATCAAATCAACACAGAGCTTTAAGACATCTTTCTTGTCAATTTGTTCAGCGCCTGTGAAACAAAATATTAATTAAAGCGGGCCAGTGGAACCTTAAACAGTTACTGTGAAACACAATTTACATACAAAGAGAAGTAAATTCGCATAATGACGTTATAACTAACAAATAATTGATTTTAAAAAAACAATTTGCACCCAAACCTTAAAGATACCCTCGATAGAAAAGACTACTCCATCTTATCTTTAAAATAAGGTTAACATTTAGATTTTAACTAAACAAGAAAGAAGATAAATGATTAATAAATGCAAAGAACGTGTTAGTGATCTTAGTAGTAACTGAATAAAAATCGGATGCTGTATCAAGTTAGCTGTAGATTAATGGTTCTCAAGCGGGAGGAAACGCCTCCCCCTAAGGAGTAATACGGAAATGTACGGGAGGAGGCTTCGTCGGGGGAGGAATGGAAATGCGTAGGCCTACGTGTTATGAGGAGGGGGGGGCTATTGCACACAATAACTGTTGGCATCAAGGCACATTTCCGATCATATTCTGCGTCACCAAGGACACAGCCTCCGTCTACGTGCAGGAAGATTATGATATGGCTTGATCGAGAGGTAAGAACTAGGTTTCTCGTTCTTGCTGGACTGGTGCCACCCCCTCCCCTTCCCACCGACCATTTGCAATGGAGGACATCTGTACTAAAATGTTTTGCTAAGGGAGGCATTGGACCACAGAAGTTGAGACGCACTGCTTTAGATCCTTTCAAAGTGTAGGCCGTTATGACTGGGTACGTTCAGATTTAATGATACGTAAAAAAGTTACTTATCTACCGAATAAAGGTATTTCATTATACGTACTAATAAACTTTTTTGATTTTTACTAAACTTTTAAGATATGTCTTAAACTGCCTTGTTCCTATCCCTTTAGAGAAAAAAACAGTATTAATAGATGTTAAGGACCTAATTAGGTCAGTTCATAACATGCCAAACATCAACGTATTTAATTCTTACCTCCTTTGAGAACCCATTCCAAATATCCATCACAGGTTCTTTCTATTTGTTGCTCTTGACGAAGTTTTAAGAACTCTCGCCTATGTTCTACTTTCTCTCTCTCCTTGGCAAATTCCCTAGGAAAACCAAATTGAAACATAATAGTACAACATAAATTATAATGTCAATATGCAATTCTATTACCATGTATTCTATTATTTACTATTATTACAATTTTGAATACATTAGATTGGGCAACAAGTTTAATACTACAGAGAATTACAAGACGTTTTGCAATCATTTTTATCTCAATATTTTGTATCTTCACTAAGATACATATTCATGAGAGTATAATAAGTTATGGAACAAAAATAGTCCTTAAAAACATTATCTGATGAACTTTCCTTATTGTTTTTCCTGTGATTTAGTATGAATTAACCACGAGTCAGTGAACCAAGATTTTGTTTTTTTAGAAAACCAAAGACGCCGATCAGTGGCTTTGTTATGGTTATTAGTATACTGCGATAGTATTTAATCCTCCTTATAAAAAGAAAAGATCTTTAAATCGATGCAATGTACTACTCTTAGAACTAGATGAAGTCGCTTTTGTTGATTAAGTTGGAGTAATTTGAGAAGTTCTTCTTTCTGACAAAGTCAGTACATCCAAACGCTATGTTGAGATGCTATTTGCTCAATATTGACTAAAGTTCTTGATGTCCTCCAGGTCACTTTTATTGCCGTCTGTAATCTACTTAGGGTGAACAGACAAGCTAAATTAGATTCTTACTATCACCGTTCTTCATGCTCAATTTGGATAATAAAGTTGAAATCCGTGACCTAGGAGACTCTTTGCATCGACAGCAAACAAAAGGAACTAGACAATTGTTTTAGACAATGCTACTGAAACACGTGAATTGACCCTAACTCTATAGTAATAATAATGATGATGATAATAATAATAATAATAATAATAATAATAATAATCCCGAAACGTTTCTTTAACCCTACCTAGCACGGAGGGGGGGGGGGGGTGGCTAGTAGGCCCGCGGCTGTGATTATTGTTTAATAACTTTTGAATGGCTTCTTCTAAGTTGCTGAAAACTTTCTGAATTTCCTTTACTTTTATCTGGCAAAATTATGGTAAGAAACATTTTTCAAAGGGCTACAACTCGAGATGTTTTTGATGAATTTTACAAATATTTGGTTGAATGATCTAAAATTAAGTTCTTAATACATTTCAAACCAATTAATGCTAATTAAAAGCTGATTAGCATTAATTAGTTGGTAATTATCGATTTTGATGACGTCATATTTCCAATCCTGACTTTTTGACAAATTTGTATCTAGAAACCATAGAGAACGGTTGCAAATATATAAAAAGGGCTCAATGGCATTTAAAACAAGTATAACTACATGTTACTGTTCAAAGAATGCATATCGTGACACATAATCGACATCTTTTCTTTCAAGTGGTTTAGCTACGATCGTTGAGACTTCTTATCTTTACTATTGGTTCCGATATTTGTCACGAATACTTATGTTTCTCAGAATCGAATTTAGAATCGAAAACTATTCTATTGCTCAAAACAGCTTTGGAGGTAACTGTGGCTGCTTTTAATTCATGAAATAAAGCGTAGCAACTTCCATTCCATTTCGATCAGAATTACATCCGTTAAACATTTTTTGACATAACTACCTTACCTTATGATACTAATAAAAACACATACTTTACCAATAATTTCGCAATAAAAACGTTTTAATTCAACTTCTAAGGTGTTGAAGTAATACAAACCTAATGCTATGGAAAAGAAAACTCTGTCTACGATCGTACCTGTACATTTAAATAGGACACTT
>JAAAKM020006971.1:21908812-21930240 GCA_010016025.2 Alatinidae sp. Z8VKAUB7J3 | reverse complement strand
TACTAGCCCCCCCCCCCCCCCCGTGCTGGCTTAAGTCATTAAAAGCCCGTGCTAGGTAGGGTTAAGGGATTGCCCCGTAGCAGTGAGGAGGAAAAGATTAAATCCCTATCATTGATTCTCATAGGAACGATTACATGGCTACACAAACCTCTCTTTAAGTAGTAGGATACAAGGATGAAGAAACTAAGAAATATGTTTGCTTATGTAGATCCTCGCATTTTGGAATGACTGACTCAGACCAAGAGACATAGAGCAGTACAGTAATGGCCACATAAAATGTTTCTCTAATTATGAAACCTATTTTAATGAGGTTGCTTGTTTTATCTTTTTGTATTACAATTTCCATTAACAATAAGCCGATACATATTTAAAAACAGCCACGAAAGTAAAATGAACGATGGAAAAATACAAGCACATCTTGGTATGTTTACATTAAACTTTACAAAGACACACACTTATTATAACAGTTTTGTAAAGCTATTCGACAAAAATTGGGGTTAAAATACTTATAATGTCGAATCTACACATCTACTGTCTATATCAGAATAAACATCTACATTCCCATTGTAAATGTTCAAATCTCGAACTTAATTCTCATTTGCATCCCTTAGAACAAACAAATAATTATACATTACCTCATAAACTGTTTAACAGTTTTTCTATCTAACAAAAAATAGAGCATACACGATCTTTCTTAGATGAATTAAGAAAAAAGCAGAAAAGTCTGTTAGACATGCATAGTCATGTGATACCAGGTTTTGAAAAGATTCTAAAGAAATAGAAAATATTCCACTATAAGATTTCGAATACGTAACCTATACATTCACGGTGTTTACCTTACCAACTGAATTAGGTGTGCCTCTACATTAAGGTTCCCATCATACACCAGTGGACATCGAATCCATCTCATCGCAATTTTAGACTGGCCACTTTACGTTACGTGACTTGACAAAGGACGAACTGGCATACAGACAGTAAATATGTCTAACGCTTGTCCATCGTTCTTTCATATTTACAAATACTCTAGATTCTTCTCAGAAACTCATTATTTTAACCCTTCTTTCCGATAATGATAGGGTCTATCTAGGAATATAACGTTATTGAAATGGTTTTGAAAGTCGTTCCTAAGCTGAAAAAAATAAGCCGAAGTAGTTTTTTTCTCCTCAAACTGTTCGTGCTCTTATTTACTGCAGTTTTTATATTTGTTACTTGTTAAAAATACGTTAGTTACTGTACAATCAATTACGGTATTTAACGTTTTGAAAGGCGACTAAAAGGTGACTGAAGGATGTTTGAAAAATAACTGACACTAATAAATCAGTCAACGAATAATCAAGTCATCGATAAACATCACATCATGTTGCACCCTTATTACATTGCCTTGTCCAAAGAACGATTACGTCTTAACAACAATCTCATAAACAACAACTTGATAATAAATGTGAAATTGAAAGTAATAATACTTAATAAGGAACGAGGAAAGAATTGACCACCTAACATTCAGATAAGGCGAAACGTTACGTAGCTGCAGAACACAAATTATCTACGTCTAATAAGGAAGGGATTGCATGCTCTGATGTAAATAAACTGAGCATGTTAAAAAGAATGAACAATCCATCTAGATTTTGCACAATTTGTAACGATTTAAACATAAGTCATTTTGCCCTGCCTTTTGCTCTCTCTCGTGATTGTACAGATAGAATACAAAACAACATTATCTATGATCTTGATCCTAAATTCATAGTAGAGTTGTAGTAAACGATTTCTGCAGCTGCCGTTAAATGATAATTGTTTATTTCTAAACGTCATTTTAATTAATGTCATTGAGCTAAAATGTAGGTAGCACGGAAACGTGGTGGCCGCAGGACGTATAAGTTATGTTTGTGTACTTGTGCTCCTGATACATATTGACTGGAAGGGCCATGTGTTAATGTCAATATTAGTTCATTATGCAAGATGCCGTACACTTTACAGCAGCAGTATTGTCCATTCATGCTATCCAACATCTATTAATAGGTGGAAATAGTATTGTCTTCACTAAAACTACATGTTTACAGAGACAAAAGAGGACTCTCTAGGACTGTAGTTCAATAAACCTAACTACCATGAAAAGTGCTCTAGTAACACTTTGCATATACCATACAAACTAAGACATGTGTATTTAAACTTTAAGGAATAGTAGTGTTAGAGATTGAAAGATTTCCAGAGGTGGAAAAGGATGCGGTCAACTTATCTTAAAAAGTAGGTGCAAAATGTCGGTCAAAGTTTTCTAACTATTTGACAAGCTTTGTCATTAGTAGATATTTCAAGTTTTAGTAAGAACATAATCACCAAAGGCATAGTTAAGCTACTCGTTCATTGCCTGAAGGAAACATTTCAATTTCCTAAACAGTCTATTCATCCATTCTTTTTAAGAGATAATAGCTACAACAAACTTAAAATTAGGGAGAAAGCAAGTGGTACATCGTATTCAAATAGGGAATTATATAATCCCAGTAAAGTAGAGGAACAATAATAAGGAATGACACAGGAAGAGTAAGAACTAGGAACGTAAGCTAATAAAGAAGACGGAGAAGAAAAAGAAAATGTAGGAAATAGAAGCAACAGACGGTATGAGACATTCTACAAAAAATACATAAACGATACAAGTAATACTAAAATTACAAGTAAAATATAAAAATTGAACTTATAATATCTCTTCTACAAGCAATAAGAATCAAATTGAGTCATCAAAATACAAGTAGAGGATGATGACTCTGCTACTTTGCAAGTTGGTGTAGTTTGTTATGATGGTTCTGAGTATAAAATTAATAGATCATTGACTTGTACAAAAGACAGCCAGGGCCTGAAAACAGCTTTTGAGTTCAGGTACTAGTTTTGCCAGGCTAGTTTAAGTCAGAAAATATCCAAACACTTATGGAACGTGAATTCTTGGTGCTGAACCCATAGGCATTTTAAAAGTCCAGACAATGACCAAAGGTTGAGGAATATGTCATCGATGTATTTATAGAAACCATATTTTGTAGAACATCTTGAAACAGATGCTTTAATGAAGCAATGTCAACATGCAAAGGTATACAAATATGGTTCAAAGTTAAGATTTGTTTTTGAGTTGACAAATACTTTACTATAGATATTTACGAATATTAGGTGCCAAAGCAGGATATGAATAGTACTCTTTCGTATGTTTGTAGTTTGGAAACAAAGTCGCAACAAGATTAATTATATCGCTTGTGAAGTTTTGTAGTAGTTATGAAATTAATTCATGGAATTGGAACTTAACATTAATAGTACATAATACATAATAATACAATTGTAGCATTACTGATGAAAATCTCATAGAAGTGGAAAAAAAATTAAATGGTGGCTATGTGCTTCGAATTTGTGAAGAGAGTAAAAGGCTAGAATCAGTTAGGATAGCACTCCACCAAGATGCCACATGAACAAACTATTTCTTCCAATTTAAACAGTTTTGACATTTACAATTTTTTTACGCCACTACAGATGCATCTTTTGCAAAAAAACTTCAAAATTTCGAGAAATTCTCTGAATTTGAATTTTAACCCATTTTAACACATGTGGAATGAAGCCTCCCTTTCATTGTTGTCACATGCGCTCTTTCGATTGTGATAATTCCTTGCATAAAGCTTGCCAATGAAAGGCATATCAATCACTGCTCAGTGAGTCACACCAAGCACTCCTCATCCTCTTTACTTCTTGTCAAGTGGTTGACATTCCATCCTCATATCATATCATCCTCCTTTACTTTCAAAAGTCCCAGCTCTCGTCATCTATCATCAACAACATCAAAATTTTGTTCTTTTTTCAAAATTAGGAAATATCTTCCTTTACCGTACCAAGCACAATCCATTTAAACATCATCGCGCTGGACTGTCTCGTAAATGTTCTCCCTCCTCTTCTTAGGTACTGGCTTTTCTTTTTCTAACTCTTTCTTTACTTCCTGTTCAATTTCTCTTTCTATCTCTTTATCCACATCCACTTCTTCCTCTTCAACAGCTGGGTTTATTTCTCCCAACTCATACGATCCTTTGTCAGCTTCAGGAGCAGCTTCAGTTTCGTTAACAGGACTCTCTTCCTTTGGTTCCTCCTTGGCAATCTCTTCAGCTGGAACATTATTGACATCCTCATCTTCCTCTGCAGTGTATGCCTCATTTCCAATGGCATTACCACCACTACCGTTTGGCTGATGCCCATTGGCAGCTGTTTCTTTACCATCTGCTTCATTAGTACTTGCGATATTATCGATTTTGATGGTTGCGTGATCGCTTGGAGCTGCACGAGTGCGTTTAGGTGAGGCGCTGCAATGCAATTTTACAAAAACATAGTTATTTCAACAGGAAATAGATTGTCTCTCTCTAAATATCTCTATACTTTGCCAGTGGTACACGTGTATCCAATCCATACTAAAATTTGAAACTTTTATCTGAATCGAAAATATATTTATATGAAGGTTTATGAAGCTACAAGATACAATAAATAATTAACTCTGTTCTGAGAGCAATCCTATCACATGGAATTTTACTTGGTATTTCCCCTTTCATACCCCAATAAAGGGAGGATGATTAATGTCTGTGTATGGGTTACAAATGGCAATTTTTTGCCAATTGGTCTGCCGGAAAGGCCATAAGGTTTCAAATTTTGTGATCAAGTTTGCAGTAAGACAGCTACATCAAAATCTCCTGGCTGTTTACGGTCATTTTATGGAGCCACAAATCTATTGCTTAGGATTGCGACAAAAACGTAGTTGATCAAACTTTTTCATATGTAGACTTTAAATAAAGACCCCCACTTAAATGTTTTCAAACGTTGACATCAGATATTAAATAAATAAAATGTGGAAATGTTAAAATGTTGGAATTCGGGCCCCAAATAGAATCTGAATGCCATTCTCTCCATTAACAAAAGCTAAATTAAATTCTGAAGAAAGAGTAGTTGTAAATCTATGCAGACTGAGGTAACATGCCAATAATGGATTCTTAACTTGATGATGTAGAGGTACGTGTGAAAGAATGTAACAATGATGATGATAATATTGATGAATAATATATTGCTCGTGTTGATAAATATTGAATACCAATGACTATAGTGGTGATAGTGATGTCGGTAACGATAATAATGGTCATGATAAAGATGCTAATGATGACTATGGTTATGATGATATTGATAGGGGACAGTAATTATATTGATGGCGACAATATCGTAGTGATCATCATTATTAAAATGATGGCGACAATGATAATTTAATACACAAGTAATTATTGAAAAATGACAGTCATAATTTTACTTTTAGTTTAAAGACAATGATAGAACTACAGAGGTGGAACCTCCCCGGGCATCAAGTCAACCCACCAACCTCCATAGCTTAGCTTTTAATGTTTGGATCAACTCATTCCAGTGTAATACCTTACATTGAATATTGTAAGGTACAAAAAAAACCTTACCTTTTTGCTACGTCAACTGTTAGAAAAAGAAAGAGAAATTAATTTAGAAATTGATTATGAAAGTATAGCATAAATAGCCTACGTCATACGTAACTCTAGGGGGCCTGGGAAAAGTCAATAAGAATGCGATTAGAATAATCTACAACGCAAGTAATCAAACAATACAAACATTGTAATATCAGCCCTTACCAAAAGGTAATGATCAGGCGTACTCATTTATTAAATATCATATGAATTCTGATAGAGTAACATCATTATAGTCGTCCACTTGTATGGGGGAACAAAGTGTCACTCATATATCAATTTATTAAATGAATTCCTTACACCGTGAGTCATAAGGAATTCTACACAGCATTGCCCGACAAGGTCTAGGTTGACAATTACCTTATTCCTTTCAAATTGCGCCTCACTATAATTTTCGCTCCCTTTAATTTTCGTCCTTTTAATTTTAGCTCCCTGATCCTTCGCTTTGCCCCCTTAATTTTCGCCTCCGCTGGACAAAATTTCGGGGTACACTATCTTTCTTTGCTTGTTTCGTACGTCTTTGAATTTTCCTTTTACGAAGAAATATTGCAAAACGGGATACCCATGCAAACCTGCCCATACTGCAGCCCCCTCCCAATTATACATAAAACACCGTGGTGAAGGCAAGGCACCGTGAAAATTACCGCGGCGTTTTCCAACAATTTCCAACGATTGTATAAAATTGCTAAATATATCTGAAAACCGAAGGAAATTATTCTCGCATATGGTATCCTGAGAAAACAACGTCTTTTATAATGATATATAAAACCTCTAAATCCATCTTCCAATCCTATGCCCAGACGGAGACAGTGATGAAATTTTAGCTGAGGTCTTGCAATGAGACACAATAGCACCCATTCTCTTTATCATGTGCTTGGATTATGTCTTACGAACTTCAGCTGATCTACAAACAGAACTGGGCTTTCATCCTTGTAAAATCGCATACTTCTCGATATGTCCAACACAAACAATCACTGATGTGGACTACGCTGATGATCTAGCTTTAACATCTGATACTAGCGATGAAGTCAAAAACCTCTTCCACCATGTTCAGACTGCTGCGAGTAAAATCGGTCAGGGCGATAAAATTGTATCTGTCTTCAAATATGGCTTGTCTACCTGGACGCGGACCAAAACGTGACATCACTGGACGGTACCTACACCCGCCTCCTTAGCGCAGTTCTAAATATTAGTTGGAAGCGACTTTTGACAAATAAACGATTTGTGTGCATTTCTCATCGGTCTCTATTATTATTTGAGAAAGGAGGTTCAAACTTGCCGGTAATGTGTTTAGGAACAAAAATGAACCCACCAGCGACACCCTTTTCTGGCAGTCAAACCATGGTAAACGACCCATCGAACGACTTCTGTGTATCTATACGTATCAGTCACTGAATTGTATTTGGAAGACATTCCCAGAGTGATGGAGTACCGGCAGAGTTGGAGAGAACTTGTCAAAAGAACCCGAGAAAACTCGACCTGTTGATGATGATGACCTCTCCCTTCCCTCTTTTCAAGAGGTTTTACTTGCAGAAAAGAGGCCAAATATATTGTAGTCATGCTAGTTTGCATAGTCTTTTTGTTAAGTAAGAATTGATCACTTAACCACCATAAATAGTATTTTCTTAGTAATAATCATTCAATAAACTGGATACTCAATAAGAGTAGATGCAGGATGCATCCTACCTACTCCTACGACAAACAATGTTTGTGACAATTGTCCTCTTTCGTTATCGACACTTACCATCATCACTCATTGATCTTCTTCTCATCAACACAAACAAAGCCACTGCCAGCAAAAAGACAACAATCGCCCCAATTATGATAAAGGTGACTGTAGTGCCAGATAGTTTACCGGAATCAGGTGGAGCAACGGCAGCTGAAAATGAAAAATAGGAGATCTTTTGTAAGGTAACGTAAAAATGATACGTCAGCGTTTTTGAAAAATACTCCCTATGATGTTAGTTTGGTGCACAAGTCATAGTGTTTATTTGCAAATAGGAAGGGCGAGTAATGTCCGTTCTTTTGAATATCAGATACACACGTTTTCTGAGCCACCAAATAGCTTTGATTTCACAGTTCAAATTTTATCAAAATTTAAACCATTTTCGTTTCCCAAAGACTGAAATTCTTTTTCTATAAAAACTAAAACAATGATGGAGGCAAATTATGCTTAATTTTATACGATCTTGGTTATTAGTATTTTCTTGACGTTATTGGAATTGACCGATTTGTAATTTGCCCTAGTTTTCAAAGGCAGAGACCAGTGGAGAATCAGGTAATTGCTAAATTGTTTAAATCTAATATCTGATACGATATTTTATGATGAATTTGTACAAAATCAAAATAAGTACAATTCATAGTTAATGTTTACTATAAATTTATCCTCACAGTCGGTAATCTTAATTAGGCCCACAAACAAGCCCCCCCAAAATTAGGCATTCATAAGTTAACCCAACCCAAACTCCTTAGTCCCAATACCACATCCCGGCCCTATTCACACAGCCAAACAATTCCAGTTTACCATCGGAAACAATCTTTTTTGTTAATTATAGAAGTTTAACCTGTCTTGATAATCTGTGCGTTAATCAAAATGTTCTCAGCGGTGGAGGGATTTGGAGATCCCTAGCAAATTTTTACCTGCCTTTGATCCCTCTTGAATGTTTTAGAGCTAACATTTTACTGAATCTATTTTGACTATAGCATTTCCATCAGTTCTGCGACAATTTTGAGTTAAAAAATCATATTCTAGCCAAACGATAACGTAACTGCAAATGGCTAATTCAGTTTTAAATTGCTTGAGATAACGATATAGAATTATAGACACAAAAAATAGCACATACTATATACTTATCAAGTTGTTTATCATAGTATATATTATGATGTTTATTATGATGTTTATTTTGTTGTTTATCATGTTGATTATTATGTTGATTGTAAAAGTACTCCTTGGTAGCCGGTTTCTTCGTTTCGAGTCTTTATTATCCTGAGATGGCTTTCTAAGGGGGCGTGTTTGAATCGCATCCATGCCTTGTATGACACAGTTTTAAAATTCCTGAGGAAATCTGATGTTCCTATTGAACTCCAAGAAAATATAATTGACCTTCGATCCGACGATAAGATGAAGGTTTTGTTTCCTGACGCAAATTACTGTGGCCTCTTGTGCTACCCCGCAGAAAGGTTCCAAACGTTATGGAAGTCAGCAATGATTTATGTCTGGAGTTTGCCGACGTCGTAGGCCTAGTTGAAATCTTCACTAAGAAGAGAAACAGACTCGCAATCTTGAAGCGCGGTGACTTGAGATTATGTCTCACCAAACTGTCAGACATAAGTCTGACACAGCAACATCAAGCACAACCTTCACACTGAATTTTTCTGAGTTAAAGGACCAATCACAATTGAGGTCGATCGACGTGAGAATTTAATGATGATTTATAAATGCCTACTTGCCAATAACATTAATCTATGATAAGTTTGTTTTATTTTGTAAGGGGGAAGTAAGCATAATATTGCTGAATATAAGTTGATGTCAATTATGAATGTCACAAGGAATTATCATGAATTTCATTTACGGACGTCTAAAAATCTCATTTTCAAATTATGAATATTGTTAGGACTGTTGTTGATGATATGAATTCATGAACAATATTCTTCTTCATTCTTGTTTTCTTTCTACTTCAGGGGTACATGTGGGGTTCGGCAAACAGGGATGAGGGCAATGGGTGGGAAAGGATTGAGAGACACTGGTCTATAGAGATCAACACCGATCGGGATCAGAGACTGCAGAGCTTGCCATTGGGGTACTTAGCCAGCAGAAGCCTACCTTAAGGCCTCCCGCTCCGCGTTTGATTTCTGTCTGTACTCTCATAGCCTTTCCAACGCCTTTTGTAGAGAAGCAAGGTGGTAAAAGTTTTAGGTCGTAGTTTGCCGTCTCCCAATCGAGCTGTCTTACCAAGTACATTGTAAGAAGACAAAGGAGGAAACAAAAACAGAACTAACGATAATTAAAAAGTATTGCTATCATTCTCCACAATGCTATGTACAACATTCTGCTGCTACGACCAATAAACGCTGTCTACTTTATAATTAGTGGAGGTTGCATTTCGAGACTTCCAAGATGTTCAAACAGACACATGTTATCTTGAGAGACAAAAAATGCACTATAGGTATACGAGGGTCGTACAAACATAGTTTCCACACATCATTACCTCTACCATTTCAAACCAACAGGTAGATCTATGAATACTTTACCAGCACCGCCTCAAGGTCACATCATTTCGCTCTCCCCTCCCACCAAAACTGAGCATTTTCAGAATGCCAATGCATAACACATGGCACATGTGAAAAGGGAGAGTAGGTAGTGGTGACAGTGACAAGCAAATTATTTATAACATGAAAGTTCCGCGTATTCTTAAAATTCTACAAAACCCCATAAAATGGTCAATAATTATTAATAAATTATGAAGCAGTAATAAATTAATCAATAATTATTAATCAACGTCTACCGATTGATTGCAATTAATTTGCGGCCTATCAGTTTTTGACTGTTGTTTTGTATCTTGTGGGGGAGGGAAGGGCTACATTATAGGTAAAGGGGACTAATGTAATCAGATAACGGTACTTTATTCAGTCAAAATATGCGAATCTAATCAGATGTAGTTTTAAGATAGTCCCTACCTATAGTCTATTTAACATATTTTGCAGTTTGTATGTTTGCGACCTCTTTTAATGTGAAAGCTATATTCTGAATTAAATTCAACACGAAATAATATTAGTTTCACAATATTTAGTCAAATATATTCCAATTAATTTAGTAGATTTTGCTGTTCAGACGCCTTCCCGTACAGTCTGTACTCTGTGTGTTCTAAAGTTTCTCTAAAGACCTTTGTTTATGATTCTGGACTGTACTCTGCGGGGGAAAGGAGCCTAGCCCTAGTTTCTTGAAATTTTTCAGGAGGGGGGAGGGGAGTCACTCGCGCACAAAATTTCCATGTCAAATATTGTCCGGCGTTAATCAAGTTCAAAACTGCCGACTCCTCACACGAGCACTCAATGTGAGTTAGGGACGGTTAATGGCTTAATGTCAAATCCAAGGAGCCCGTTTCCGGCCATAAGTTTTTACAAACATACTCCTAAGTAAGTGAAGAACCAAACAAGCTTTCGAGTCTACAAATCTAGTTTCAATTTACTTCCAATCCCTGTTTATCTTTCAGTAGAACACCTCAGAATGATTTACGCACAAAATTGTTGAAGGCACTTATTTTTGCGAATTACTCAGAATTGCTCGAAATGTGTCATTTTCATATTGCGGTGGTCTTGGAGGGAAGACTAGTTCATTTTCCTGCCAAGGTTAATCAAGCTGCCAAGCTTTACAAAAGATCTTTTCCTGTGACTCGTGAAAACACGCAGTGTGGATTTTATTCCAAACTTTGAAGACAAGGGTATAACTTACGCAGTGTGAAACAATGCACTTAAAGCTCGCTCCATTACAGCAATACTAAAATTCTGCCGGTTGACAGAACGAGTTGCTTAGAGTTTCCATGATAAATAGCATCGCATGTGTACACAAAATCATGACTGACAAAATTATCTGTCGGTACCCCATTTTCTTGATATCATATTTTTAAATATACGATTTAATGTAAAACTATTAAAAAGTGACCATATTCCATTGCAAGTGATTAAAATTCCTCATTTCTTCCTATCGCTTTCAGATTTAACTTTACAACTTCATCATGTCTGGTATGGCTTCACCTGCAATGGGCGCATGCTCTGGAGACTTTGAAAGATCTTCAGAGCGCCATAGCACCGAAACGCAGTTCCGTCATCTTTTGTCCACTTGAAGTAACCACTTGGGAGCTATAATCGGGGAGGATACGGCATGTTCCACTTCCTGATCTGTACAACGACGCGGCTCTTACTATTCGTCTTCCCACTGCTCTTCGTCATTTTCTCTTTCAGGGCTATTTCCTTCAAGGTCACCTCTGCGAAATGATAAATAGTTAACGTGGATTAACATTGTATAGTCATAGTTACCAAAACCGGCGTTAAGTGCGTTGGGTGTTAGTAATTTGGCTTCTCTTAAGTGTGTAGTTGAGGAACCTGCGAGGGGGGAAAATGACACAACACAACATACACTGGAAATTTCCAGGTAGGTATCCATCTGACATTTATTGCGGTCTGGTCTCCTACCAGCAACATCTTAGTTTTACGATGAAGTTTCATTTGGCGACAAACGGCGGGTAAATCTGCCATCTTGTGGCATAAAAGTACACGATAAGATGCTAAAAATCGGTGGGGGCATACTAACCAACAAGCTTTGCGTTCTACGTCATTCCTCGTTCATCATATTCATAGGGCATTGAAGTCAACTGTCAGGAAAATTCCATTTAAATACAGACCTCCCAACCTTCAGCGTGTTGCTGATCATGCGTCATGTACGCACTACATTTTATAGCATAATTTCACAAATGTTGTAGAAAAGGCTGTTAATAAGGAGATACCTCTCTAGGTTCAAGTTCCAAATACAAGTAAGTAAAAAAACGGTGAATTTTGTGAAACAAGCATCAAACATGCAACACCTAGATGCATTCTTTTACAAAGATAATAAAAATTGAAGTCTTCTCAAAAATGTGCGAAATTAAAAAGCCAGAAATGGCTAAAGGCAAATAATTCGGTGCAACAGATTTAAGATATCTAATCAGGTGATGATTCACGAAGAAGGCGGTCTAATTATATCTTACAACAATTCGACAACGAATGATGTTAGACGATGCTAAAGTCCGCACTGCAAACACCCATCCCATTTTCAAAATGAAAATTAGGTAGTATTATTACTTATATCATACTTTCTTTTATTGAATCATTCCAATATGACTCAAAGAAGTAGTCATAAGTAAGCACTACCCAGCCTGCATCCGACGTAATTTGGATGTTGATGCTTGGTCAATTTTTCGCAATGCCGAGCAGTGACATCCGATTGACATCTACCAGACGTGACTTTTCAAGTAACTTATGTGTTTATTGTTACACTGATGTTAGATCAACGTAAAGCCAAAACCGTTATTCTAACGTGCGTCTTGCCGATGGCGTCAGTATAACATCGTTTCAATGTCGGAAGTACAACGTCGCCTCAACATTCATATACAACAAACCGCCGACATCTATTCAACCTATGAGGTGACGTCCTTTCGACGTTGGTCCGACTTCGAAATGCCAGCTGTTTAAAAGTTTTAACTTGACTCTTACAAATTCTGAAGGGAAGCTTGAATGGCATACCTGTAGGTCATAGTATCAAGTAACTGCCTTAATGCTCCAACTAAACCACGTGCTCCGTCTTGGACATGTCCAGCTATACTGCCGTTATCTACTCTTTCTGCTGCCGCCTCTTCTTGTCGGTTTTCCACGTCAACCACCTGCCTAACTGGCTGCTGCAAGGGATTACCATCCTGTAGAGAATGTGTCAACATCGAAATTATAATGCACCTTAAAACCCTTAAAATCTTAACTTAGTTCTCCCCTAAGATTGTTAAAGGCAAATTTGCAGTTAAAAATAGAATTCCCCCTCCCCAAGATGCTTCAAGACAAACAACGCCGCACACAAAAACGTAGATAAAAACTGAAAGGATACACCGGACAATTCACCTTAAATCGTAAGGTTTTCGAGTTGTTATCCCCTGAGATTTTCGCGATCCAGGTACAATGCAATGTAGCCCACTAAATACGTAGTCAAAAACAGGATGCATAAGTTGGAGAGGTCACCGGAGAAATTACCGGAGAGAACACTATATGGGGCATCGTGAAATGCAACATATACCATGGAGGTAATTTTTATGTTTTTCATGGACTTTCTCTATACTTTGATGGTATTACTGTGCCGCCCTTGCTTGTCTTGGCCCGCAATACGCGTGAGATACTTTAGGTTGCCACATGATTAACAAACTAAGATGCAAACTAAAATCAAAGCATGCCCTTTATTTGTAAAATGCGGTTGTTGGTGCGACCTTAAACACACACAACTTTATTGAATTCCACCTACGATCTGAAATAAGGTGGTCAAGAAACTTTAAAGTATTGCGGTAATTAAAACTTGACGACGACATGGCTACCTTATGACAACCTTACAACTTCCACACGACAAACATACAACGATTACAAATAAACTGCAGAGATAAGGATGTCAAAATTGATGACGGCAACACTGACCATGATAGTGGTTTGGAAACTTTGGTCTACTACACATTGCTTAGCTCGCCGAGTAAAAGATTTGTCGAAGAAGAACGTGGAGTTGACAGTTCTTGAACGTGTTGAACGTTCTTGAGCGAGTTAAACGTTGAATAGAGGAAGTTGTCGCGCAAAGAAAATGCTAGGCCAATCCGGGTTATAGAGTGCCAAGACGAGGATTGCTAGTTTTAGTGGCTGTCCATGACCAATTAAGAGAAACAGAGAGAAGAAAGCAAATAATAACCAAGTGTATGTGAAATAAGGGGTTAAACCTACCGTTCCATATGACGGTAACAACGACCTCAGGAATAATGACAAAATACCACCATTATCATTGTTGCTGTTTGGCCTTCAAAGAAAACAGAGAGTCATTGTTGAATATAGATAACACTGACACAACCACGAAGTTAAGTCTCTCATACATGCTATCCTCCTTAAATTATATTAAATTAACTTATTGAGTTATTAAAAGATCCTTATCCTCCTTAAATTATAAATAATAGAAGCCATCTGTCAAACAAAGAAACGTCCACATAGTTTTCAAGTCGGCTACGCACAGTCTCTGATGCATCATTATACAAAAAAACTGAGGTAGCAACGAAAGACTATTCAAGAGGTTAGAAAAAGATGTGCTAAAAACAAAAATAATACAATCTGCATAAAAAATGGTGGCTAAAAGTGGAAACGACTATTATCTTTTGTTTTAAACTGTAGAATACGTAGAAATCTTTTGAGAAAAAGATTATGCACTTTGACAAGGTTGCAATAGAATTAAGCTCTCGAGGAGCATTCTTATTGGAAAGTTTAGGAAAAACCCTCAGGTTCTTTCCAAACTAAAAAAACATGCGGCAAGACATAACCTTACTTTTCGAGAAATGATACTTCTTTTCCGTATGAACACAACCTTTACCATACAGTCATTTACGAAATGTAAAGGCCGACAAGAGTAAACAGTTATCCCTTTCACGATACTAATGTGTGAAGTATCAGCTTGTTAGGGAAGTAAAGGAGGGGAGTGTGTAATAACTGTTTTGCGTCTGTGTGGTGCTCTTGAGGTTAAACCCTTAGGAATAATCTCCTGACTTCAAATAATGAAGAGAATAAATTTGAACATTTAGCTAATTGGCTGTTGAGGAGGAGACCGAAGGAGGGAGCAAAGAAAGCAAAGAAAGCGAGTACCTACTACAATCGGAAGCGAAAGAGAAGTTGACTTATCGAATGGGCGATTTGTAACGTCCTTCATATCCTTTCAAGTACTCATCGATAAGACGTTTATCGAAGGGGCTACTTACAACTGGCCTTTTTCCCCGCTGACAATTTATCAAAAGATTGGATTACTAATGAAGGTGATACATCGATCCACTAAAAAAGGAATGTCTTTTCCAAATAAAAACTTATTGCAAGGGATCTTAAGGATCTGGATTCTTACCGAATTAACAATTTATAAAATAAGAGGTGATTGGCATGCAGTCACTCTTGTTGAACAAAGTTACGCTAAACTCACTTTCAACCAAAAATCTCAAGTGTGACCATGAGCTTCGCCCATGAGTTTCGCCTTGTTTTCGTCCTTGGAGACTATATTTCCATTAAACGTAAAATCTAAAGGTACTCGGTCTGCAACAGTGATAAGTAATTATGGCAATTTATCAACCAAGTAGCCTTACGGCGAAATAACTATGAGCCACGCCGGGATAAAAGGCCAAGATTTCAACTACAGGTATTACTGCTGTAGATACCCAACAGATGTGTGGTTATGAGTAAGGTAGGAGAAGCATTTGTGTCGTCTCTAACAGCAGTCGATCTTCTCCGTCTCCTCCTGACCTTATAGACTTGACTAGATTTGTAGATGATTACTAAAAGTAGTGCGGTAGCTCTAATTTGACAGACACAACATTCACCTTAATTATGAAGAGTACAACCCTACCTGTTTGGTCGTGAATAACCCGCCACTGAGTCGGCTGGTGGTAAGGGATCTAGAGTCATCATACTTTGATTTTTGATGTGCTGAAAGAAAAACAAAACAAAACGAGAGATTAATGTCATATCAGCGGCATTGGAGTAAATTGATGACAATATCAGGTCTGGAGAAATTGTTGATGGTAAATAATATAGATACAGATCTAAAATAGGCATCTATTGCTGATTAGATATCAGTCACAGTTGCACGTACTCTGTCTCAGCCTGTACATATATCAATAACATAGAAAAAGGCAACAGAAGGTGCAAAGCTAATACAATTTACATACAGAGACTGTAGTACTTGGGTTAGCATCTCTCTATAGTAAGGCATGCCCTTGTAAGACTAGAAAACACTTTCAATACGTTTCAATATAACTAGAGTACTCGATTGCATTTTAGAGTAAGGCTTCTCAATCGTCAGCAGGATCTTCTGCTACACGGCACCGGATTGCATTTCAGATTGGAGACCCTAAAACTCTTCTACAACAAATATTTTCTAATATAGTTGCATCTACAAGGTATTACAAAGCTTTGTGTACAGGAAGCTCTGTAAGTTATATCATTCTAAAGAGAGATAACAATACCCCGACGTATCCTTCCCTGTACTCCCTTCTACATCCTACGGCTGACTAAAAGAGTACGATGATAGCTACCAATATCTTACTATATATCAATATCAATGTTGTCCGTACTTCCAATGATAGCTTTGGAATGTGCCGTGTGGCTTGAGACACCAAACGGGCTCCAAAACGAAGGGAGCATCTTCTCCTGTTTCACGCTGCCAGGGTCCTTGCCGGCTTGCCAAAACGACACAGCCGGTCCTTCTTCGGCAAAGCAATTCGTTCAAGGCTAACGCATTTTACAACACGAACAACAACTGAAAGTTTGCTATATTTTCTAATGATGGGCCTAAATGCTTTCCCCCTTCACTCAACATGGTTTCCTATGATCAGTGTCAAGGAAAACGTAGAGCAACAGTAGATCTGTAACCTAACACGTTCTGTAAGTGTTTTAACATAACAAATTTTTGAATAGAACACTATAGAAATAGAAAATATGTCACCACCGGGGATCGAACCCATGACACATGCTTTCGTGGCGTGCGCTTTACCAACTGAACTAGGTGAATTCGCTGATAAAAATTTCAAATAATTTACTGCACTCACAGCTGGTAAGTATGCAATTGCCTCCTTAAACTCTGTGAGAAAAATAATGAAGAGAGAATAAGGCCCCGTACATAAATGCCCCGTGTTCTATAAAGTACAAAAAACGCAATGAAAGAGATTAAGGGGTCCTTGGAGTTAGGTTATGGGGTGCCTAGGCTTTGCTGGCTTTACACGTCAGGCCTGCAACCCCTTTTAAGACACAATTCTTCTTAAGAAGTAACGTACTGCAGACTTTGGATCATGACGTCAGCAAGACCAAATTTGAATGTACAAACTAGGCATCCAAGGTCTTAAAGCAGGTATAAGAAATCTATCAAGAAAATAAGAAGAATCAAGAAAAAACCCAACTTAAACAATTAATAAGGCAGTCGATCAATCAATCAATTAGTCGACCAATGATGTTCTCAAAAGGATACGCTTCCGTTCCTAACAGGGATTGAGCAGATATATACATACCTCTGCATAAGTTTACGAAAAGGGCATATTGGTACTGGCATCAAGAATTGATAAGTTGAGGTTTTTCTTGATTCCTCTTATTTTCTTGATAGATACGCTTTTCTTCCAATGTCATACAGCATTATTTACGTCTCCTGAGCCTTGGCTCCATTATTTCGGTGCACAAGTCAAGGTTTTTACAGGAACAAAGCACTTCATGCGTGGTTACAAAGAGACGGAAATGAATGACCACATTCAAAAGTCATGCATGATATCAATGATCCGACCCAGTTCAAATCCGTAGCAATTGAGTCATGAATGAGTCTAATAACTTACACATGTCACCAAATTACCTTTGGATTCATCTAATAATTAAGGTCAACTTGAAGTAATAACTTGAGTACGTAAAATAAGGTCTACATTTTCAGATACATCAAAGTCTACATACGGCCCGAATCGCAATAATATATTCATGTATATCGGCACACACAGAATCAGACCTTAATGACAATTCTTACTCTAAATTGTAGTTTTACATCTTTAGTCCAGCATCCTTTGTAACGTTTATTCTTCTCGGTGAAGGCTAATGCTTCGCAACTTAGGCCCCCCAGACAAGAGGCCAGCTAAGTTATTTTCTGTTGTCCACAAACGATGCTCACAAACAATGACCAACGGCCAGCCCGTCACACCCCAACAGCAGTTTTTGCCTTCTTGCGCGACTTTCAAGCCTCGAACCAGAATGTAAAGTTTAAGCAGACCAAGTTATTCATGGACAGACTCAGCATTAATCAAATTTAGGCTGCTAGAACTTTAATATTATTGATAATTTTGACTACGTATGTCCGACTACTTAGAGTAAAAGTAACGAAACTCGTTTTTGAACAAAGCAAACTGTTCTTGAAGTACGAGTATAGCTGTATATCAAATAAGTCCATTTATTACATATCGCTTCTACGTAAGCTGTTCCAAATATCTTACACGTCAGCTTATGCCCTTCCAACGTTCCATATTGTTGGGATTCATTCTATGTAACATTCTATGTAACGTGCCTAATTAGAGGGGTAGTCCTGAGCTTAGGTACGTATTCACAAAATACCGTACCAAATTCTGTGTGTTCTGAAAAATATGTGACCTTTAAAAAAACCTGAGGTGACTCTTCTGTTAGCAAGATGTAAGTCAACGTGATGTTATTCGATCTTCTTTGCCACTCACGACATATTGCATGATTCATTTTAAATCCATAGCCTACATGGCTTGTATATCTTGTTTCATGGTTTCAAAGGAATGCATTTTACTGGTCGCTAATCCTATGGGCACACGATGTTTGCGTCTTTTTACTTCCACATATGTTCTGTCAGACATAGGTATTACGCGATATCTTTAAGCTCGCTGTTCGTCCTATTCTGGAGAATTTCATTACCAGAATGAGGCCAGTTAGTAAGGGACAGTTGGAAGCATGGAGGAATTAGGCTTAATACCTCCATGGTTGGAAGTCACCGATCTGTGGCAAAAGTGACCTCGGAAGTTTGTCCCAGATATTGTAAAGGTTGTAGCAGATTGTGCCCCTAATTAAGCTAGACTGATAATACATTTACCTTAACGGTAAGTAATTTTGAGGTTAAAGTAAAAGATGATACGAGAGACACATCGCTAAAGACAAGAAAACGCAGAATAAGCTTAAATCACAAAACACTTAATAGTTGTGATGTGGTTACTCTATTTGCGGTTCAGTGGACGGATATACTATCATGATGAACATTTAAAAGAAACAATTGAAGTCTTTTTGCACCCTTCTTCGGTGACTGTATTTTGCTGAGGCTGATCCCTCTAGATAGACTCTCCCTGTGCCACATAGGCCTAAGTCCAGACCTTTTTACCAGTACGGTTAAAGCTTTACTCTACGAGCCTTTTTCGTAAATCTGTCCGCCGACTGTTCCCACTCTCCTATTTCAGCTGTCCTTTTTTACTTTTACGTGGAACTAGTACGCATAATGTGCAAATAAAACTGGTGCGTTTTAGACGTTTGCAACGGGAACCTATTACTCTTCGAGTAAAAAAAAATACCTGAAAAAACGGATAACAAATTGCTGGCATAATTAGTATTTGTTGATGATTTCTCAAGGATTTCAGATGTATGTTGAAGATCTTTGTATTATGTTGTCATTATTCAAATAATATGGACGAATGCATTTTATTAACGATTGTACTACACAGCTGATTTCAATTTGAACGAAACATTTTTCCAAGAGCTGCTGTCTGACAGTCATCAAGACTAACAGAGGTTATATTAAAACGTTACTTGTTTAGCTAGATGGGGAATTTGAACATTGCAACACCAAATGTTTTGGGATTTGGCAAATATTGAGAAAACGCTATCTGACAATTTTCACTTTCCAGGACCAACTATGAGACCTAACTATCTCTTGGATAGATGTTGATGCTTTTGTAACCAATGGATCTGTAAGATGACGTGTTGTATCAAATCGTTTGAGTAAAACCTTAGCAGTTTTTCCTGAATGATCCTCAGCATTGGGCCAACACAAGCTTAAAGACTTGACAAGTGAAGGTAAGTAGTGGCGGGAAAGAGTTATGATATCAAGGAAAGAAAGTCGCTGTTCACTTTAACTGGCTCTACCAGAAGCTATACTTTTAATAATAATCCACACCTCAATTTGTTGTATGCGACGGCAAAGGTGACACTTCAGTGTATAAATTGAACGTCACCTCTATTATAAATTTGTAAGAATCATCGTTTACTACAGACTATTTGCCATGATCAGTGTTGCTTACTTGATGAAACTTGAAACGTTGGTAAAACAGATTAACATTTCAAGTAAATTTTCTGTTTTGATGAGTTTCTAAAATATAATTTCTAAGTATATAACAGGACGAATGGAGAACCGTAGATACAGCTCTCGTCTGCAATAGAGTTAGATGGTTGTTACACAATCTTCTTAACATCTAATGGCGTATACGTACTCCTTGTAAAGATCATCTAATGACTTAAAGATCGTCGCACTTGCTTTGCTGTTAACTGCTATCGTGTCAAGAACGAAATGGTGCCTTATCTTCTTAATTAAAAAGCTTCAAATTTCGAGGACGTGAAATTGGATGGAAAGATTGCCTGAGATTTCTACACTAAACTAGGAAAACTCTCTGTGATGACGGTGGACTTCAGACTGCTGGTGTGACTAACTTCTTGGAGACTCTTACAAAGACCTAAAATAAGTAAGTTAGTAAGAGGTGGGGATGCGCAATCCCAATTCTCAAGTTTTGGTCCCCTATCCAAGACCACACTTTTCCTTAAAATGGCAGAGACAGGCGCAGGTAGAACGGCATGATTGTCACTGCTTTTTATTCCCACACTCACGCGAGGAAAATTTCGACCAACCACTTCGGTCTCTTTCACCTTAATACATGCAAAGTGAAGGTATTTGCTCATTCTAATGATTTGCCGACTTTGCTAACGAGGCGAGTAAATCCTATGAAACCAAAGTTGTTATTTTCTCTGTATTTGTGCATATGTATTTGAAGTTATGTTCATATGTATAAGCAAGACCTTGTTTAGGGCAGGGAACAACCTGAAAGAAGGCAGGCCGCAATTCATGAGAAGGCACATTCCTTACATTAATGTAAGTTCAGCATAAAGGAGAAAGATTTGAACTGAATTAAAAACAAGGGCATAATCACGTGTCTCTCTACAGTAGTCGAAAACCGACTGATTTAGGACAACAAGACCGCCTTAAAAATCAGAGAGAACGTTTTAATTGTATTGAAGGGCCAGTGAAACAAACGTTCAGTAGATCAGATTATGACACTGTTTATTGAACTGATTTAGACCGTCATACACAGGCCCTCTATCATTACATCATCCACATTTTTAGCGCTTTCCTCTCCACCTTTGCGTGTCAAAAATAAAAGAAAACCGCCCGAAACTCTTATAAAGTTTGATAAAGTAAAATTTCTTTCTACTTTAAGGGCATAAAAAGTCTACGGCAATGACACAAGGAACATTTTTTAAAAACAAAACAGCAATATCCAAATTGTATGCTTAAGAAAGGATTGGAAAATAGAGTTTCAGAGCACTCATCGGAGCCATGCCGGAAGATTGTAATTCCCTGAAGGTCCTCTCAACTGCGTACAGTCTAAAAGATAGGTA
>JAAAKM020006971.1:21879707-21905108 GCA_010016025.2 Alatinidae sp. Z8VKAUB7J3 | reverse complement strand
CTTCACCATATGATACAGTGCGTATTTGAATGTAACAGTAGTCTACTGTGGAGTCCCTGATAATGGGTATATCATGGTAAATTACTTCCCACTTAACGTGCTCTTTTTGAAGTTGCCGCGCTTATTAAATTCTGAGTCGGAACAAAATTCAAGGAAAAACTCAAATGGGCAATTTTAGAAGGATCATCCAATGTTACTGTTGTTCTAGAAACACCATTTTGCTAAATTTCCTATCTGTGTTTGATACTGAAAAGTTAGAACCACTAAATTTGCAAAGTATCTGTTAATTTTTCACCTACCAAACTGATTTCAGATGGTGTATTTCAGCAACCACTTCGGTTATTCAAGACAGAGCGATGACTTTCGAGTAAAAATACGAGAGTTGATGCTGTGTTACGCCGTGCATTCCCCTTTATCAAGGGCTACGTCTTTGCGCCCACGTAGTTGAAACTTTCATCGGGATATAGAACACTTTAAAACCAGATGGATAGTCAGTAGGTGTATAGGGGTTAATAGCATTCTATTTAGAGTGAAACAGAGGCTATGAGCAAAACTAGCCTCGTCTCTACGCCTTGAAACGGCAGCCAAGCCCTATTTCTGCTACCTTGCGAAGTAACCGTCTCGACAGCTGAAAGATCGAGACATATTACACCTGGGACTATGAAGCTGAATATTTCTTATTATGATTGTGTTCACTGACATAATATATCTATTATAGTCAGAGTTTGGCAACTTCTCTATATTGTCTTCAAATATTGTATATCCCGAGTCTCTTGTATAATAAAGGCCTTAGAATGAAAGTTTGTACAGCCAGTACTCATATAAAACAATACTTTACATCAAAAGGAGTTTAGTCATTATGTAACCTTCAAGTCTTTACGGCATACTTCAAGAATTATTGTCTCTGGTGACGTTAATCAAATAATTGTCAAGTTAATATCTTGACCTTGTAAAATGACCCAAGAAAAAATCTAACTTGAATCTCATGAAAGCGGAGCCTCGGCCAAATCTCAAATACGGTCATTGAAGACCAAACTGTTATACATCTGTGTACATAAACAGTCTAAACAGTCGAAATGCTGTATATCAGATACATTGATCGAAATCGGTAGCTAACAACTGCAGCTTCTGAATATCTTCGGTGTGGTAATATGTTTTTAAAAATGTTTTTCTGTTTAACAATGGGGGTTTTTTTGCTTTAATTTATATTTTTTAGGTCGCAAAAAAGGTGCAAAGGAATGCATCCATGCCTTTCTAATCTTAACTATTCCCCCTTGCTCCTATCTATCTACACACCTACTTTCCCTTTTTGGTCATACTTACTTTACCCAAAACCGATCCATCCGTGCCTACCTACTCCTACCGAAACACACCCAGGCCTACCTCACCTATCCTCAGAATCTCTAAATTAAAAAGGCCTAATAAGCAGTGGTCCCTATTTTAAAATTACCCAAAATAATCATCGAGAACAGAGGATTTAAAATGCTAGTTTTGACAAGAAAACTAATAAAATAGGAAATACATGGCGCAGAGAGGCTGGTCTCCAATTGCATTGAGCTGGATGTCGATGTCCGCCGTGGATGATTGGGAGCTAATGCGGCGACTAGAGAAATAGAGTATGTTAACATCGGAGGTCACCTAGCTCAGTTAGTAGAGCGCACACCGCGCAAGCGTGGGTCATGGGGTCCATGACATATTTTCTATTTCTCTAGTGTTCTTTTCAAAACCAAAATAAACAGTAAAACCACCACACAGGTTAATAAATAAACTGCAGTTAGAGTGTCCAAGGGCAGCACCCCTCAATTTAGGCTACCGTACAGACAAGCACACTATGAGGCATGCTCTACCGCTCAAGTGGACTGACTCTTACGGGCCATGAAGGGAATCTGTCATCTATGAGAACAGACACTACATCCATTCCTTGCCAAAAGGCCTCTCCATAGCTCTCCTAAATTACCTACCTATGACTACCCACTGTGCATACTTTTAATAAACACATGAATGCCAACCTCCCTCTTATCCTACTGCTAATTTCATAAGCATCGGTGCTTGTCACATAACCTGAAATGGATTACGAAAGTATAAAATGTAACGTAAATTTAGTAATTTAAAGCGAAGGGGAATAAAGGGATTTGGAATTGGGAAACATGAGGACTATATAAATTCTTATTTGCTTGAGAACCCACACTGTGCCAAATGTCGGCCTACACGTACGATTGCTTCCTCATCATAGGAAAGGCCAGGTCTGCGATTTTTCCGTGGAGTCAGTCCACATGAAGCAAGAAAACATTTCATTTTTTAAAGTCCACTTTGCGTAGCAAGTTAATAGAGAACTAGTGCTAAGCAAATGACAAATACACTGAATACATAAGTTGTGTGCCGTCTTCTCAGGTAGTTTTTGGGCGATACTTCGCGCAAGAGCTTTTTTTCGTTTGCTACACAATCGCTATCAAAAAGGCAATAACTAAACAAGGTATCTGGCCTAGTCGCGTCGAAAAATCCACTAGCCTTGTAACTGCAAGGCATACAATTGATACACAACATTTATATCTCCCAATAAAACAGCAGGCGGGTCGAAAAAGTGCCTGTGGAAAAGCATACTATCTATTTCGGATCTACCACAGAATGGCAACCATTTGCAAACACAAGACTCACCTTGTAGCCATCTCGTGCCATTAGGGGCCAATTGTATAAAATGGTAAGAAGAGAAGATGGTTAGGTATTAGAATGAAAGAGATACTTTTGATAGGAAAAACAAGCAGGCTGATACCTTAAAAACCATATTTCTAAAATCAATAAGATATGGAAATCTTGATTCTTGTCTAAGATAATATACCTTGATGTTTTTTATCTAACCCGATTTCAATATTTGTTTTCAAAGGAATGATATCTTAGAACATTTAAATCGTTTACAGATCAAGATTCTTCCAAGAATAATAAAGCAGAGTTCTTGGTGATTCTATGTCCGGCCATTTATCTTGTTACGTAGTCAGATGGCTATTGGAAATGGGATGGAAATGGAATTGGAAAGGGCTATGGGAACATCAAAGCAAAAAATGATTTACTTTTGTGCCTCCAATTGAATTAGTAGTAACAAACTGCATTTAATCTTATGAAAAGCAAATGCTTATTTCTTATTGTCACACATAGCTGTATACAATCGACATCAAAGCTAGTAAATAGCATTTACAAGTGTAGTAAGAAATACAATTCTAAGATTAAAGTTGTAGAATGTGATGTCAACTTCAAACGGACGGTAATTTTTCTGCCTAGCAAAAGATTCAAATAGAAATAAAAATGAGATCTAGTTTTAATTTCACAACTCGTATCATTAGTAAAATAGATATATTACTATATTAATGTATCACCTAATTTGCCAAAGTTTACAATTATACTTTTCTGCTTCTTTTAGGAGTTACTCTGGGAAGCCAACGAAAGTAGGGAGCAAGTGGGGACGTTTAAATTTGAAAGCTGTGGCAGAATACTCGAAGGTTTTTGGTGGGCAGTCGTTTCAATGACAACAGTTGGGTAAGATAACTCAATACGTCATACCCTTGAACCAGACATCATGAAATTGTACACTGAATTCTATCATCGCCAGTTGCATTTGTGTATCTTAATAGTGTCTTGATAGCACTATGATTTAATAATAGCGGTATGTCTTATTTAATCACGTTAAGCATCATATTGCTACATGGTTTCGTACTCACACCGCCAGGTTTGTGTTAATACGTACATTATTATTGGAGTGAATTAATTAAGGAAACAGGGAAATGCTGAATGACAAAAAATAAAGAACGATGGTACCTCTGATTATTCTTGAATTGTGACTTCATAACAAATACTGAAGGGCTACAAAGTTTTCTCTCTTATTCTTATGATAAAAAAGAAGCACGCGGTGGGTTTGAGGATTAATGATGTGTACAAATATTGCTTGGTTTTCTCAGAGACTAAGATTAGTTATTGTTTTAATGCCCCATAGACTTGGTTTATAAACGTTAAACATAGGTACTCAACACAGTCTAAGAAATTATTAAACCACTGTTCCAGAATCACGAATCAAATTACAGAAACATCACTGCATATTGTATTCCATAAATCATGGTATAGGAAGTAAAAGAGCTTTGGTCGTCATGTTGTTGGGCGAATTGACATAAGTGCATGATGGGATGTTCTGTTATTAAGTTGTAAAGGCGCCGTATGTTGATAACAGTTGTTAAATGTTTTGATGCCTATAAAGAAATGTCGGCAAATAGAGCTTTGTGCCTCGGCATGGTGTTTCTGCAATGTTTGCAACCAAATTTAAACACACGCTAATTATAAATGTTTCTTCCATGAAACGTTCCGGAGGCACAAACATTTGGGAGGTGGGATTTTTAATTATGCTCTACTAGTGAAAAAGTTGGAAACTGCGGTAAATACATGTTTTGTGGTCCTCGGTAGTTGGCGATAGCTAATGTTAAGGGATGGAACATTGCGGGCACCAAATTGTACGAGGGGAAATAATGCACCTGAGATTATTTTTGGTTTTTAAATGGTTTTGGGGGTAAGCTTGACTTTCTTAGCAGCGCCTATGCAACAAAAAGTCAAGGAAAAATTTCTGCCAGAGTTCCTGCAATAATTCCTGGATGCACCATATTTCGGTACTCCAATATTTTTCATCTTTATTAGCTCCTTATCTGATTGAAAATTTTAATGTTTAATCAGCCAGTAGGGATTGAAACATCTCTACCTAACAACAGTACATAATTGGGAGGGATCCTTCATCTAGTAAATGTTTTAAAACTTGAATTTCTATGGACCCAATCTAGGGTATTTGCTAAATACATTAGTTGGTACTCGATCCTAGTTGAAGCGGTGCACTGAGTTTCAAGGGAAGTAGTCTACATTTGTCAAAAAAGCATATTTGCCAATCGCGAGGGGTGAATCACTAAAATAAATTCCGTACGCTATGGGAATAAATCAGGGTGCCTGGCGACTATTTCGATTCTTCGATTATAAACTTATTTTTATTATTAAAGTACGTCGCCCGTCTTCTTCGCAGCAAATTGTCAAATAGTTCATCCCTGACTTCCTTTAATGCTGTTGATCACGACAATTTTATAAAGAAGAACTTCTCGTATTAAGCCAAACCCGCAAGAAATCAAACAATCGCTTGTTGCGGCACGTTCAATTGAAAACATAGTACGTGATATATTTTCAATTGACCGTGGTTGTAGAAGTGTCGGCTATTTAAATGTTTTCTGTTATCTGATTGGTTAACTCTGCCTAAAATTTATGCATTTGGGGCTAGCTCTAAGAAATAATTAGCGCGAACTTCAATTTACGAGAACGTACTTATGCACTATGAATGAAAACAAGCTTTCAGGGAGCGATTGTCTCAGTACGGAAACAGCGGCAACAATGACAGTTCTTGATTGATATCTGAGCTGCTGATATTTGGCAATAAAAACGCGAACAGGAGTTCATTCTATTTGTACCAAGAAGTTTCCAAAGTTTAACTGGTGGAGCCAGTAGTCTCGATATCTTGAATAAAGTACGAACCTTATATGGAGCGTTTCAAGCTATAAAGTGCAATCATCAAAGCCCGTTACAATTAGATAACGATGATTAGTTTGAATATCTAGCTTACTGTTTGTTAGGGGTCTTTAATCGAGAGACTGTGATTAAAAGTGTACATTATAAGGATATAAGCATGAAACAAAGTGGGGATAGCAAAGTTTTCAAAAGAGAGCGCAAAAGATTAAAATATAAAGAGATTATACCTACCTGAAGCAGATTGGAGAGTGAGTGATCGAGTTAAGAATAGGCCGACAGCAGCCCGGCCTCACCCCCTACTACTTGGCTGAGATATTAATGAAACTAATATCTCCCCTTTTAGAACATACGTCATTCTTAGTATATCTTAGTGTTATTATTGTAGTTCCCTCATTCTTTTTTTTAAAAAAAATGCTACAAAAGAAGTCAATCTCGTGCTTGGACTTTTTTTAAGGTAAAGGCAGCCTCTGCAGGTCTAGCCACAAGAGAAATTACTCCCAAGAATATTACATGTTGATTCTTCTATGATTTTAGGATTTCCTACCTCTTATGACTATGTTTTAAGAGACGTTTGGCACATTCTCATTCTATTTGGTGAGTGATCTACCGCTCGTAACTTATCTGATCACAACTAATAATGATAATCGTAAAAGTGTAGAAATCCGATTACTCTTAAATTAATAATTGATGGAAAGTCAAATAAAGGAAATTATACGATTATATTTCGAAACGGGTATTGAAAATTCTGAATTGGTAATAAAATATGGGTTAGCTAAATATTTTCTAAAATAATTTTCCACGCTTTCCCATTATTGTATGAGCTTGTGCTGCTTCTAATAAACTCTTTCGTACTTTCAAAGCTTTTTTTTCAAATTAAGACGTTGAGAATAGAAAAAGTCAGTAAAGCATGGAAATAGATTTGGAATAACACCGCAGCTTTTGTAAGAAGAGTTAGTGGTAGTTGGATGCAATTTTGGCCTTTTTCTTGGATTTCTTAAATTGAGGGGTGGGGGGCTTATAGTAATGTAAAAGTTTTTAAAAATAGAGATTTGAAGCCGTTTAATTTAATTCTGAAGAAAACAGAAAGTAACATGGTTTCTAGGGTGCGTGCCCTAGTGGCCAAACGTTTTGGTTCATTTGTTTTTGAGTTTGAATTTCTTTACAAAAAGCGACCTTTTTAAAACAACTAGATTTTGATTTTAAATTTTAATTATGACAGATTTCAATCATTCTGTTCAAGCTCTCACTCTATCTTCGTACTTGCGTCACAGCTGTCATAGCTGAGATTTGGAAAACTATATTCGGGGTGTACCGGAGATTTGAAAACGTGCTGTAACAGTGCTCATCCACAAGAAAAACTCGACTGGTTTACCTGTAAATATTTTAGTCTGATAAGTTTAGAATCGATTCCTTTCAGAATCTTTACTTCAGTTTTAAGGAATCGTTTGTACGTGTTCCTAAAACAAAATAAATTTATAGGAACAACAATTCAAAAGGGTTTCATCAAAAGCATTAGTGGTACCTTCGAGCATACGGCACACTTTGCCCATATTCTCTGCAAAGCTAAATTAAAACAGCGATGTGACTTTGCTTCATTTAAAAAATGCATTTGGAGAGGACTATCATAAATTAATTCCTGTCATAATTAAATATCATCACGTACCTGATTATGTAGCAACTATATTTATAAATCTTTATTCTAACATTTACACTTCGTTGGCATCTGAAATTTTCACACGGAATTTGTTCACGTCGGAAGGGGTGCTTTACAAGGTGGTTGTTGAGCCCATTACTATTTAATTATTCGTACTCTGTAGTTAATTCTTTCGTACAATATATCAAATTCTGATAAATTTTCACAGCTTGGCTATAATTGGGATACATTCTTTAAACCAAGGCACTGATATCAGTTTGCAGATGATTCTTCGGTCCTAATAGGCCCGAAATATTAAAATCAGATCCTTTTAAATGCCTTCTCGGCCTGGTGTACCTGGTGTTTCATGAAGATACGAGTAGATAAATTAAATGTAATACTCTTTCTTAACAACTATTCCGTAAACTTTATATCAATGGAAAATAAATTGCTGCTATCCCAATTAATTCTAGTTTTCGTTATTTCGGTAGATACGTCAATTTTAATATGGATAAAGTTAGACAAAAAGAAATCGTTTCTGAAACGGTTGATAAAGTTTTTAAACAAGATTAATTTCCCTGTCTTTACATCCGAAAAACAAATTATTGCTATATCAGAAGCATTTTTATCCAAGATCTCTTGGCACATAACTATTTCTGATTTAAGCATACTTGGATAAAGACTATTCTTGATTCAAAATGTCATAATTTCTTCCGCAGGTGGTTCGAAATGCCTCCATGTGCTACATTAGATATTGTAATGATGTCAAAGGCACCGTTTGCTTTGAATCTGATAGATATATCAACTAAATTTTAACAATGCTAGGTTGTTTTAAGACAAAAATTATAAGATAGTAATGAGCCTGACATCAATCATGTGCACTCACTCAAGCAGCCATCTCACATTCAAATACATCACAAAAGTAGCAAAGCCGTTGTTAAAGATAGACAAAGCTCCGAGGAAGATCGAGTTACTAACAATTTAACCTCACAAGGCTTTATCATCAAAGCTCTGTTACACGAATGCTTTTCTTCGCATCTGAAGACCTAGTTCAAAGCTTTTGACTCGCTTCCAAAGAACATTTTCAACTCTCTTCCAACCCTAAAGAATTTGCAGTCGTGGAAACAAACTACAAACAGTCAGTGTTTCTCTGGTTTGACCCTCAAACACTTCCACATGTAGTTTCTGGCTGCCTTACCCATCTTCGTCAAGGCCGATGTAATTGGAGGCATGATTCTGTTTTAAAGTTTATTGCTGATTTTCTTCATGCTTGTAACCCAAACCTAGACATTTACTGCAACTCAAAAGATTATGCGTCTCCCACTATTGTATCTGGAGAAGAATTAAGACCCTTATATGATAATTAAGAACAATAATTCTTATTTTATTTTTAAATTACATCGGGGAATGTAAGCATACCAATTTTAAAATTGAACCATGATCGCAGATCAGTGAAATACAATACTTTATACAACGAATTAAATAAGAATTTTGATTGTACTGTTATTAACCTTAGTTCAAGTGCAATAGGTGGGATTGCTATTGAAAGCAAATCATTCTTATCGATGTTAAGCAATCTGTCAATAGCTAACATAGATTATTTGCTGAAAATGATATTGCTTTGTACACTGCGAACCACATATTTTTTCTGAAAGAAATCAGAAATGGCTGAAACCAGATTTCTTGCCGAGGTAGACATATACCATAATAGTCCCAGTATACATTTTATAAGAGAGTACTGGAATACTGTATACGAATAATGATAAAAGATTGAACTTTAAAATCAATAGGGAATTGAGTCTTTCTACTCGACTTCTAGTAAAGCATCTCCCGTTTCTTAATAATTTTTTTTCTCCTTTCGTTTCTGCTCTTTTATGGGTAGTCTTTGACGCAAGGTTGACAACGACCGATTCTCTGATTACTCAAGAGCATTTACTAGATTCCCATAAGAAGCTGGTAGACTAAGTAAAAGCTCTCAAACTTGTTCCTCCTCGCTTCCTTTAACTCCAATTGAAATACTTTAAGTTGATCAACGAGCTCCTTATGCTTGTTGATGTGGCTGAGCATATCGTCTCCCTCTTTCATGATGACTTTCTCTTATAAACTCCATTCTCCATGGAATTTTGCTCGTGTTAATCCAGTAACGTGTTCCACATCTCCTTGGCCGTTTCTAAATACACAGAGAATGGTAACTGAGAATCGGATAAATACAGGCTTATCTCCGACTGTGCTCGTCTGAACTCTCTCTACTTGACATGGCCCATTTTCCGCTGACAATGACCCATAGGTCTCCATTTATGGGAACCATTTTCATACAGTGCTTCCACATGTAACAACCATCACCGCTAAACTTCTCCGTCTTCAATCAAAGTTTGTTCTGTGCTTCGTTGTGGCAGTCTCTCAATCAAAGACCCCTGATGAGCAGTGGGCCCGACATTGAAGCTACCCTAAATAAACAAAAAAGCACCGAACAGGCTAACTAATAAATAAAGGGCAGCTAGGGCGTCTTATGGCGCCCCTCAATTTAGGCTACCGGGCAGAGAAGCAAGCCGTGAGGCAGGCTCTTCTGCCCAGTAGGACCGTCTCTCGCGGATGATGGAAAGAGTCTGCCATCAATGACATACTACATCCATTCCTTGCCAAAAGGCCAAGAAACGTCGTGGCTTACCGTAACTTTAAATTAATATTTCTGAGTTTAGGAATGTATGATGTACGATTAATTATATCTTTAAACATAATCAATTGTAAATCCTGATTTTTTCCTTTGAATGCATGATTAACTCCAACCGACCTCCATACAACATATATCTGACCAACTGGTTTACAGAAGTGATTCACGAGTATAATGCGTGGGTTTGACTTTAGTCTTACAATCATTATATAGTCTCAAAGTGGTCTGCCCATGATCAAACATATTTCTAACTAAGCTTCCTTTCAGTTTGGTTCGGTCTTTGTTTCTCCTGTGATCTTTTCTCCACCCAACTTGGTCGATTCTCTTCTGTGATATTTTGTCTAAACCGCTCTTCGTTGACTGAGAATATTCTTCCTGATTTCTGTTCTTCTATAAATGCATTCTTCTTTTCACACATTTTCACGTTCTGTGGCAACTGCATCGGTAAAGCTATCCCGTAGGTAAGCACTCAAATCGATTTTAAGATCTTTGTAAAACATTTCCTTTTTCTAGATTCAAGTACTTCAACCTCGGCTTTGCATATCCGACCGCCAGTTTCTTACGAATTTGTAGCTCCTCTTCTGGTTCATCCTTACAATTAATAGGTTGGAATTCGCTCCCAGTAAGCATCTCTCCTCTTCAAATTTGTCGTCTTCCATATGTTATGCTCTTTCTCGTTTGCTTCTCGGATTTAATCTCTTTGTGTATGATGGTTAGTAAAAGATTATAAACTGTCTACAATGTCTGAGCTCAAAGCCCCCGTGAATTATATATATATCATTTATATACATGTTGGAGGGAATGTTGACTATTTGAGCATTTATATATATGATTTTAGCAATGTAGAGGAATACTGGGTTCATGTGTCACAGATCCTGCTTTCATTTTATACCGGAAAATGTTTCATTTTATTAAAGTAGAACAATATTTCACTTTTATAAAGTACAGAATCAGTTCTCGTATTGTCAACACAATCACGTCGCTTTACAATCATGCAAAGAGCTTAGTCTTGATTGGCGATAAGCCAAGTAAATGGTTCAAATCAAAAGTTGGTCTACGACAAGGACGTGTTCTTTCACCATATCTTTTCAACATATTCTTAGAATTCATCATCATGAAAGTTTCAATGGTAAAGTGGTGGTCAATGGAATACAGATAAGTAATCTCCTTTTTGCAGACGATATTGACCTGATTACAAACAATGAAGATGATCTACGAACTCTCACCCATTTGCTGGACAGAGCCGGTACGAAGTATGGGATGGAGATAAACACTGAAGAAAGTAAAACTTTGGTCACCGCAAAGGACGACATCAGACTAAACCAACCAATAAAGATTGCAAATCAAGAATTGGAAGAAGTGAATGCTTTCAAATACCTTGGAAGTCAAATCAGTAGCGACCTACAATCAATCAATTAGATAAAAAACTGCATTGGAATAGCAACATCCGCTTTGGTGAAATTAACTACAATCTGGAAAAACAAAGATATCACTTTCAAGACGAAGCTAAGGTTTATGAAAGTAATTGTTACGTCCACTATGATCTATGGTTCCGAATCGTGGATTGTTAAAGCCGAGATTTTGCTTTAGAAAAGTCTGATAAGAAAGAGACGCTTTGAGCAGTTAAATTGCATAAAAGATATCGTGCAAGTAATCGACTGTCTCCAATCTAACCATCAATATTATCGTCCATTTGTATTTATCTCTTCATTCCTATGTTTGACGTACCTTTCATGGTGCAACGGTGGCAAAGAAACTACTGCTTCTTTTAAGAATTGAAAGTAAATATGAAAATAGATCGTTGTAAAAGCAGTTAATTACGTTGATTGCTGTTAGGGTGATGCAGGTTCTACACAGGGCAGTTTGATAATTTTTAAAAACCCACGTCTTCAATTATCAACTAAAGTAATATGCAGTTGGATACTCACAAAAAGTAGGAATATCCAAATTGATTTTGAAAAATACTATTTGAAATCCTATAAACAAGAACCATGTATTTTATAAAACAGGCAATCAAGGTGACTAACAGTTACGTTCATGTACCAAATCATCTATTCTGGAATTCACCAGATCTAGTCATGAGAAAAACGAAATAGGAAGTGAAGTGTGTATTGTTCTACTTATCCTTTTGCTAAGAAGTTCTGTTTTATCATCAAGAAGAGGAGACTTGCGATGCAAGTTTTGAAAGGAACACTAGAGAAATAAAAAAATATATCACCAAGCTTTCGCGGAGTGCGCTCTACCAACTGAGATACGTAAACTTTGATGTTGACACACCTATTTCTCGACTCTAGTAATTTTTTATTATCAATCTTAAATCATCATTTCTCTAAAACATTTACTTTGTATATATCCAGCACTTATACTTAAATTTATGAGTCAACTTCATAACGATAATAACATTATTTTCAACCAAATACCTTTATTCGCATTTTTACCTTGCAATAACACTTCCCTCTGTGTTCTCTTGGTTTGTTTCACGAGGGGGCAGGATTCGATACTCAGGAGTGTTTATATCAAATAATAAGAAGAAAAAAGCCCAAAACCACAAAAGCTAACTACACAAGTAAATAAGAAAACATCACAAAAGCATAAAACAAAGAAGCGAAAAAAATAGGAATGGTTGCAAAATATATAGTTAATTACATGAACAATGATAACTCAGGGGAAATCTAGTCATTTGTTACGCCTATTAAAGATTGTCTTTATGCTATCTTCCAAACACTTCTTCAAAAGCCTATTTGCGTCAACATCTAAGTTGTTTACGAATTTGCTAATGTTAATAATATCAATAATAATTATAGTAAAATCACTTATTATAGCGCCAATTTTATCTTTTGGTATTCTAATCCGCTTTACATACTTACGATTTATTTATCAACCTCAAGCAACGACTTCATCATATCGTTGAGAATCAACATAAATAGAAAACTACGCCCACATGATCTATTTCTATACCTTTAGCGAGCAAAGATAGAAATGTTGCGTGTAATAGTAAACGAATGTAACGTATCGGAACTATGGAATTTTAATCCTAGAACGTAGACGTAGCTTTATAAAGCAATATTTATCAGAGCTTCGAGTTTGTTAAGTTGAATTTTCTAAGCATCAAGCCTTGCAGTTTTTATGAATTTATTATGTGTCTCGGCTATCTACCTACCCACTAAATGAACAGAAAACTGTCTGACCAAAGGGTCTAGCCTTCGTTAAGGTTTTGTATCAGCCATCGCATACTTAACCTTTCAAGTAAGCTGACGAAGGCCTTCTTTATAACCAAAATCTTCATTTTTGGTAATCGGCAACTGTAATGTTTTTATTATCATCATTTCTATTCAGGCGAGGTCAGAGTACCTTGTTTTTTTCTTGACAATTTTATTTGGAGGCTGAGTTCTTTCCTTAGTAAAGGTGTTTTGATTGCAGATTTCTTTTGGAAACCATTGGAACTATATAAGGCATCCAAGTTTATGTAAGGTCATCACGTTACTCAATAACACAATGTAAGAAACTGCAATAAAGTTACGTGCAAAAATGGCTGTCAAAGCTCTTTCAGTTTTGTGAACATAATTTTCCTTTCCTATTCGGTAAAAGACAACCCTATTTCCTGTAGTCCAGTTAAGCCTGTCTCTAATGAAGCAATTCTGCGTATATAAACTCGTACTTTTTCAAAAATTAGCTTTGAGACATTATGAGCAGTCCCTATACAGCAGAACTACTGCTTGAAAAACATAGTGACTGGGAATTGAAGGACCTCAATATGTACATGACATTAGTTTTAACCATTCGAGTTTAAGTCAAAACTGGAAGTACAACCACTATAGTGAAGGCAAAACAAACTCGTTCTTCTCAATACGAACTGCAAAAAGCCACTACGTGCCATAAAAGACTATGTCAACACTGTTTCAATGTACCTCATTCAAACTGATTCCCGGATTAGGTGTTTTGGAACGGCTGTATCCTCTGCAGTATACCCCTCATATCATTAAGCAGAAGACTAAGCTGAAAAGACAAAAGGTTTAAAAGCTTAAACCTGGTTCGTATCGTATTGTACGTTAGTGGAAATTTGCTTAAATTAGTAGTGTTGTCCTTTGATAACTAAACTGTCTACAAGGTAGTACGCAAATTACCCAAACTGAATCGTCAGGGAACCTTCTAATGCTTACTTGACTGTCACAGCGGGCCTAAAACCTTAGAGCCCATGAGCTGGATACAAGATAGGAGGGAGATTTGAATAACAACCTTAGCAAAAGAAAGATGCGTACAAACGCACTGTTTATAAAGATTTGACGAAGCATGCAAATGTGGTGACAGGGAAAGCTGTTGGTATTTGAAGTCTCGAAAACGTGTTAAACATACCTTCAGATATTAATAAAACAAGGAGTAAACATACCAAGCGACCTACAATAACCAACAAAAAGCATAGAATAGAAACATACAAAGAAAACATGTAACTGTTTAAAAGCAGGGTGTAAATGTTAAGGAGATGACCTGATAGAGTTCAAGAAAATGGAAGAGACCGTCACAAAAAAGCGCAGTAATAATCTTGTCAAAGCTGTCAAAGAACCCAGAAACAGATCAAAGGAGACTTTGTCAATCTTTAAGGACAGTAGTGGGGTGTTTACACTGAGCAAATAATGTTTAAACACTTTGACAATTACACTTTGTAAAAAACATTTATATACCATAGGAACATGATGATTCTGCATTTGAGAAAGCCTAAACATTCACATCAAGTGCGGAAGATGGACTTGAAATTCAAGGCAGTAAATATCCAAGCTTTTAAGAAAATCGAAAGGAATAAAGTACTATGAATAGGCAAGGCATAATGGGAAACCGCTGACTTGCTAGAGAATGCATTGTCAGCATGCTTTTACAGATGAATTTTGGCCCAAAATAACACTTCTCAAGTAGTTAAATACCTTTTAAAGAGAAAATGACGTGTTATGATCCAAAATGCCCGTGTAGTGACCCTCTTTCCAGCATCGGGGACGTTCCTTTGCAAACGAAGTTAGAATAAGTCCAAAACTTAAGGAATTCAATATGGATTTAGACCAGGGTGAGGTACAGATGATGCAGTATTTAATGTCAGACAGACAAAAACGAAAGCTAAAGGAAGTTGAGTCGCCTTTAATTCAACCTTATTGATTTCAAATCTACTTTTGACCCCATATAGAGAAAGCTTTTTGTAAATGCTTCTGGTAATAGGGGTTGGTGTAAAATTGGGAAACATTTTAAAAAGAATACAAAGTGCAAAGTGCTGATTAGCATAAATTTAACAAACATGATTTAAAGTGGATGTCAGTGTTACAGAGGAGTATGGTATGTCACCAAAGCTACGTAATTTATTCCCTAAGTCAATTATTGTTATTATTTATGAAAAGTTGGTTTGTTATACAAATTTGAATATTGCGTTAAAGTAACGGACTCATTTTGCTAAATGTTTTCGCCATACAATGATAACAGCAATCGTATCGAGTGAAATGAGAAAGCTGTTACGATGAATTTATAGGAAACGAGAAGATCCTAAAAAATAACGGTCACAAGAGCGACACGTTTTCTGCCACTCGTATTATTTATGACTTAACATTAACGGTCAGCTCAGGCTACTTGTCAAGATATGAAGGGAAACGTATGGGATCCAGATGACTTGCCTAATACAAATGACAACTCGGAAAAAAGTTAAAAGGGTTTCTAGGATCCATTCTTTATCGCTATCCTTATTCCTAGACAGCTTTAAAAGTGATTCTGCACCTAATTGCAATACAATGGTAAATACTAACAATCGCCCCATCAATCACAACGACTATTATCCCTCCCTAAAAATGAGAAAATCCAAATTTTGAAACTGGTCATCACATTAAAAATGATTAAACATGAATTTTATACAATACTGCACAACAATAATGTGTAACTCTTACATATCACAGAAACTACTGCGGTTTAAGGTTAGCAAATTTACACATAGAAGACGCTGCATTAAAGCAAGGCATCCTGCCATTTACTTGCCGTTATTGGTAACTTTTCGTTAGGAAACTGTCTTAGATGAGGAAATACCCTCACGAAAATTTTCGTCGGTAAAGTATCCTGGGGAGCAGGGAAGAAGAAGACATGTCCGGTTGTCATCAAGAGATAATACGACTAAAAATCATTCATCATTGAAGAGAAATGGTGACAAGTCAATGTAATTTAGACACCTACACCGATGTCATTAGTCACTAAGACTTACGGATAAATATACCGAAAAGAAAGAGAACCGGTTTAGAATCCTCTTGTACTGATGAAGGAAACCGTATGATAGATAGAAAAAGAAACCCTATGATAGAAACAAAAAGTTAATAAATATTGTCGATTATTGACAAGCCCTAAAAGAAGCGGGGAACAACCAAATTTGCATTTCTAAAGATCATGAGCACAAGTCTGAACATACAGTAAGATTCTGCCAGAAAAATAGAGATTCCAAGACTGAAGTTTTGCAGCTTTTATGCATTTATGTCACAACTAAGAGGACGCACATTTAAACCAGTTGAGGCAATCATATTGTATAATTCGCTGTTTGTTAGGACACTCGTTTTGAGTTGGAATCTGTCAATTTGGAGGTTGTTTGGCTGTTTTAAAATTTTCGCCCTCTTTTCATGTTCAAATCCATTTAATCTGTTTTAAATAAAGAGCGTCTTTGACAGACGGCATTGTTTGTATAAAATAGAAAGATGGGAATAAACAGTGACTATTGATTTACATCTTGTGTCATTACGAAATGTGTGACATTTATCACTCTTGCACTATCAAGTATGAGGAAAAAATAGGGGTTAGAGCAGCACCTTTATCAAAGGAATGTATCGATGGTAGTAAAGTTCTTATCCTTGACCTTATTTAAAGACCTTAATGAAGGCAAACCAAATTTTGTCCTTAGCTTGTTTTAAAATTTGGGGCAAAACCTAAGTTCTTGTTTCTATAAAATGGTTCCTGTAAAAATTTATGTATTTTTTAAGTTTCATGAAGAGCAACTCAGACTTTGTTCGTAAAATTATCAATGAAGTAGTAATAACAACATTGGTAAGCCTTGTATCTGGTGCATTTCTTCCTGGATTTGGCTTGCTGCCAAAATATGGTGTTAAAAAAGTTTCTAATTTGTAGAAGCAGGGTTATCACAGTTAAAGTATACCAACGACAGAGCGAGTGCCTGAAATACGAATATAATTTGCTGAAGTCGTGTTTGTAAGACTAAGATGAGAGTTAAAAAGTCCAGGCAAATGATAATATTTTATGGTGAAATTGTAAAGGTAGAAGATTGTTTAGCTAGCTAAGACATAAAGCAATAGCCAATCAGTAAGAGGGATTCTAAAGCGAGTAGTTTTAGACGGACAATTTTTGTAGGGGTCGAAAACGTTTGCAGTGACTATTGGTCCTAATAGTCGCCTTAGCTATGGACCCTGGTTTTGTTCATCAACTTTGGTGCAGTAGTCATTACTGAGAGACAAATAAATCGTATTTCTTTAATCATTACGTTTAGTAGAGACGATTTACATTTTAACATTAAAGATAATTTGATTTTCCTTGAAAAACTTCTCCATTAGTTTTCAAGTTTTTTATAAAATCGTTTTAAGGTAGGAAACAATTTTAGTAAAATTTACGCACTGATATTTTCATAGTGTAATCTCATTTTGTGGCCAAATTTGCCATTTTCCATTCTGACTGGACACAATACCACAGTAGCTTGTTTTAGAAATTTTCTTTCATTGATCACCCAAATTTGCACACTATGTTTCTATTAATTACTTTAGTAGACCTATATAGCGCAACTCGGGTCTAATTGCGACTTAAGATCTATTTACGAGGCTCTATGAAATGCCTCTATTTTAAGGATCTCGAAGGGTGTTAGAAGCGCCATATTGAAATAAAGATATAAACATTCAACTCTCTCATGAACATCATATAATTTATGCTTCCAACTCTATCAATGGTGTTTGAATGATTTCAAGGACTAACATAATGAATGTCTGGGAAATCTTGGAGGGCAAGTCGTCTATAGTTATCCGGCGACAACGTCTGTGAGCAACGTCAGCTCTCCTTGCACGTAACACTGCTTGCATGAATAAGGAATTAATCTTTCAAAATTTCAGAGCCCTGCAAGTCATCGCTTGAATGCATTGGTTTCAAAACTAATAAATAGCTTTTGTTTAGTCCTTGCCGATGCTGGCCCTAAAGAGACCTCAAACGGTATAGGATTCTATTGTTCGCATACATGTAAGCAGCATCAATGATAAGATCTTGTAAACATAAGGCGTAAACAACTAATCTGCATACCAATATCTATCAACAATTAAGATAATGGCATTGATTAAAGCATTTCTGTCTGTCGTACTTGACGTCAAATGACGCAATGGCAAAGGTTGTCATAAACATTGACATGTCTAAGTTTATGCGTGATACAAAGATAAAATATCTTTGTTTCAGCAGAGTTTTTCTGTAGGTGTGTAAATAGAATAACTGTTTTGACCAATGCCGTTAAACTTCTCACTAATCGGCTATTTATGTTATTATATTTTTGTAAATTATTTGAATGGTGTTGCTAATAACAATAGGAGATATTTCATAACATTACCTCTTCTGTGAGGAATTTAGTGGTATCTAACGGGGCTGGATGGAGCGTCTCGGGGACAGCTTTAGGTTCTCTGCTTCAGGGAAATGAAAAATGGCGCATTCGCGTACACTAGAAATTTGTTTGGTACTAGAGTCAGCATACAAAACTCCACCCATTCTTTACATATGCAGAAATACCTACTAGAAAATAATGGCATTTCTTAGTGGCATCTCCAATTACTAGATGAGGTATATCTTATTTATGGGAAATAGATGTTGTTTATCCTTTTGGTATCAACGCTTAATCTGTTTACCAATTATAAACAGAAATAGAACAGTTATTTAAAGCTTGGGAATAAGATTTTGATAGCATGTGGTGACACAGCGTGGTTTACATCAAGACAATGTGATCATCAGCGACACTAATGAGGTATTTTCAGGTGTTTTTCTGGAGCATCGTCTACGTTAGCTTCGGAATTCAAGCTTTTGAGCTTTTTACTTGCGCCTATGAAAGAAATTGATTTAACCACCTCATTAGGTGTATGCGAAGATGCACTGAAAGAGCTTGTAAATTTGTGGTTTGTTTGTATGTCCTTCCAGAATATAATGTCATGTTTCCTCTCCATGTCAAATTATCCTTGCGATATGTTAACCTTACCGAACCTCTTGCCGATATGGAAACGAAATAACGCAAGAGGATTGAAACAGCCTTTTCCTCGATCCAGAGAAAACTTTCCTTTGCATTACAATCTGATCCTTTCAAAGAGCCTAGATGACCAAGAACATCTTGCATTATTTCTCACAAACTGAAATATTGAGTTGACAATTAAGTAGTAAGGTTTTCATCCCAGAGTACTTGCCCTACAATACTCACAAACAGTTCCAATAAAAGGTCTCACGTTCGTCTTTCCCATCATTTAACTATCATGAACTAAATATACCCAACCATTTGCTTGCCAAGGTGCCCTATCCCCCTTTCAAACTAGGAGTTCACTCGTAGGCTATCAAATCGATATCTCTGATGCCATATTATGAACCCAAAATACGCGTTAGATTACAGAATGTTTCTAAAGTTAGTCATATTCCAACGTTATAATTTATAACACGTTGCTAAACAATAACACGGATCAATCGAGTTGTACAAAATTTGAGTACACTTAAAATACTGTCCTTTGCTGTTGATGCTTGGTGACAGAGAACCGGCGATAAGTACCTTTTCTGTACCCTGTAAAACGTCGGCTGCGACATAAGCTTACTACGTCTAAGAAAGCAATTGCAGAAACCAAGTCGTTGTTAAATCAGATACTCTTATTACATTTTTCACGTATGCTGCACAATAAATAGACTGTTTCTCCCCCTTTCAAAGCAGTCAATGGTGATTAGGATTAGAGACAAAAGGGCTTTGTAAAATTACGTGATGGCGCTTTTCTCATCTTCAGCAGTAAGAGGTAAAGTTTCCAAGGTCAATTATAATTCAGTTCAGTGACCTCGTCCACCAAGCCTGCCTCCACTTTAGGGGCTAGAGAGTCCTTGGATTACGCTGTACCTGTCTTGTTGAAATAATATTATCGTTTAATTCATGTTAATGCGGCCGAGTAAGGGGGAAGGATAGTTAAATATTAAAGAAGTTATATCTCACTAATTTTGAGAGAAGCAGATCCTTTATTGTATTGCAATTACCGGGAAATATCGTTTGATACGCAAAATTCCGCTTTTTGCTGAATAAATAATGCCGATAGTCAACCAAGCTCTCTACACTTTTGTAAATTGCTATATTTTAATGCGCATTGTTACGACTCACCGAAGGTGTGAAAGCAGCGAGAAAGATAATAAACATAAATAACGGATTTAGTTGACCATTTGGCGTAATTCTTTTGAAACCAAACGTGGCACTCTGTACTACAAACAGTAGCAGTAAGTTTAATCTGCAAACAGAAAAGATGTTTATTTAAATTTCCTTCAAATTCGCCACATTAAGTTATTCCTTTGTCCTATTACAAACTCATTCTAGAAATGATGATTTCTGTTATTGATTACTGTATCACGTAACGAAGTACATGAAGCATTAAGGACCTGCGTTATTTGCAGACAAACATTTGTGGATATGTTAGTAATATTATTCTTTTGGTAACACTCAAGTAAGACGTTAACATAGGGAATCGTATGCAAGATCTAATTAGAAGCAGCAAAAAGAAATAGTACGTTTTGTTTGTATTTGTAATGATTTCGCAGACAATCAAACTCGCCTTTATTTACGTAACGCTTAACTATGAAGTTGTACTATGGAGTTGTACTATGAAGTTGTACTATGAAGTTGTACTATGGAGTTGTACTATGGAGTTGGAAAACAATACTTCAAATTAAAAAGTGACTTGTTAAATTCATAAAAGGTTTTATTAGAGATTTAGAAAACATTGATGTAAGACTTTCTTCTAATAAGTCCACTTCCGTTGAGAAACTCAGTTACTGAGTCCCCATCGTAATTTTTTAAAAGAGATGATTGTAGCCTGCTTTAAAAATGTGTATATCAAAACGATAGTCTCTCATCTTTGCAATAACCATAAAGAAAAGAAACTACGGAAACAGTTTTTTGTACAAAGAATCTTCACGAAAAGTATAACCAGACTCCAAGAGGAAAATTATTTCTCTGGCCAAAAAACTGTCTACAAACGTCTTGCAAATATTTTAAAAGAAATATATATATCACTAATCCGTAGCGTCGTCTTTGATCTCACGTAAGAAGAAAGTAACTACGGACACCTAAGACGAGATGCTTTTCTTAGACTACCAAGCTTTTTACATATACTTAAGTACTATAACGTTGTTATGAACCAGAGGGGGTATTTAATTCAACTGGGCAAGGTAATTGACATTTAACTATATAATTCTTTTTATGATTTTAAGGGGTATTTTCCTTGCTTGCTATTTTTAGTGATCCTTGTCTTCTACACTTTACAGGAGAATGATTTCCCTTCAAAAATAGAAGCACAACAGCCATATCTTATGGAATATGTAGAAATTACTGATAAATTTGCTTTCAAAATTAATTTATTCATTTTCAAGTACATTGCGCAAAATAAGGATCTAATGCTACTGAAGCAATAAGGATATAAGGAACAGAGGGCATAAATAAGACAGATAATTAACGTGAAAGTCTTATCGTTAAGTTACCTGCTGTTTAAAAACCTTTCACCGATCAAGATTATAGTCGTCAGAAAAACAGGACAAAGAACAAGAATGTAAGAGAGTGGCAGTGAGGAGAAAAGTCTCATAGTGTAAGTAAAAGTCCTGTATTTAGGACCTTGATAGCAAATTGGTGTAGCTTCATTAAAGAAAGAGTAACACGATGCACATATTGTAAGAGTGGTACAAGAGAAGAGAGCTTTTGGTACTAATCTTAAAATTTCTATACTTATATTTGCGAGGTGACACAACTATATAACGGTAGACAAAATAGTCAGTATGATAAAAGAAGGTAGAGACAGGATGGCAACAGCTTGTGCATACCCTCATGCAAAACCACTTCAAAATTAAAAATAAAAATACATCCGACTTGGAATTTAAATGTTTTAATCTGTACCGTTTGGACCACAAAGAGGAAAACTGAGCAAGTTAAGCTTAAATGTTATATTATGCTCATTATATAAGATTTGAGGTCGAAACATCAACTAAGGACCATATATGAAATAAGTGCTATGAATCTTTTGCATTAAAAGTTGTGACATTTAGCTGTTTCAAACTAATAGCAAACAAAACAAGTTTAAAAACAATTACAAAATTCCCCAAAATGTCATACCTCTTTATTTGTAGAAGAACTTCAAAAGGAAAAAAATAAGATTTTGTCGAAATGGCACCGCAAGCGTATCCAATCTTTATTGCAAAAAACTGACAACTCTCTTTGATGTCACACTTGATATTGGAAGAATTTTTGTATAAGTTTGCCTGTGGCAATCGTTTATATCATCGTATTCGAAATTGATAGCCATGGATTAGTACCTGCTGACAAGTTGGCCAAGAGGGTATGCGGAATGCAAAGTCCAAGAAATGAGAGCATAAGAGTCGTTTTAACATGTCTAGCATTATTGGTTACCACATTCCATGTTGTAAATTCGTCAAGGCAAAGATCTATGTGCCAACGTATTCTTCTACAGACAAACTCAAGTGTATGACCATAATTTTGCCTTGTTCTGGAAAATGTGTTTCTGCCTTTGAAATTTAATGTTGCATTGACAATATTTTCCTTTCCATTTAAAGGTGTTCTTTTATCTAAAATGTGCAGTTCGTTCGCTAAAAGATTAGAGAAAGTGGCATCGTTTAGGGAAAGAAGATTTTAATGGCATGCGTAAGTCGGGAGGTGGGAGGTAGCTCTATTTAGATGATAAATAGGAAGGCTAGAAAATTGCTAAAAGGGCAAAGAAACAATAAAGAAGTTCGGAAAGCAGTGCGAGAATGATGAAATGCTATCAAAAGTATTTGAATGGTAGCTAACTGGTTAATATATTTTAGGGTTTAAGTTAACCCGCAATGAGTGTTAACGGCAAGAGAGAATAATGAAATTATGACAAAATATCTAATGGAGTTTAAAACCTTGTATTTATAACCTGTAGAGGGCCTTGGCCCCCATGCCATCTCCAGGGACCCCTCCCCCTAGATACACCTTAGTGAATAAGGTTAGTAGAGGTGGAAGAAATTGAAGAGGAGAGCAGAGGAAGAGTGATGCATAAGCCCAAGTTTATCTTTCCTTTTAGCAGTGTACAGTGTTCATTACACTTAAGAACATTGTGAAAGACTAGAAAATCATTGAAAAAAATACTCCGAAAAGTTATGTAGAGGCTATGCTGTACAGGTTCGGAGAAATATACATCAAAATTTGGTGCGCTTAGTTTCTGTCCATCTTGTTAAGGTAGTTTATAAAGATTTACAAGAATTGGAAAAGTGTACGCATAATGAGGTTGTTAAAAGTGACCATTGCAAGAGAAACCATGACAGCTCTTGACATCATAAAGAAGCCTAGGACATTTGCAAGAGCGTCCCATAACACAACAAGCATCTGAAATATTGAGCTCCAGTATACTACCAACAAATTTAGCTATCATGGCTTTCGATAGATAGGAGAAAAATTAAGCTCACCTTTTCTTCACTGAAATTGTACTGAAATATCGCGTTCAACTACCTATCTTTGTTCAATGCTGACCAAAGCCAGACTCAGCAGACTAGACTAAACGAAAACACTCAGGACGCTTCTTAACTGACTGTCACATGTTGAACTTACTAGTTCCGCAATTCAACCATGAAGCATGCTTTGCTTGCATCGTCATCAGAAGCAAACATTTTCCTCTACGTCCTTCTCATATCCCGTTTGCTGACCTTTAAAAGAGTGTTTGTTTGCCGGTCAAAGTTGATTCCAACGATATTATTAGAAAATGACCATAATTAGTGAAAATTGACAAGGTTTGTCAAAATCAATTGGTAAAAATTGGTTTCAGTGTATTTGGAGCATTTTCTAATGAACTTCTAAATAAAAGCATGCTATTATTAGACGTCAATTAATTTTCTTGACTAATGCTTAACAAGTATTGTAACAACGTTCACTAAATACAACAATCAAGCCTATTCTAAGTCTGAAAGGTCTGTTAGGCAGCCATGCGAAAGATAATTTTTGTCGCTCCATTTTCCTCTTGCCACTATCGTACGTCTAGATATTGAGATCTTGATTGAAATGATCCTGATTGGTACAAAGGAAAAGCGTGCAAAAGTCCAAAATGTATAACGTCCTTGATTGCTAAAGTGAACTCTACCTCCAACACGGGAGGGACTGGAAACTTTTAAAGGGATGGTAAAAGAATCAGTTTAACTGGAGTTAGATCAGAGACCTGCTGTAAATTTCTGTTAATCTTAATTTTGTTTTTAAATATCAGACCCTAAGTTTGTCCCTTTTAATTGCTCACTGTCTTAATCTAGAACTCGCGTATACTAAACAAAAGCCCTAAAATTGGCTAACATGAAAATATCTTGGAGAGGGGGCGGCGACAGTTTTAGCAGTACTGTATATCATTAAGACTGAACTTCGTCTACCAGTCTTTGGTGTTCCTTTAAGCACCCATAACTCCATAGCGACCAATTCGAAATCCTGCAAACAATATATACAATTAATCTTTATCATTAGGTTAAGATATTTCAACAAACAATCGCTTTTCGTACCGTATTTTACCGTACCGTACGTACCGTATTTTACCGTACCGTACCAATTTTACTGTACCAGTGAAAACTGAGAAAACCAAAATTATTGCACATTAGCATGATTCTCTGCTATAAAACAATATTTCCTTAAGCAATTTGAAAGAAATAAGGATATTTCTTTTATCTTTATGTGTTAGTCATCTAGTTCAAAGGCATTCAAAATATATAAACTTTTATTCCGATCAGATCCAATGCAAAGAATGTGATCTGGAATCTAAAACAATGCAACTAATTTTTAATTTAATCTGATGTGATGTAATAGAGATGTTGCTGAATCGGATTTGATGTACTAAATTAACAAGTTAATTCAATCCAATTCGATCTAGTGCAATAACAATGTCATTTAATATCATCCATCCAATGCAGAGACGATGACCTTGAATCATTCTTTTATCTGATGCAATAATGATCATATCCAATCTAATCTGTAGGAAAAATATCTCTAACGCCAATTCCATCTAATGTAATAACAAGATCCTTAAACCTGATCTGATGCAAAAACAATATTTTCAATACAATTCATTTCAATGCATTGGGAAATGCCCTTGAATTCAGTTCGATCTCATATCATCACAAATTCCTTGAATCCGATCATATCTGATACATGTACAATGTCATTAAATTTTATTTACTTTCATGCTATGGCAACGACATTGCATCCGCAGTACGGAAAAATGTTCTTAAATCTGATTTAATCTAATTCCATGGAAATGTCCAAATCTGAAGCGATCTTATGTACACA
>JAAAKM020006971.1:21858352-21873193 GCA_010016025.2 Alatinidae sp. Z8VKAUB7J3 | reverse complement strand
AACGTATCTTGACTATTACACAATATATCGTTTTTAAACTTACTGTAGACGGGTTATCTGTATTAACAATAAGAATGCAACGAGTGCAAAATGTCATCAAACATGTGATATTCATGAAATTGTGACGTCAAACGTAAGTACTTTATTTGTCTCCACTGTTTTTCAGTGTAACATGAAGTGGGCGGAATCGAAACAGCTTTATAACTAGATTTTGTGGCACGTGCCATAAAAACATTAAGTTGCAGGCTACGGTTAATCGATAGACTTATCATGTCATTTAACAGATATAGAGACGCGTGATCCAATCTGTGAAAGGAAAGTACTGTCAGGGCTTAAATAGTACGTGACAAATATCTAAGTAGTTGAGTAGGTCTGTAGTACTCAGTTCTGCATTCTATGATAACACAAAAGGGCAGAGGTCATATGATCATCATGAGGTCATTTGGTCATTCCAATTAATATCGCTTATTCGTCACAATGACGTCACGACGAATTTGCTAAACACTCTTGAACACCTTCATATTTTGTTCTTGAATACCAAGTTACAAAAAAAGAGTCTGGGTCCAGTAAATAACTCGGATGTGATTACCTCGTGAGTAGCAGTTGGCGAGGCATCGAAGTACAGCGTCGATGAGTCAAGCCTGAGGGGACTAGTCTATTTGGAGCAGGATCGTTGGACGAGCAAATAAGCGGTTTTCCTTGCAAAATCATTTGAGTATAGTTGTTATGCCTTTCTAAAAGATGTTTAATTGGCAGCAGCGAGGAAAGAAATGGTAGCTATAGTTGAGATATGTTTATGCGCAAGAAAACAGATTTTAATGCTCTTACTACATCAGCGTTTGAAGTGACAAACTACCGTGAATCATTGGCAGATAGGTAACTCATTTCCAGTCCTTTTTATTCACAAACTTTGCAGTATAACTCGTTCGGAGGAACAAGAAAACAAGAACAAGAACAAGGAAACAAGACATAACTTTTATCTAATGATGAGCCAGGAAATAGTTTCGACATTGTCATAGCAAGTCAGTGCGGAGAAACTGTTGAAATATTTAGCATCGTGTATTTAGATTCGTTTAAGGAAACAAGTTACGCAAATTTAAGGGTGTCTTGACATCGTCCTCCTACCGGCCTACGTCACTCACCATCATAAAAATTATTTCCCTTTCCCCGCGATTTTTGTATTATCAATTGTAAATGCAATCGTCTTAAAGACGCTATAACTTTTATTACACACTAGCTTCCTGATAGAAGCTGTGAATGATCTCAGTATGGTACCCCTTACCCCTTAAGACATTGCAGTATAATCGTCCTTAGATTAATAAGATAAAAAGAGCCATAAATCGTTTTTGTTCCAAAGGAGAATGAACTATTTCAACTGATTTACTGTAAACGTTTTCATTAATACTAGTATGTAAAACAGTTCAAGAAATTACAGAGTATACAAGGAAGATTACGCAAGTATATAAGGAAGAGGGACAACTATACTTGATGCTTTAGTGTCATCAAAACATCGGATAGTTTGAATGTATGGATATACGACTAGATCTTCTTGTCGGAAAATGTTTGTAAAAGGTTTGTTTTTGTCTAGTGGTAGAGGTGCAGCCGATAAGTCAGCCACCAGTAGTGTTTTGGAAACATTTGGATCATCCCTTCCTAGACAGGTCGATGTCCTAAGAAAATTATCCAAATGCATATTCACATTGAGAGGCTCTAATAGGATTATGTTTGCTAGATGCGCTGGTGAATTTCGTACAGTGAGATGTGTGTTGAGGAGACAGGATGTATGGCAGTTGTGAAAGGAATGCCGCACCTACTAGTCTCGATTCTGGGGCTTTTATCCTACCGCACTCTTCTCCTTATGAAACCAAAGAAGCAGCTGCTTTTGCAGTAGGAGCTTCTTATATTACATTTTCCCTAGCGTAAAATTAATAACCATAACAAGGTTAGTATGAATTTGAACGTAAGAGTCTTGTAAGATAAGGCGCCGGTTAGGGTTCAAAATAAAAATGGATCCTTTGCAGGATAAGTTTTTATATTTCACTCTTACGACAAAATATAGGTACATTGATACCTTTCTGTCAATTTCATTAAATTTACCACTTTTTAATTCTTTCTTCCTCTATTGTTATTCTAGTCGATCTTCTCCTCTTTTTCATTATCACTTAATGTTAAAATAACACTAAAGAAATAGAAAATGTGTCAACACCGATGTTATCCCAAAATTATGCTGGAAGCCAAATTTTTATTAATCATTCTATAAAACACAGAAAGGTCCTATTGATCTAGAACAGTGTTCCTCAACGAGGATACGAGGACACCCTTAAGGAGTGTTTGAGGGTAAAATTGAGACAAGGGGTATAAGGGGGCATCGTACAGCTAGGGGGTCTAAAAGCTAATATGATGTTCCATTGCTTTTCTTACGTCAGCATAACAAAATCAAACAAGGGGATAAATAACTGTTGTCTCCGTTTACTAAAACGTTGCAGACATTTTCTTTTTCTGTCGGGTAACCAAAATGGGCCTCGTTGTTGGCTGTTCATTTCACGGTGTACTCATTTAATAACGATGATGTGAAGCAATGCCGAATTCCTATGGACCAAAGGGGGAACGGGGTACTTGAACGTTTTGGTAGCTTAAAACAGCCATTAGACGAGCAGAAAATGTGATATTGCTAGGTGATTGCGGGGTATAGAGATGGAGAATTGCGAGGTCCCAGCGGGCGCTGCGGTTCTGCATAAGACGGCATAAAGCATGGAAGGAAAAGAAAAGATTTGATTTGTAACTTTTCGAAAGTTTTCATTCCTTTCGCGACAGTAAATGTATTTAAGATACTAGTTGTACTTCAAACATGCTATTTAAAATTATTGTATCCATTAATAATCAGCACCATCACTTATAAATCCGACTGGCACTACAGATTCCAACATATATCAAAACATTAAACGGATGCCTTGCCCTTGATGATGTTATTTATAGTTTGTAGTTCCAAATAACTGTTCTGTTGTGATTTTATAAAGAGCACTTTGACAACATGAAGGTTTGTAGTAAATGGATATTCTAAGAGTCTTCTTCAAAGTTGTAATAAAAGACAATAGTGTGCCAGAGTACATGCATCTACAGCCCCTTTTGAGCTACTTTTCGTACTAGCACGAACGTTTATGATTACCTAATAACTGTGTCAATCTTAGAAATTGCGAAGTGTGATTTTGTTATGAAGCAACACAATAGCACAGATTGATCATAATATTACAATGTCCACAGGGGTCTAAATGCAACCATTTTCACAATAACAAATTCGGTTCTTTAAAGTTAGTATGGTTGATAGATCCGTACATTTTAAAGGACATATTATACAAAGACTCCACAGTACCATTATGGTGATTTAACAAGAAGAGCAGCGAGAGAGAGTCAAGGATATACGCTTGGCAGTTAAGATATCTGTAATACTTTCATTACGCTATTAAGTAACGACTGTAACACTAAAGTAAAAGAAATATCCTCTTAAAGAATAGAAATATCCGCTTAAAGAACAGTTCAATCAGATATGTAACAACTAGCTCTAGTGTAAAGAAATCAAGAAGCAACTTTATGATAGAAGAAGGGCAGGTGAAATTTAGTAAGTGTTTTGACCTGTTAGTATTGCAGCAGTAACACTAGTATAGCAAATGAAATTAAGTCATTTGCAATAGCACAATGAATATTACAAAACTTAATTTGTAGCACAGTCATCTGACATCTTTGGTCATTAAGAACACTAAAGGAGAATTAATGAAGGTTCATAGTTGCTGAGTGCGACAAGGCACCAAAGTGCAGGACAGAGAAGGAGAACAGATTTTGGAAAACACTTCCACTTACCAATCATCATCATCACCATTTTTGGCAGCGAAACCTCAAGCGTGTCACCAGTATTTTTTTTCCGTGTTATGCACAACCTCCTTGCAAAAACAATAATGCAGATGTTTTCAACTGATTTCATTATCTTTAATGTGAAACCACTCAAGAAAGTGACGTCACACTTTCGAGAGTTCGCAAGGAAACCATTCACCATGGTTGAAAGATCACCTCACAGCCCTACGGGGTAGCTGTTAGGATCCTTTGTCTTAATTGAACATCTGCATCAATGCATTTTAATTACATGCTTATAGGGAATTAAAATATACATACTGACTCTTTAATGTATGCTAACTATAGCTCTTAATTCAAATAGATCAGCCATTCCATTTTTGATAATCGGGAGGGGGTTCTTTGTAATCTTTGTTGATATTTCCTTGCTTCAGAGGCAACTAATCTGGGATCAACAACAAATCAGAGAATGTAGCTTTTGTCCTAACGACAACTGGGAAAAAATCCTGGAACCCAGGCCAACTTGAGGCGGTCGTCACAGAAGTTTTATTGCACTGCTAATCTGGTTGAGAAGGCAATCTTGAGCGAATTTGTAGAATCAAGGAGGGAATGAGGATCTCTGAAGCCCTAACGTTCCTAGGGTATCCATCGGAATTTATGCTCGAGTGAAATGAAGCTGTAGTGTGATAGGTCCTAGGCAAAAATATTATCATGAAAATATACTAAAGAGAAATTTCTAAGGAGAACAGAATTGAGTAGCGGAGACATCCACTGAATAGTGGAGATGCTGCACTGAGTACTGGGGATGAAGCACTGAGTAGTGGAGACGCAGCACTGGGTAGTGGAGAAGAAGCACTGAGTAGTGGAGATAAAGCACTGAATAGTGGCGACAAAGCACTTAAAGGAGATAAAGCACTGAGTAGCGGATGAAGCACTGTGTAGTGGAGATGTGAAACACTGGGGAAACAATTTTACTGTTGCTTAGGTCAAATTTTAGTAAATAAAATTGCAATGAAACTTTACCCTTGAAGGAGACATTTCCAGATACCTTAATACAATGGGCCCAGTAGAGGTCTTGAAAGAGTTTCCTCGGGTTTACTATTAATGTCCAGATCTTTTTCTTCCTTGCTTGCATTAGTACCATATTTGCTAGCAAAGACGTTGTCATTCTAATTCTTTGGCATGTGTCTATCCTGCGTTCGTTTCCAGGTATTCCATTGTTAAACGTTTTGTCTGTGTGCTGATTAAAGCTACATTGGATAACCTTGGCGTACCTTTTCTTTTTGCAGTGTTAAATCTCGCAAAGACCCTCCAAAGCTTGTTTCTCCGTCACATGATTAAAGGATGATACACGTGGTTTTCTTTCGTGATCTTGATAAGTAATTGCGCTTCTACTCCTCCCCTTTGAAACACTTTTACGTGTTTTAGTCAGCAAATGCAGGATATCAGCAGCATTGGTAGAACCATAATTCTGTTCCTTGAAGTCGTTGACCATAAAACAGGTAATGGACTGTGTCTCGCATGTATGCATTAAAGTTAGCCTAACCGATTAACGAATATTTCTTACACAAAACCCAAAACTTCATAAACATGAAATGAGTGCCTTTAACATTTTGAAAGGCAGTTCCGATTTGCTTGTTGATCTGATGTTTACTTCGCACATCCAATATAATAGGCTGCCAGGGTATTAAAAATAATCGCTTGTGGCAGCCGTTTGTTTGAATGGTTAGATGGTATGGTGGCTTTGGCAATCGCTTTGTTACTGCCATTGAGAAAGACCTCGTCCTATTCCTCATTAACCTATACCCATTACTTTCTTCCAATGCATCATTCAGCAGTTTCTTCAAATACTCCTCTAAAGTGTGCAATCAATATCGTGTCGGCAGCGTTGTTAATACAATGATGTTGCCTCCGCTTACCTTGACATCTGGCAGGTGTTCAATATTCAGTAAAAACAGCGCTGGTGACAGGATGCAACCCTGATGAATACCACTTGTTATGCGAAACCATTCAGCTAGCAGTGCGTCAACCCTATCTGGAACTGACTGGTTGTATTGTATGTCTGCCATTAGCTTTCTGCATGCACAATTGATATCATCAATACTTAATGATGTGAAGCCCTTAAAAATGAAATGTATAAGCTTTATATAAATTTATAATTATTTAATGTTCTGAAAGTGCTATATAAATATATAATTATTTATTATTGTTAAACAACATTGTATAGTATCTTCATCAACTTATCATACTTGAACTAGTCTTTTACATCCTCCTAGTAGCAGCAGAACACTGTTTGAATGTAACTCAATAGCTCTTTCTCATGTTGTACTCAGAGTCAAGCTGGAATTTTGTGCATCCATGCTTTTGATGAAAATAGATTAAACCTTGAATAGAATTGAGATGAATCCTGTTGCTCTGTTTCATATCCTTAGCAAAATGACGAGGAAAACTCTTTTAAAGCGCAACATCTACTCAATACAAGTAACGCCCTAATTTATACTATTCTATTCTATTCTAGTTCTACGATCAGCATGACTATATTTACGGTGGCATACATAGAGTTTTCCTACGGATTTAGATAAATTGGAAGATCGATCTTTCTAGTTTCTCCCAGTCCTCTCCCCGCCCTGTCCCCTTTCCTCGTAGTGAGGCCATGTTGTTACGCACAAAATTTAAATTTGCAATACGCACGTAATGACAATATAACTAAGTCTATTACTTCACCGTGCAACCATCACACTTGCCTTCAGTAACTTAATCGCATTTCGGTCAACAAATCGACTATCAGCAGCTGAAAGCACTCAATTCAACAATCCTTCCAGGCTAAGGAACTGAGCACAAATTCCAGATAGCAAATGATTATTAATTCTTCGCTCAAAATGAAAGTACAACTGAACCAATAAGAGACTAAAGTGAGGAAATTCTCATATTTTGAGACTTTGAAAACAACAATGGGCGCAAAACACAAAGTGTAGTATGGCTGCACAGCTTGTGTAGACACCATACTATGTTTACATTTCAAAGACTTGACAAAAGTTAATAAAAGGGAAGAGAAAAAGGAAAACTGTCAGACGGAAAGGCATTCTATGTCGTTGATTGCTACAAAGGTAAAAGAACAATAAAAGAATAAAAGGATAAGAAGGGGAATGTATAGAAGGAAACAGTTAAAAAACCACCTTGACAAACCCTAACTTTTAAACCGCTTATACGTAACACAATCTTTTGAGCAGTAATCTGTCTTTCTTATTTAGGTCTTGCGCAACACCTTCCATGTAATGAGTAAATTCAGCGTTCTTTTAGAAGGCTATATGTATAATATTTTAAAAGTATTTAAATTCGCGCAGTACTATTTTTCGGGCACCACTAAGTGCGTGAATTTATGAACTGCGTGCATATTTGTCCGCGCGAAAAGGTCCAGAAGCACCTTTTCTTGTTGTTCTTCTAAGAATTAGTCGAGTATTTTGTTATCCTTTAACACTACAAGCTTTCACCAGGGACTATTTATGTTCAAATAGATACCAAGTTGAGCAACTTAAAGCCTCTCCATGCAAATTATCTCTCATTGTTCTACATTTCTATGGAAAACAGCATATCGATGAAGACCAACGGCTGGCATCATGCAGGAATTACTAAAGTTTTGGCAATCGACGCAGCCCTGCAACAAGAAGATCCGTTTATGAAGCTACAAACTGAGCTCGAGTGAACTTTGTGATGTTAAATTAGGTATTGTAAAGGTAAAACTGCCCTTATTAATTTCTTCAAGTTATACAATTACAATAAACAGGTTATACATACTAGGATCCATCAAGAACTGTAGATTGCAAATTATTAAAACTATTTCATACATGCCATATTTGTATACATGCCAGAAGAATGAATAGAATGCTGGTAGAGTGCCCAATTTGAGTTTTAATGTTTTATTGATATTTATATGTATATTGCTTTTTTTAAGTAGGGAGCTGAAGGGATTCGAAACCATGACCCCATGACTAGAAAATGTAAACCTTAACTGGACCATCAAGTCCCATAATTGAGTTTTAAAATTTTCAAGCCAATCTTTGTAGTTTTTCATCCTCGTACTTCCTCCTCCACTCAGTGGGAATGAGTATATTAATCAATTAGGCACTCAAGAATCAGTTAGCATTGTGAATAGAACATGATTTGCAGAGATTTTTACATCAATATATAAGTTTGTGTTTAACACTCCCTGTGGTGTCTGTAAATACACAACATGCATAGTGTTGATCAAGCTGTCTGTCTGATACAAAAATGGAACAAAATACCTCAAACGGCATTCAAGGATGACTAGATGCCATAACATATTTACAGTAATGCCATGGGGCTGGATCAATAACATTGGTCTAGGGAATGGATGAAAGGTTCTCAATTTGATATTTTCATATATTTTGATGTCTCTGGTGTATATGTTGGTTTTACCAGCCAGAAGGATTAACAGCACATTATAGCTGCTCCATAATCAGAAAACATGAGAATCAATGTTGGACCAAACAGCAAGTGTGAAATGGGAAATATTCAAGTTATCTTTGAAGCATCTTGAATGATACATTTTACCTTTTTGGCCTCCTGCGGTGCACTACCCTTACAAAACAACCCTGTTAAATGTATCAAGCCTTGTTATTCCAAACATTAAAGTAGCACCCAACTGTCCATATGGAGTGAATTCAAAATATCAACAGTACCCCTCGTAACATGTGCATAATTAGGAGTAGCTGATTGTCTTATTTAACCCAATATACGAGTAGAGAGTAACTTCGTTTCTAGGAAACAATCTAGGGTGTCAAGGGTATGTTCACATTTTTGAGAGCTTAATTATCCCCTGATTGCTTGGTACCACATACGTTAACCCCCTGGGGAGGGGAACACATCTTACTGACGAGGAGTAACTATGGATCAGTGTTTCTCAGTGGGGGTCGAGAGGTCCCTTAGGGGGGGGGGATATGTGAGATTTTTAGCAGGATAAAGTTTAGACAAGGGATACTAGGGAGATTCAAAGTATACTACGGATGTGAGACCTCCTTTATAAATCCTTTATGGTCGCCATGTTTCCTGACGAATAATTAATTTCAGAAAGATAACAGTATTTACTATTAGTTTTGCATCAAAATACCCAAAACCAAAACAACTACGAAAAATGTTATTCCCGATTGTCTTATAACCCCTTATGAAAAGTTGTTGTGCATTTTACACAAGTTGACAATCTCGTGACAATGTTTTACTTTTTCGGGACCAAGGGGGTGTTATGAAGTTTTGGTAGCGCGATGAGAGTAATACACTTTCAGAGGTTGAAATACGCTGCTATCGACTACTTTACATAAGTTATCTTTGAGACTGGTTTATATATTTAACTGATATACACACATAAGTATAGGGACTATATCAAGACACATTAAACAAGAAAAGACAAGGAGGAGTACGTTACAACTTGTTGGGAGGGGGTATAATATTTGGAAATACTACAGCTGGGAAAGGTTTATGTAAAACACGAAAAAAATCATTACAAAGAGTGCGACTGTACTGTAGATGAAAACTGCTTCGAGGTGAGAGAGAGGACATTTGGTTTCAGAGGGATGCCCCTTGGGAACATACTTTACAGGCACTGCAAAGGTTTAGGGGCATGATTACAACCTCCCTTTATGTGCGGCTATGCCTGTCAGATTCTGCTTAGGGCAGTCAAATACGTGGAATCGCGGATATCGAGACCATCTACACGTCCAGCCTGAAGCACCAAAGGATTACGACGAAGCAAAGCAAATATGAGCCCCTAAACAACGTGGAGTAAATAGATATCGGCATAAGCAATGTAACAGTACATGTTGACATGTAAAATCTTTTTAACATTTTATGCAGATACATGCTTAAGTTAGGCACTTATTACTTTGCGGCAACGTCCACCCTACGAACTACAGTTCTTTACGAAGGAAGTGTGTAACCAAATATGTCGAAGTAAGAAACATAACTAACCGGTGAAAATAAAGATGTTCTCTTCCTGTAAGCTTTCCCTTTTTACCTCTTTTGTTGGAACAGTTAAATGCTGAACAAGAATCTGGCATATTGAGCTGAAGTCGAAATCAGATAGCATAACACCGAAGAAGTCACCACTGCGAGCACTACTGTTCGCTCTCAAATTTCGCGCGTTTTTCTCCTGTTTTCTCTACCATCTTGAATTTCAAAACCGGTCACGCTAAATTGGGCCATTGATCAGTCTTGCAAATAGAAAGTCATTGGGTACATCTACAATGAAAAAACGGGTTTGATACCAACCTGACCGGGAAAAGGAACAATTGATGTTTATTTTAGCAAAACAATGAATTGGGGTACCATTGTAGGCTGTTAATTCGTAGCTAGCAGGTTGAAGGAATGATGATATTGGTGGAGCATCAGCGTCTAGCTTTCCAGGAAACATTTGCTTGAAGGTTCGTAATGGTCTATTTTAGGTCCATTTTTGTGATCCCCCTAAACCAAAAAATGTATACATATTCCTGGTGTTGACAGGGAGGACACTTTAAGGAAGGATGTAAAACCTTCTGCATTATACGTACAACGAACACTTCTCTAAAACGTAGTCAGTAGCACAAGTACAAGGGTAATAAAATTCATGGTCGTCACCTGATTGAACACTGTTGCAAGCCGACTAGAATTATTCTCGATGAATTTCAAAAAAATTAAAAATTCAAAGTGTTCATCGACGAAGAAACTAAAAATAGTTGAGTTGTTAACTTATTAAATTTTTTATCCTCGCTATAAATATACGTTTAAACGAATGTAAGAAGATTTCGTAGTTGTTGTCATGTTACGAAACGTTTTACTCTACTTTTAGACACATTTTTATGTTAATTGATTCTTACCCTGTGCTCTTCATGCCTTCGTAAAAATGATCTCTCTTGTAACTTATTTTATTTACCGCATAAACCATTTCCACTGTATTTTATGTTTTATGTTTAACTTTTTTAACCTAAGAAACTATTTTGTGAATAACTGTTAAACGTGCTAATCTTTTATATTACGAATTTCCTAATGCATGTTTTACTGGGAACGTAGCGAAGCGATTTTACTTGGCATTTATCCTTGAACATGTTTCACAGTTACCTTTGAAAATGTTTCGATGAAGTGAGACGAAAGCACCCAGGAAGAAAATATTTATTTTAAAACCGTGTGGTTTTGCTCTCTCGGGTTATCTTCATGAAACAGTTCATCGAATATTGCTCCATGGCATAAAAAAGAAGTGTAAAGATTTAAAGGTAGTAAGTTTCCCATATTACGTAGGAATGACGGATTTTGAAAGGGATATAAAACGATAATACATCAATTTCAATGTCATATATATTTGAAACTTTAAGCGGTGTTGTATTATTAACTCCATAAAACCCATTTAATTGGTGTACTCATTGCATGTCTAACGGTACGTTCCAGTCAGAGAGCAGAAGAACAGATGCATCACAAACACGCCGCGTAAAACGTTCTCAGTTCCCAGTCTCCGGATGCCCCTGTTCCTTAGACTTCAACCAGAGAAGAACCATGTTCCTGAGACTAGTTCATAAGGACATTGTGATCGTACAACGCGTTAGCTTTAGAGTGAATGGGAAATAATGCTTGTAACTGATGAGCGTCATTCCTTTATCAAGATTTGCCTTATTTAGGTTTTGAAGGGAGGCGAGCCGCAGGGATATTTCTGCGGCTAGTTAATAGACAAGATAATTATTTTGCTCTTTTTCAAATTGAGGTTATATCTGAATGATGGTCAGGGCCAAATTTTGATATTAGGAGTGCATGAAGTTTTAAAATAGAATTTTGAACTAAACAAATCATAGCACAAATTAATTCCAAATTTAGGGTAACTCAAGAGAAAAATTGAAAAGGCTACCATTTCATTGTAATAAACGTTCAAAAAAGCCTGCTTTTCGATGATGGTTTGTTTTTGTATAGATCCTGGGATATGCCATGTAACATGTAGCTTTATCCCAGTCTGAAAGTGCGTCCAGATACTTACTTACAGCTGCCTCTTTCTAAAAGTGTTTATTTCAAATGTTTGGTGACCGAGGTCAGCAATCTTTTAAGTTCATTATGATGTTTGCTGCGGCGTTTATCCAAAAAGCTTAAACAGATTGTAAAGGAATAGAAGAATTCGAAACTCTGCGTCAAAATGATCAATCGATAAATACGAAAAGTTAGTAAATTTTATTACTCTCGTTATTAAAAGTCCTCAAAATTTAAGTTAACCAAGTTAACCCATTAATGCCTATGGCAACCTGTACGGGAACATTTACAAAAATCCCCTAAGTTTTGCCTAAAGTTGGAACTTTTACGTGTTTGTGAAATGTAAGTTGTAGTTATCTATTTATTCATCATAATTTAGGATACATTTTTGATAATCAGTGCCGAAGAAGCATGTGGACATCTTTAAACTCAAGTTTTTATTTGATAATTCATTACTTGTCACAAATTTCTATCAAAAACTTAAGTGATTACTTAAAAACCTTCTCGAATAAGCGTTTGAGCGCATAGTTGATTGATATTACATTTTCATTGAAGAAATATTATCGAAATAGTAATGCACTAATGACGAATGATCCGTAACTTTGCCAAATTGACATTTCTGTCGTGTATTCACGTCTTGATAACTTTGTAACATCGGTTGTCTGTTATGCTATTTAATTTCTTGCAGCAGCTCTTGTTATTGAATATTCTAAAGGATTGCAATTGATATATTAGCCAACAACATCGACTCACTGTTCTTTGAGATATTGATTTAAACTTGATAACCCTTATTTTCAGATATACTCTGAATCATTTCTGGAAAAGATGAGTAGAAAATTAGAAATCGTGACTTGTTTAGTGTTAATATACTCCTGATCCCACGTGGAGTGTGCTGATGTCAACCCTAACCACAAAAGCAACTCCAATGTCATAATCGGAGGAAAGGAGCATGTTAAGACACCATTTACAGTTGAAAACTGACCCGACCCAATCACTAGTTTTTGACAATTTTGTGAAAACAATTGTCAAATCATCTCGTGAAATATTATAATTGCTAGCCACAAGTGAAAACAGGGTTAATTTACTGTCCTCTAAAAAATGTACACTTCCTATCCATACTGAATTTAATTGGATTCGCTACTCTCACAGGATGTACAAGGAACGTTGTAAAGTTGCCGTCCAGCAGTTATGAACAGCCTCTCCTGTAATAAATTTTATGGAGCAAATAAAAGTTGCCGGTATATTTTGTATTGACGTGGTGGGATGATAACATAGCATAAAAGGCTGCATGGAGAAAAAGTAGGACCACGAGGAATCGAATCCCATACTTTGTCGCTGCAACGTGATATGCTAGCCATTACACTATTTACACCTTTTTTTCGGTTGATGTCACTGCACAGCTTCCTTGTAAGGGGCTTAAATGAATGGGAGTTGAGATGTTGGCATCTTGGGTTAGAGAGGGAGAGTGATTAGAGGGGGCGTTACACCCTAACTACCCCGCTTGTCTACCAGCTTTAGTTACGATATTGTTAATGCAAGGGGGTTAAGAAGTTGGTAGAGGGGCTAAATGATCTACTTATGGTTTACATTTATATATATCTATATTCTTGGTTTACACTCTTACTATAGACCCCCCCTCCCCCCCGCTTTTCTTAAGTGTTTAGAAGTGGGATTCATCAAATTTTTAAAGCAATACACTTTAACAAGACTATAAAGAGAAACTTATGAAATAATAAGACTGGAACGTGATCAAATCGATCACTCAATACGTGTCTCTCATTATTGGAACACCCCTCTCCCCCTTCATGTCTACGGTGCCCTATATCGGACATACATTCAAAACTGACATTACTATATTTTTATACTTTATGTGCACTTTTAGTATAACTCCAGTACGTATCGCATTTTCCATCAGTATCTATACCAAGTACATTTTTGGGCATTAATGGGTTAATACTGCTACTAAGCATAGGAAAGGTTCGTAAGGCACATGCTCTGCTTTACGACATTTGAAAGGAAATTAAAAATTTTGTTTTTCTCTGAAATGTTTTGTAATTGTGTGGCTTGAGTGTTGATGGTTTTCACTTACCTAAAGTAAGGTCGAAATAATGTTCACAATACACTGCCAAAATGTTTCATGTCAACAATTAAGCATTCTTTTATCCATTTTCTCTTTGCCAGAATTGTGGACCTTCAGTACGATGCTTTATCGCAAGTGGACAAGAAAGCTGGGCCCCCCATTGTTATTCTACATGGGCTGTTTGGATCAAAACAAAACTGGCGTTCAATTTCGAAAAAGTTACAAGCAATGACAGGCAGAGCGGTAAAGTAGTGATTTACAAGACGTTTGTTGATAATTGTTGTGTAACTATTGGACATCTGATCATCCGTAATATGGTATGAAAGTGAAAAAGCCAGATCCTGGGGTAACTCCTACAATTTTGGGGATAAATATTTAAAAAGCCTTACTGAACGTTACTTTTGTGAAAGTAGCACATTATTTTTACCAAAAGCTGTTTATGCCAGGAGAGCCAAAGGATTATATATGGTACGTTTGAGTTGTTAGTACATTTTAACCCAAAATTTGCATTTATCACAATCTTAAAAAATGAAGATGTTTGATTGTAATTTTTTGCCAAAAACTCTATTGTTTTAATTATGCATTTATCCAACCTGGCTAAACACTACACGCAGGAGTTTTCCAAGCATCGTGTTGGAAATCACTGTCAATGTTATCTTCTCCAAGGTACAATATGAGATCCATTATCACCAAACTGTGAGGGTTCTACATCCTTACGGGTTTTCGTGGGTGTTACATGTTTGTTTGTTTTGTAAACATGACATTAATAAGGATATTCATGTTCGTTTTTGCGCCCACGTTAAGCGCATGCTAAGGACAATACTGAGCCTGACCTAGCCCCATCAAATTTCTTGGCCAAGATGTCGTCAATCGTGCATTGACAGCAGATCTGCTGATAGACCTTCCATGCAATGTACGTTTTG
>JAAAKM020006971.1:21838790-21858252 GCA_010016025.2 Alatinidae sp. Z8VKAUB7J3 | reverse complement strand
CTTCAAGACTTCGCCAGGTCTTTGTACTTTGTGACCTGCAGTATACAAAGACCTGACGAAGTATCGAAGAAAATACATCGTCCTACCTTTGGAAAATATCATATTGTATTTGGCGGTTCATTGCCAAATGACACAAACAACAAAAGACCAAACTCCTGCCGAACTTAAGGCACTTTCATTTAACCTAATATCTATTCTCTGCTACAACTCTTGTCACTGCTACAAAAGGCACTTGGCGAACAATCAAGCTTTCATCAATTTTCTCGCAGACACTTTTCTAGAAATTTATCAATTGAATGACAAAACTGGTGACTCGAAGCTATTATTGATGTTATTCTTTCAATTTATGATGTGACACATTTTCACAGATCTGCCTTGTAGAGAACAAGATCATAAAAATGTCACGAACATATTATCATGCTATGATTACCGTGGTATGTGATATAATTCGGCGGCCACAGAGGATCAAATTAAACAGGCCCGAGAAACGCTTTTACTTGGAATTCATGACCAAAAAGGCATCCTATGTATTAATATATACGACAGAAAGTTTTGATGGAGTTGCTGGAACCACTGTTCTCAAACCTGAAAGTTTTACCGCAACAATCGACTCAGCTCAGTGACATACTTATCGTACTTTTTATCAAATTCAAGCATGGCAATCTCTCAATCAGAGACCCCTAATGAGCAGTGGGCCAACTGAAACTGCTAAATAGAGCAAAAGAAAGTTGAGAGCAAACTTCCTTTCAAGATGACTCAACCAGCACTTCACTTCACTACAGTGAGCTGCCACAATCTACAAAAAAATTGATCTGATGTTGGATACCTTAAATGACTGAAAACAAATATCTTCTCCCCTAGAAATATTGTCGTAAGATCTTAAAGAATGCATTCAAAATTTTTTACAATTTGCCTGACTTTCAACCTTAAATTGACTGTGCTAGCTTTACCGAAGTCCAATCTGCAACTACTCCCAGAACTCTTTAAAAAACTGTAGAGATTCTGTTAATGCAACTTTGCCAGTCGACCATTGGTCAACTAATACTTCAGAGTATGCGATTGACGGTCCTCTTCCACCGTTTTGATATAAATTTGCCTCACGTCGAGGGTATTCTTTTACTCGTAACCCAATATAAAAGCAAATAAAGTTGAATACAGTGTTTAAATTAGGCACGTAACCAGCCGTCAACGCAAGGATGGCAGATATATTTCATTGTTATAAAATCGGATTTGTGAGGTATCCCCCCTCCTCTAGTTCCGAAGCGATAGGCTTGATTCAAGTACACTCATTATATTTGTTAACTCTAGCTTCTGCACACTTTTTCAGACGTTCTGAAACACTTGGTAGGGTAGGGGCCCAATGATTTGTAACTGCCAATAAGTACAAGAAATATACTGTGTGAAATAAATAATAATTTCTATGCGTCTGCTGATTAACTTTATATCTTTGGTACTGATGAAGGCTCGAAGCCGAAACACAATAAATAATTATAATTTATATATTGCCCCCTTAACCATTAAGCGCAGGAGAAAACATGACAAGATTGACTTGAAATTTTCTTACCTTAATCAATAGGACTTGATCGTGCAATGGTTAAGGTTTAGGTTTCAAATCAATGGGCGGTGAGTTGGAATCCCCTCAGCTCCCTTGATGAATAAAGCAAGCTATTGTGGTAGTGCTCCACTTATGAGAAATATATGATAAATGCTCTGTGTCTGCTGAGTACGTAGTTAATATATATATATACTAAAACACTAAACTCTGGCTCTCGCGAGCTTTCGGAAACTAGTTTCCTTCATCAGGCACCGAACAGTTGATAACCTAGTCCTTAAAAAAAAAATCTATGAACAATAAAAATCTTGTTTACAATAAGCCTGTTTTCATTTAAAATTGCCTTGGTAAAATTCCTACAGCCTAACAATATGAGATTCCTTAATGGCAGGCTCGTGAAGAAATTTAGGCATAAAGGGTGATGATATATATATATATATATATTCAGCAGACACATTTATTTCAGATTTATCATGAGCGGAGTATTGCCACCATAGCTTTCTTTTATCACTAAGGGAGCTGAAGGGATTCGAACCCACGACCCACTGGTTTTGAAAGCACAATTCTTAACCATTACACCATCAAGTCCAATTGATTAAAAGCGAGAAGTCAATCTTGTCATGTGTTCTTCTCCACTCAGTGTGCATAGGAAAATTGATTAATTATTATTATTAATTGTGTTTCGGCTTTGAGTATTTGTCAGTGCCAAAGATATATAAGTACATAGATAGCTGACAACATATATGTACACATGTTCTCAGCAGACACATATTGATAATTCTCAATTAGTGGAGTATTGCTACAATAACTTACAATATTAGGGAGCTAAGGAAATCTCACACCACACCTCAAGCACCCGATTGTCAGGCCTAACAACTTAACGTGTAGATTTTTAGTGTCCATCTTTCGCAAATTCTTCTCCACTCAGTGGGTACGGGGAAATTAATTTGTTAATATTTATTGCGTTTCGGTTTTGAGCCTTAATCAGAGAAAATCAGCAACTGCTCAACTAAAAACATAAAGATTTCTAAAGGTTAATACCATTAAACCTCTTTGTCAATGGAGATATCAAATAAACATTTAAGTAATTTATTGCACATGGCTATCACGCACATTCACCTAAATGTTTTGTAAAAATAGGGGTATCTTTAATATACATGCATGTACATACAGGCAGGGTGGCAGAAAACCGGGGAACGCGGGTACGCCGCTCTCTCGAAGTTAGCCCAAGTCAAGTGAAACGCGACCTCAAGCCGTTTAAGTTATAAAAATCGAGGAATGGAGATTGCACAGCGTTGGTAAAGTTTCTGTTGAAAGTCTTATTGAGGGCCTCCTCTCAAGGTAACTACTGACACTAAGGAGCGGAACCAGTAAGAACTCCCTGAATTTTCATGCCATTGTAGGTACAATACACTTAATTATGCAACAATGTAAATACATGATCACACAGGAAATTTGGTCGTTATTTTTCTCGTTCCCTCGAAGTTTTCAGTTTTCTGCCACCCTGCATATAGGAACACATATCCTTATGTTCATCGGTAAATATGCGGAAAAGCACTGCTTCGCGTAGTGGAGCATGTGTAGTGGACATTATACCTTCTGATTTTGTTAAGGCAGTGGAAAACGTACTTTAAACCTATGGCAATTCTGTCGTGTGGTTAACAAGTGGACTGCTGCTTATGACATTAGGTGTTGGAAGAGCTATATAAGCAGAGTTAAGAAATGAACAAATTTCTAATGTTTTACAACATGCTTTCATTCTTCCCTCCAGTTTCTGAGATTTGAAACTTGCATGATGCTACATCCTAGATATATAATGTCCAAGCAGAAACGTAAAATGTAAATTGTAAACAATGTCTCTAAGACATACTAAGACACTACAAAGACTCTAAAAATAATGATGGAAAAGAGAATTATTGAAGAAGTATGCGGCAATGTTGTCCAAATATTGCTTTTAAAATAATCCTATCAAAATTGCCTTGCAGCTTTCCATTTTTTTTGTTAACAGATGATCTTAATGTAGGGAGTGTACCTCCTCGCAATAAGATTACTTCTCTCTTCTTTTTGTAGGCAAATACGTTTCAAATAATTGAATGCTTTGAAAGAATTGAGCTAATCAAAGGTAAATATTGCTCTTAATAGTAAATTAGCTTTTAAACTTTAAAATCCGTGCTTTCTTGCGCGAGAGAGGAGAACAATATATTTGACATGAGCAACAACGGGTAAGGTATTAAAAGGAAGGCATCACATGGTTAAGAAAGGAATGAAACGAGATGCTCCTTTGACAAGGACATGCTCTCATTATAAACACTAGCTCTTAAAGTAGGATGTAATCATAAATGTTATACATTCTTTAACAGATCATGCATCCCGTATTAAAGTTGATGCTTCAGCCAACCACCTTGTTATGATGCTCTGCTCACATCCACCCAGACATGGTAAATCCTATTTGGCCGATAGCCACAGACAAGGAACAGACTTAAACTAAAGAGAAAGTATCATTGAGAAGAGAGGATTTGAAATGTTAGATTTGAAAAAAAAACTAGAGGAATAGAAAATGTCACCACAGATGATACTCTCGAACTTTAATGGGGTTTGGATTGATGGCGGGCCGGAGGGCAGTTCTTCCTTGCTCAAGTCACATGGCGCAGAGAGGGTGGTCTCCAATTGCGTTGAGCTGGATGTTGATGTCCACCGGTGGATGATTGGGAGCTAATATGGCGGCTAGGGAAAGAGAGTATGTTAACATCGGAGGTCACCTAGCTCAGTTGGTAGAGCGCACACTGCGAAAGGATGGGCCACGGGTTCAATCCCGGGTGGTGACATATTTTCTATTTCTCTAGTGTTCTTTTCAAATCTAAAGAGAAAGTACAGAAAGTTTCCTTAACATAATTTGGATTTCGAGTTTATCAGTAATAAAAAGGCTTCACTAACAGCTTACACGTGAATGAATTCCCATCTTAATAGAAAGTTACTCTTGCATGCTATTTCTGCCGATAAGTCGCCCCATGAAACAAAACTTCGCTTCTTTATTGAAGTCCTCACTATAATACGGCTTGGTCTCTCGTTAGTAACTTTGAAAGTTAATTGAGTTGTTGGAAGAAAGGAGTGGTTACAAATTACATAATTGTTTCAACTGTGTTTATAAAATCAAATTAATGACAAGCTGTAATTACGACTTTTTAGAAATCACGTGTTTCCACCATGACAATGCATTCTCAGGTGCCAAGTAAACAGAGTCTTAATAAACGACAAGGTAGGAGATATTTTCCAAACATCAATAAATGTGGGGAACTCTGTCTCCTTTTAGGTTACATAAACGCGTTTTATTAACATAACAGGTGACAAACATTATTCGGACTAAATAAATAATTAAATGCTTGAACAGTGCTCAGGAGTTTTCCTCGGAAAAAAACAGGGGTGCCTCATCAGATTTATAGAAGGTAGCAAGCTAGTTGGTTATACTTAACAAGATGCTTAAGGAATTTAAAGGAAAAGGTGTTCGCCGATTGCGGATTTAGAGGATATTGACGCGGTCTAAGGCGTAAACATGGGGGACTGGGGAACATGTTGCCAACTTGTCACGAATATCTATTTTGAGACTCATTTTAATCTTTAATAAAACTCTTAGAATGAAAAGCCTTGGTTCATATCAGTAATGTAGGAGACATTAGAGATATCGAATAATGTTCTTGTAATGATTGTTTGGAATACGCTTTTACGTTGCTTGCACAATATTTCCTACAATAAAAAGTAAAAAGTTAGCCACATATGTTTCATATTTGAATGTGTCTACAACAGCGATTATAGAGGAGAAAAGTAAAGAAAGGAAATAAGGACATCACTCATTGCTACTACTGCTGCAAATCACGCACTGTCGTCTAAAATCCCACTATGGGAATAAGATAAGAGATAAGATTGGGCGTGCATCTGTCTCGATAAGTGGTGGGGAATGGGAAAGGACAACCATGCAACCTTGTGCCAATCTTTAATAATGTATATAAGTACAAACATAAAAGAAATCGTCAGCAGAGTCCAACATCTTGTGGAGCACGGCCACGAGGTAGCAAGAAACTATTCAAAGGGAATATTGGGAGACAAATTATAGTCGTCCCCCTTTGCTAATAGTCAAGAGAAGCCAGTCCCTCCGTCTCCGAATGATTCACGCCTGTAACTAACATATATTCACGCCTCTAAGTAAATGAAACCTGGAAAGAGATAACTCCAATCATGCACCTATCTCAATAAGTGGTGTGGGACGGGAGAGGACGACCATGCAACCTCGTGCGTACAATTATCATTCTGTAAGGGTTTGTCAAGTCACAGCCTCATTGTAATCAAAGTCAATTGTGCCACTTTTGCACTGTTAGCTGAACAGCATTTTCTAAATAACTTATAAAGAATAACCCAACTTCGATTCGTATTGAATGTTTGCCGACTTAATCAAATAGTTCATTAATGTACCAATATACGATCCAAATCGTGTAGTAGAAAAGGGAAACATTTAATGACGATATATAAGAAAACGTCTAGAACAGCTGCACAGCAGCGGAGAGGCACATGTTAATAAGTTTTGTTTTGCTGTATATGATGACGAAGTACCTCTTTGTACTTCTTTTAATAATAGACGATAAGAGTTCATACTTATAATACAAGACGTAGTAAGGACCTTATTGTAGAAAATGTAAACTTAAAAAGCACCAAGTGTGTCGTTTCTATAACGAAGCATCAATTTTCAACGCTTCAAACAAACAAAAATATAAAAAGGCGTAAACGTAAAATTTTTAGCTGCCATCTTTAAATTTTAGATATACTATTATTATAAAATAAATATTTATCGTTGTATATAATTTTGGTAAACTGGAAAAATTCGTTCAGTAAAACATGGGACTAATAAAATTGTAACATCATGATAAAAACGTCTCAAAACCAATGGCTTTAGCAACGACTAATCTGAATTACAGGCTTCAATATCGTAGCAAGTTTGTCATTATCTAACTAATACGTGCTTTTGCCAGTCAGTGCCAACTTCATAAATTGTGACGTCTGCATTGCTATGTGTTTCCAATGTTTACGGTTTTCACAGGGAAAGCAAGATACCAATTAGTACAGGTTTGTTAATGCATGGCCATCTGGTTTTGAAATTGGATCAACAATAACATAATTTGTTTCGTACAATTTGACGTCTGTCGGTAGTAAGGGACTTCTATTACGTTGCCCTTTAAAATCCTCGCTTTAAAGAATATAAATGTTATTTTATAACAGGCCACAGGGTGCCTTTACAAGCCTAAGTTGTCTCAAAGTGTACAACATTTGCTTCAGCTTTGATGAAAATAGTTTTAGATGCATGAAGGTATCTCTCTCTGTGGAAAATAAAAAAAGAGATAATCGTGTTTAATGCAGCTGCTCATTCACGTCAGAAACCACAGAAATGGATCTTGGGCTTTAATTGCCTTAATGGAGTACTAATAGCTCCAAATCACCATCTGCCAAACTACATTAACTGGTTAATGCCACGTTAATCCCGTTATGCTAGGATGACGTGCTGACGGTGCTAATAGCTGTGATGCAGTGTTTACACCTGCTTTTCAAGTTTCAGCACTTTTAAAAAGTAGGCAACCTTTAACAGAATGTAGGAGAACATTGGAAATGAGACTGGACATGAACTTGAGGCTTTCTGTTTACGTTACCTTCAAAGCAGGTATTGTAAGACGGAAATCATTGCTATGTTTTTAAGGCAGAAAGATCGCAAGATCGCATGGAAGATTGTAGGTTCAGAGAATAAGACATTCCCCAGTAAAGTTTGAAATCATGTTTAAAGGTGCTTTGGGGAGTCGCTTAATTTCAATTGGCAAAGAAATGCCCATCGATGTATGCTAGACATCTTCTTACCTTATAATGCTGCCGTTCCAACTATACACCGACCCTTTTAAATTATGTTAAATTATACAACCCAGAGTACTATAAATTACAATGTAAAATATACAAAATGTTCGGGAAATAGAAAATAAAGAGAATCTGCATTATTTTAAATGTGTACTGGGTTAAAATGTTCAATTACTCTCTCTTACATCACTCTAAAAATGTCTGTTAGCAGGGTTGTAATTTCTTTGCTTTGAATCTTGCCTGCTTGTAATTTCAGCCTGATGACATTATTTACAAAAGGTTGGCAAAATAACTTTGACGGTTACTGCAAACATTATGTAGCCTCTTGTTGTAACATCTGTTCCTGTAAAGGTGTGGCATTTCATCCTGTTCCATGAGTGTGATATTTTCCCACAGAATAAAGGAACGTTTCTAAATAGAAAACTCCCAAATTAATGCAACAGTCATAGTTTGAAGTAGATGAAGTATGAAATTGCTTTTTTGAACTTTCAAGCTTTTGTTTCTCAACCTTACAATGTTGTACCATTGCCTCTTTGATTGTTATGTTTAGATGCTACCGTTGTTTGGATTGTCGCTTTCAACACAGACAAAACAGATGGTAACTCTAAACAATAATAAGCACAGTAAAAATCTAAGCCATTCTCATGAAGTGACTTTTGGCTGAAAATATTGACCAGTCTTTCCCAACAACTATATTATTGTCTTGAGCAGATCCAGGAAACTTATGCATGTTAGAGACTTAACTCGTAACCTGTGGAAAGCAACAGCATAGGCAAGGAGCTGCCATGCCTTAAGTGGAACGCCTATGACATCACTTTGTGAGGTCTGTTAGACACGAATCTCTCTTGGCATCAAGAAATCTTTACAGCTAATAAGTAATAACACATGTTTCGCCCATTCTCTGACAGTTACCACACCCATAGGTCATAGTACAAAATCTGTTAATATTATTTCTCTATGACATTGTAAGGGCTAGGCTCTACACCCCAACCTGTGTACGCCACTAGTGGCAAATTTCAGTGGTAGATACTGAGGTATGAAACTTATGCATTGATAAGCATCGCTTGCATTACATTGAGTTAAAGTAAAGGATTTAGCATAGACATAACCATATTGAGCAACCGTTATGATTGTGATGCCATTGCCTGAAGTGGACATGGTACACCGTAAACTCAGGAGGCGGAACCGAAGTTGAAAGCTATTTTATTCAAAATCATCCCTCCTTTTAAAATTTATCTATCTTTGATCTTCTCATGGTAACCCGGGAGAGTAATTAAAGCGTTACTTCACAAACATTTTTGGTATTTGATAAGGTCTTCTTACGTGTAATAATGTTAGATAACGTGTTACTTTCATTAAACAGATACGAGGATAACTATAAATGCAAGATAGCGTTTGATAACGTGTTGTATGAGTAATGCCTTGTAGCAAATTTCATTGCAACCTATCCCACCAAAATTCGTACGTTATTGAATAATCCTAACAGTCTTAACTCTTGGAATAAAGTAAGTTATAATTTGATATCTTGAGGAAGGAAGTAAGTTAAAATTCATGAATAAGTAGTTTGTTTTCTATTTCCACAGAGGGATAAAATTAATTGTTGTATTAACCACACAATTAAAATGAATAATCTTTTATGTCATTGTAACATACCTCATGGCTAAAGATGGTTTAGGAGACTCTGAAGTATAAAACTAAACGGGATAAGAATGTTGTTTCGTTGATCTCGCTCATCATTAGTTTCACCATCTTTCTAATCATTATCTTTAGAAACATGGTCATTGTACAAAATATCATTATTCTTGAAATAAGGATTGTTTTAATGTAATATGTTGTGGTAGGAAATAAGTATAAATTCATGAATACGAAGTTGATCCTTTATTTCTAAAGAAAGTTAGTAATGATTGTTTTATCGACAGCGCAATTAAAAACAGTCTTCTTCAAAGGTTGACTGTTTAAACTTGAATTTATGCGGTAAAATAATGGTACGTCAAACAGTTTTTTAGTAAATTTAGTATTCATATAAAGCACATTCTATTCCAGGTATCTTATAAACACGGTCGGTGTAATCTTTCAGCCATACTGTTTGGTATGAACAGTGCCGGTTTTTGGCAAGAAGGAGCCCTGTGCCGAAACGAGATTTGGGGGCCCTATTTTTAGTCCTTGTAAAAGTTGGTCAATATTTTTTTTTTGGCTTCACTGAGCTGTGCAGAGCCCTCAAATTTCTATCTTAGGTGCGGAGCCCTGTGCCGCGGCACAGTCAGCACCACCTAAAACCGGTACTGAATATGAAGACTTGAAAGAATAATGCGTCGAAACAACGATGACACAGTATGTTTGCTGTCCTAAATTTTTCAAAATTTATCCTACGGGTATATAATCTTTAAATTCAAATTTGTATTGCAAAACAGATATCTTTAAAATTGCAATGATGTGCTTGTAAACCCAACACTTTGCGGGTGTACAAAATGTTGGGCCTCCGCTTCAAGAAGGAGAGGGGCGTATCCCCTTACAACCCCCATTGATCAATGCCTATGGTCACCATTGTTGTCAGGAACAAAAATATCATTTCATTAGCCTATTGTTTACGTGCCTCTACGCAAAAGACTTGGCAGGAACCATTAATATTTTGTTCCTTCTTATACTTTGTTTCCTTTCAAATTTTTTTCCTTGTATATTTCTTTTCCTTTCACTCTACAATGAGCAGGTTTTTCTAAATCAGGTGCTTCAGACCATTGTCTCCCAAAAGTAAAATAAGGATACTACCATAATTTACTGTCTGGACTTGAGATAAACGTGAGTGCCCTAAAAGTTCTACTACAACTAATTCTATCTGAATTAGAATTTTTGTTTTTCCAACAATAACATGAAGTATCAATAATAACATTATCATATTGTTAATTGTTGCATAAATGTTACAAAGTTTCATAAATGACTGTTTGATCTTGATACCATATTTTTGTCATGATAACTAAGGACCTTTCGAACTGCTCTCCTCACAACAATTCTTAAAATTAAAAGTTAAAGACATAACTTGGTGTGGTCAAACAACCAGAGATGGTCTACCACTACCCAGCTGCTACACGACTCTGTTTACTTTAGCCTCAAAAAGAAATCAGTATAAAAATAAAAAAGATTTGCAACTCCTCTACTCTGTTTACATTTTACTTTTCCCAATTATATTCCTATTAATTCCAATGTAGCCACTAGATGCAAGAACCTGTTGCAACGTATAAAGCTTGCCCAAGCAGGGAGCTAATTATGTATCACATCTTAATTTTCCATGTAAATATATAAGAATTAAGCATTGAGAATGTTAAGATTCCGCGGGTGTAGCATAATTTAGTTCAAGTAGATTAACTGTACTTGACGTTTTTCTCGGTACATACGCCAACGAGAGTGACTGCTGACAACAGGAACAAACTTAAAAAATAAGGCTACTGGTGGTGATGAGAATTGAGATAAACCGTTGATTTACCTTGATTTATGAACTGTTTAGTGCTGTGTGTGAGTCGGTGAGTCGGTGTTGTTGATGTGGTAGACCCAGGATACGATCCCAATCAGTGCCATACGTATTCATGCTTTTCTCGTAAACATAGACGTTCTGAGATGGCTAGTGTCTTCCTAAGTGATCATCTACACATACACACATTTATAAAGCATTAGCACAATAGATTTTCACTAAGGGAGCAGAGGGGATTCGAACCAACGACTTATTGATTTGAACCCAAAGCAGAACCATTGTACCATCACGTCCATTTATTAAGATCCAATATCCGAATGTCCAATGGTAATTATAATTTCTGTTATAGTCAATCTATTATATATATATATATATATATATATATATATATATATATGTATATTCTCAGAAGGCACATTTCAATTATATATAATGATTTCTTAGGTCCTCTGAGGTCCATTTCGTTAGTGTATCTGCCCGACTGAATAATTGACCTGATTTATCTATCTCTGAAACTTGTTAAGTTTCAATTAGATGTATTATTATAATTTAATTGTCAACAAAAATATGGTTTCAGTATATGTATCACTTTACACCGTGCCTTGTATTTTAAATAGACTTTCACATAAAAATTGTCTGACTCATTTCCGATAGCTTAGTCGTAACAATTTCTGTAGACATTTCTGTCGTATCTGTTTGATGATAAATACATCAAAGCGTTCTCCAACTGTTAGTGGGCAGCAGTTTGTGTATTGTACTTTCTAGAACACACGAAGCAATGGAATGAATGCGAGCAGTTTTGAGCGAAACATGTTCCTTGTACAATAAATAGTTGACCCACTTCTGATACCACTGATACACTACCATGTCTCTAAGGTAAGAACTGAATATTAGAACTCAAAGCAAAATGTAGGCGTCAATGTTTACTTTAAGTCATTGTTGATACTTTTTGTAAACACAGAAGCATCGACAGGACCGCATACAACATATGTAGTAAATAGGTAAACATTAGATTTATAATCAATGATTTAACACTATACAATTTATCTATAAACTTACTTAAGCTATTTACTTCCTAGATTAAAAGTAGTATAGAAGCATAAACAAAGTAGTAGTTGTGCTAATTTTGCGTTTTATGTTTTAATAGAATAGTACTTTGATTGCCAAGTATCACTACTCCATGTATAATGCGTCATTTTAAAATGTTAGTATGTATGAAGAGATGTACAGAAATGATTGCACTAAGTCAGCTAGATGTATCTGAGCTAGTGTAAAAATATGTTATAATAATCTGTATTTATGCACACACTGGTAGCGTAAGTGTAATGATAGATCGTTCGTGTAATATATGTCAAGAGGTATCTGTCTCCAAACGCGGGTAACATTTTATGTCCATGAATCTTTTAGATCTTTAGATAGGAGATCGGCAAATGCAAAAACTAGTCGTCTGAACAAGTCGGTCGCGCATTCTCAAAAGATTAGATTCGTATCTTTATGTAAACTATGGATATTTAAAGATTTGTTTAATTGTGGGCTACCCTTGAGTAATGCTTGTAAGGTATGCTTGTTGGTGACGATTGTAAGAAAAGCTTGTGGATGATGCTCGTAAGTAATGCTTGTGAGTGATACTTGTGAGTGATACTTGCAGTCATATTTGTGAGTGATGCTTGTGAGTGCTAGTTGTGAGTGCTAGTTGTGAGTGCTAGTTGTGAGTACTACTTGTGAGTGCTAGTTGTGAGTGCTAGTTATGAGTGCTAGTTGTGAGTGCTAGTTGTGAGTGCTACTTGTGAGTGCTACTTGTGAGTGCTAGTTGTGAGTGCTACTTGCAGTGATATTTGTGAGTGATGCTTGTGAGTGATGCTTGTAGGTGATGCCTGTGAGTGATGCTTGTCGATTACGTTTGTGGGTAAAGCTTGTGTGTCGTGCATATGGAGCTAAATGAACTCCTTGTATTAACACCACTTGCACGTTCATTTGACTTTGACACATGACTTTTGTCAGTTACCAAACTACAATTTTAGATCTTTTGTGAGAAGAGGATTATATACACACCATCAACGGGTTAATTTGACGAGAGTTTAAACAAGAATCAAGGCCAAATTAGAAAGTTACTCAGTTCCATTTTACTTCAATTTTAACCTTTCACATTACCTTAGCAAATGTAATCATTCCCTTATTTTTCCATTTTAGTTTCCAAACCTTATTTAGCCTCATGCGTAATTTTTTCGTATTTTTTCTTGCTCGCAATCTTATTAGATAAAAATCTCGGCATCTTCATCCCTAATTCATATGTCGTTTTCTGATTCTTTGTTATCTGCATTATTTCCAAACCACTGATCATTTTTTTACTACTACAGAGGTAATCGTGTAGCAACATCTAGCTCCTTTCACATCAAAAGTATTCAGATAAGTAATGAAGCTAAATGAACTATCTTTTGTTATATGGACCATCTTTTGTTATACACCTTGTCTCCTGTTAGTAAATCGTATGAGCCACATTCCTGAAAATACACTAGAAAATTGAAAACTATGCCTCCACTGGGACTCCAACGAGTGATCCACGCTTTCGCTGCGCGTGCCCTAACAGCTAAGCACGGTGACTCTCAATGTTAACACAGTCTTTTTCTCTAGTTGCCACATTATCTCTCAATTATTCATCAGTGGATATAGACAACCATCTCTATACCATTGGGGACCAGCTTTCATGTCTGTGCAATGTAACTTGACTAAAGAAAGGATTGAAATCCAGCCTGTCATGCTGCCAAAAGCTCCTTGAAATTTACAAAGAATCATCGACAAGGATTTGAAATATCAGTCATAGTCAGGCTGTTCAGATAAGGATGACTATTGATTTTAGTCAGATATTCCCAGGTTTCTGAATAAGAGGGCGCATACCATTTGCATAGCATGTGCATTAGAACGTGCAAGGTAATTTTATACTCATTATCATTATTTTGTATGGCAACTATTTTCATAGATAATTTTGCACTGTCAATGAAAGTCTTTCTCAATTTGACAAGCGATACATTCATATGGCATAGTGCATAAGTTAATACATAGATTCTGCGTAGACAGATATAGGGCATTTATTGGGCTTATAACCTCAACAGGGCATGTTATCAGTTTCTATTTAAAAACCATTAAAAGCCATTACAAGGAAGAGCCGCAAGAGCCGGAAGATCGCTTCTCGGCCTTTTGGCAAGGAATGGATGTAGTATCTGCGAAAGGCGGTCCTACTGGGCAGTTGAGCCTGCTTTATGGTTTTCTTCTCTGCCTGGTAGCCTAAATTGAGGGGCGTTGCCCTTGGACGCCCCAGCTGCCATTTATCTATTAGTTAGCCTGTTTGGTGGTTTTTCTGTTTATTTAGGGTAGTTTCAATGTCGGACCCACTGCTCATCAGGGGTCTTTGATTGAGACATTCCCCCAAGAGTGTACTTTATATCCGAGGGTAAAACACCTACAAATATTTTAAGACATGGGTGTCTTGAACCGTACAAATGAAAGTTGGAAAGGAAGGACAAGGACTAAGATGTGGTCACTGCTGGCAAGGAGAAAAAAGTCGGAGGTAGCAAGTTCATTTGCTTGCGGGTTATTAGTTTCCCACAGGTGGCGCAGGAGACGTTTTTTGAAAATTTAAAATGACGACATAAGTAAGGGATATTTATATTCCCTTTCTCTAATTTTATTAAGAAGGAACGATCAAATCCTGCTTACCTCATGCACAATCAAAACGAATAAAAAAAATTAAATCTTGAGACAACCCTCGATCCATATTTAACCACTTTAACGTCCAACTCAGAACACTACCCTCCGTTCGTACGTTATCACGTAGGAATATTGCAATCGTGAAATAAGTGAAGACTCGTTTTAAACCTGATATGGAGGCATTACATTGCGCATTAAGAGAGCAGATTCAATAATTCCATCTCATATTTTTGGTACTTGTTTTCTACAAATCCAGGTGTCGCAATTTCTAAAATACAACACTGTGTATCCGCTTGAAGTATCAGAAATTTCGATGCTAACTGTTCGAGTAATATATAGAATACACAAATTGATTATTTATTGTGATAACTGTAACAACAAATGCATGAAACAATTGAGTTCAGTAATATTGGGCCACATATACAGGGAAACGTTGCAAAGCATTCCCTTGGCCCTAAATGCACCTTACTGGTAAGATGGTAAAGACAATTTGCTATCCACCACAAGCAGGCTTTGTTAAGCAGTTGCTCTACCGATGATATTTCTCATAATTGTCTAAACGTCATCTGTATCTAGACTTCATTTGTTTCATTTTGGTTTCTTTACAACTATGTATTAAAAATTGTATTTCTTTGTCTTCTGTACGAAAGGGGAGAAGAGTAAGAATATGACTTCTTTGACAGTTTGTGCGCCCTGTCTTCCTCTCTGTTCATGTGACAATAGTTACTTTGTCCTTGCTGTTGACAAAAAATAAAGAATAAAATTACTATATAAAATACTTTTTTAGTGAAACGTTTTTAGTGAAACTTAGGTAGATGTAAGTAGTTGTGCTGCAACTGAAAGCATGTATATTGATATGCTTTATTATGAATAAAAAGACAAGAAATAGACCTAGAATAATGTAGTTGTTGCAGTAAGGTCGAGGCCTAAACACAAGGGTTCAATAGGAACAACTTTGAATTCATTACGGAGTTCGGACAATAGTTTTACGCTTAAGCAAAAGACACTTGTTTTGGTTGCACAAATATTCTTTCATAAAGCCTAGGAAGGGGGAAATAATTGAATCTTTGTCAAGTTAAAATGATTTCAGTAGTATTGATCCCTGACAGTAAAATGAACCGGGAAAATATGTGACGCATTCTTGTAAGGACGTGCGCTTAATAGAGTAGTAAAGAGATGACGTCACAAAACACGTTTGTCCAGAAACCGTAATTACAACTACATCACAGCGTTAACTCCGCCACCAAAAGCCCGTATACAAAATATCACGTTCAAATCTCTTAAAATGATGAAATGGGTTCATTTAATAAGGTTTTGATTGGCATGATTTAAAGTTTGAAGGGCGTATGTCAACGACAGCTCAACATATCGATTTCAAATTTACCCAGGTTATCTATTTCAGCAAGGACAAAGCAATGACTACAAAGTATTATCAAATTCTTGATATACATTAAATTGTGACGTCACACTTTAGTACTCTATTAGTAAGTAGAATAAAAGAAGATTGTATCTTTTCGCTAACCAGGGACATATTAGCATTCTTTCTAAACTACGCTAGCTAAGTACCAGTGCTTACCCATGCATTTCTGTAGACGGTAATGAGTAAGCTTGCATCCACCTAGAATGACAGATAAAATTTAAAGTTGTGGTTTAGATCATTGGGCAAACATGTCCACCAGCTACATAGAAACCATATTCTGGAATGACTATGTAAAAAGTATTACCATTTTGGTGCCTTCTCATAAAATATTCTTACTGTCATCAAGGAGAAGAATGTTCTTTTTTCATTGCCCTTTGGTGGCGGCTCTCAACAAAAATAGTTACCTTCTAATTTTGAAACTGTAAAAATGCTTACCACAGCAGAAGATTGTAGAAAATTGCATAAGATTACCTGTAGATAAATGGTGGTATTTAAGAAGTCTTTCAGGAAAGCTTGATTTATAGGTTGCTATAACTTCTATCCGTGTTAAAATTATATAGTACACTATAAGATAAATTACAACTTTTGGGTTACAATTTAAAAAATTTCGCTGCTGCAGTACGCAAGACAAGTTGCCATTTGCAGTTCATAAATTTCAAACGTTATGTACCAATTGCCACCTGATGGAGGGGTGCTGTGAGTGGATAGGGTGTGGACGGTATTGAGTGCCAGTAAAAGAGTTTTAACACCCTTTGATACATTTATGGACTTTTGAATTACTGTTATCAAAGCGTCTATAGCAACATGCAGGTGTAGCAGTGTACAATAATTTCTCAGTATTACTGGATATCGCGTGCAAAGTAATTTCATGATTAGTTTCAGTTGCATAGTACCTAGAAGTGCAAGCACGGATAAAACAAAATTTTGCAGGTATAGCCATTGTATGCTAGGACACATCTACAAATTTCAATATATACGGTAAAATACAAAGCTGATAAAAATTTCTATTACAGGTACTTGACGGTGTATCCTACACGGTTAATTTTTTTTGAAGTAAAGAAATACAGGAAGAGGCGCTTATATTTTACTAACCCAAAGTGCCCAGGTACTGGTATTGCAGGTCGTCTCGTATCCATCGGCCAATATTAAATACGTAGGTGCTTTCATCTAATGTGATTGTAATCTGGTATCAGGAAATAATCAAAAAATTATAATCACAATGGATATCTTCTTTTATTAAAGGCAACCAGGGAGTTTTTCTCCCGCTTATGCAGACAGAAAACTATACATACATACATACATACATACATACATATATCTCTCAAGTGCCGTATCCATTAAGGACTTTGGCGGTCATGGCTTTCTGCTGCTGTCTGTCTTCACATAGTTCTAACACGGTTCCCATCAGTCCACACAAACTGCTCAAGCTACTGATGTAAGTTGCCCTTGGCCTACCTCTGCTTCTCCTGCCCTCCACCTTCCCAGTTAACACTAACTCTTGCAAACTAGATTTCCAAATGACATGCCCTAAAAACTTAAATTAATTATAATATTATATTATAATTATATTATATCATTCTTATATTATATTATAATTATATTATATTATCAATTATAATATTCATATATAATCAAAGCATCTAAATTGATTGTTAAAGACACTTCCATTGCAGATAGAGATTGAATGACTACCCCTTTACCCCTAACAATCATCCAAACTATTGAAGCTAATTGTATTTACTTCATTATTAAATTTTGTTATAGCAGAAGATCTTTGTTTTGGAGATAAAAAGTTTATATTTCGTTTAAAGTTTGTATTTAGATGGCGTTTGCTTACCTTGCAGTTTTTTCGCAAGGAGTACACAAGCAACAAACATTTCTTGGGTCACCGTACGGGTAACGAGAATCTTTTCTCAAGTCTTTCCTCTTGTGCAGGCATGGGCAATCTTTTCCAGGTAGTGGACCGGATCAGAAGCTAGCAGGGAAGTCGAGGGCCAAACTTTGGTACCTCTTTTCTACCGTGAAAACTTTGCTATTTCATCAGCTCTTTTTACCGCATTTAGTTACCGTACTTTATTTTGACGGAACTACTTGACGATGAAACCAATTTTTGTAACAAGGGAGATGTTCGAATCAGTATTATTTGAATGGAGTGGTATCATTCCCAAGTAAAAGCTTATCCAATCACAATACAAATTCAACTTAAAAGTATTGAAGGAATCGTAGAAAGTATCAAATCATGCATACTTCACATTACAGTAAACTTTGTCCCCAAACTTTATTACAACTGGGTTGATATTTTACCGTAGTGGAAAGAATGTCAGAATGGCATTCTGATGAGGGTGTAACGAAACCGATCAATGGCATTTCACTAATGATTCCGTTATTGAATATTATTTACAAATTTTGTAGTACCAGGAATCTTTTCGGATACTGATTCTTTGTAAATATAGTAATGTGGAAGACATCAACTTTCCATCGTTATTTCATCAATTTGCAATTCAATCAATTCCATTCGATAATGTAAAGAAGCGATTCATTTGTCCTTTCTGGGAAATAAATTCTTTGAATCTACTGTTGACCGTTTCTTTCAAATCATATAGCTTTGCTTATTTCAGTGGCTGTTCTAGTCAAAGTTCATAAAATCAAGCAATAGAAAATAGTCAAGGGTTGCAGATCAAATCTTCACCTGCCATTAACTTATTAGTAAAGCTTTTTATGTATCCCAATAACTCGTGTGAGGATACCTCTTGAATGAAATGGCTCAATTAGGCGGTGGTGTAACTAGCTTATTCAGGGGGTTGTTCAGATTTGACTTTCGCCGACGTTTTTGCCAATGCCAGCAGTCTTATAATTTCCTTTATTGCCTCATTGTTTTGTGCCACGGAATACTACTGTTTCTCGCAGTATTTCTAGTGCACTGGTTTTAACGTCTTCCACAAATTTACCCTAAACGGTAATGAAAATGATTAAGAGACCCCGTCTATGGCTGCAATTATATGCTTGATCTTTGAACTTCATTCTTTTTTAGTATTGAAAACCTTCGGTACCTGTTTTCGTGTTTCATAGAATACTGTTTCTTCAACTATACTGTCTCTCCATCGACAAGGTACATGGAGCTCTTCTCTTAATGGACAAACAATGTTTTACGCATCCATTTATTTTGCTCATTTCCAACATTTAGATCATTTTTGCCCATGTCTGCTCTTGTGAGAGCCTCTAGCTATAAAAACCGGACTTTACACCGTCACTCACTACCATCCGTCTATGTATTTACAGGAGATTTATATCAAATAGATCGCTAGAAGTATTTTCTGCTGCTTTATTGGTATCTGTTAGGTTATTCCGTCTATGCTATGGGGTGCAATTATAAACTATTAACAGAGTATTCGGTGAGTACCTTAGTAATGCCTCAATTATGTCTTACCCATTTACA
>JAAAKM020006971.1:21814360-21838690 GCA_010016025.2 Alatinidae sp. Z8VKAUB7J3 | reverse complement strand
GGGTGCAATTATAAACTATTAACAGAGTATTCGGTGAGTACCTTAGTAATGCCTCAATTATGTCTTACCCATTTACAGTACCAGGTATCCAAATAGCTTCTTTTCTTTGTCCTTTTCATTAATATCCTGTCGATTGAATGGACATCCTTTCCTTCAAATTTTAGCTTGTCTTGGCTACATAGAAGAGAGCAGGGAAATAATTGATCATAAGCCAAATGGGTCCTAACGAAATGAATAGTCCCTCTATTACATTGGAGAGTTTTGTTAATATTGTTTTAGAGACACAATCTTACTATGATTTACCTGCAAAATGCTTCTTCTGCTCAGCATTGGAGTCGAACCAAATTGCAAATACACTCATTTATAGCCCTTACAAATGAAATTCCATGGTCACTTTCATTTACTTCACCAGGGGGCACTTCGACTTTCTTGTTTATTGGGATGTCAAAGATTACGAATAAGCCAACTAAAGATGAACCTGAAGTTCCATATATCAAGCATCTTTCTTTAGTTTATTAAGGAATTCTAACATACCTTTAATTAAATCTTTAGTTGCTGCTACTAGAAAGGCATATCTGATCTCTCCACGTATAGCATATTAGTTATTATGTAAGATCATTTACCCAAGTTTTTAAGTGAGGCTGTAACTCATTACCAATGGTTTGAAATTGTTAAAGCACTAGGTAAGAAATCTTTTATAATGCTGAAATATCCGCTAAATGTATCTTGGAGAACAGTTGTTATGATAACGCAAATTGTTTTAAAAAATTTGTTATTTCTCAGCAGCACCAACATATTGATGGAACTAACGTGTTTGGTAAATAACAAAGATAAAGGTTTATGTTGAGGCAGGGAGAGCGATGGCTTCTCTATATTCCTTCTTCTCTTGACTTCACAAAGCAGAAAGGCAAGATAGTTATCAAGGTAAGAGGAAAGGGGTGGTGGAAGTGTTTTAGTGCTTCTCAACTGGGTGCACTGACCCCTTTAGGGGGGTATTTGGGATATTAAAGGGGGGAAAATTGAGACAAGGGTTACTAAAGGGCTTCAACTCACAGTTAGGGGTCTAACAACTAATAGCGTCTTCCACTATTTTGCTAGTGACAATATGCCAAAACCTTACAAAAAGATAAAAGCTTTTAAGTACACAATGTTTTCGCTATTTCGTGCAATATTCTTATTTTGTACCACAAACAAACTATTTGATATGTTTTCCAAATTTGAGTCACAGCCAAAAGCTGCACCTTTTATCAGTTTAAGTTACAATTTACTAATAAAAGCTGACAATGGCGTATTGCCAGATGTTGAAGTACTGTTGAATAGGAAAGTAATATACTTCTACCTTTAAACGAAAAAATTAAGTCCATCTTCTTTTTTATATGAATTCCATAAGCGGAATTAGTTGTGCTGACCAAAGTCGTTACCAATACCACTATTGATAGTTTTTAAATCTCGAAAGAGAAAGTGAATAAAAAATTACTCAGAATACAAAATTGTAAAAGTGACTTTGAGCCAAAACACAAGGAACTTCTATCATTAGTTTTACGATCTGATAACAAATTGGAAAGCGCATCCATTAAGTCGGGAGTCCAAAACTTAAATCACTCCCCATGGTTTGTTAACAGCAATCACAATTTGATACATTTGCTTCCTAAAGAATATTTGACTTTTAATTCCCTATCACAACAAGATAAACAAAGCAGTTATGAAACGATTTCGCCGCATCTTGAAAAGAGATACATATTACAAAACAGACCAAAAAACAACAACAAATAGCTTATCCGAGTTTTAGTTGTTTTTCTATCAACAAATTCTTCCACAACTAAAGACATAAAGGAATATTGCTTTTTTCACTTCAACAGTTCTTCATTAAGAACTTTTGTACGAATTTTACTTGATTGAAAAAAATTTCATTTTATAAAAAACGCCGCTTTCTATTTAACGCCTTGTTCTCATAAACGCTGCATCCAAAAGCTGGAATTTGTGATAGACGCCGCGGTGTTTGATAGAGGAAATACGGTATCTAAAGGGCCCCCAAATCATGTATTGTTACTTGATATTATTTGTATCTTGAATTGGAAACATTGATTCTGTGATAAATTATTCGTTCTGTGTAAATTTTAGCAGGGTTTGAGTGAATGTAGGATCGACAAGACTACCGGGTTTTCTATTCTTTGGAGTCTGGATATCTTAGGGGAGTGGTCAACAAGGAACCGGAGTGGTTTGCACCTATAAATCAAAACAGCACTGCATTGTTACAAAATGATGGCTCACTTTATTTGATAATCATAATTCTGTCTAACATTTTACAAAGAAAATTTGTGCTTTAACTGAAGTCACCGTACTCTGAAGATCAGGTATAAATAGCTAATGTTTTCTTCCCCAATCACTTTGGGTAAATCTCTGCCCTAAAGCTATTGTTTAGTGTTTTCCTACTCACTCCAAAGTAAAGACCTACAAAACCAAAGAAGCTGAGCATGTTCTAGTTCTGAAAGTAATATTGGCCTTAAGCTTTTAAGCTTTATATCGGGTTTTATAAAGCTTTGCTATAACCGCTTGATTATTACGAGTGAATCTCTGTTCCACAACTTGCAGTCATTGTATGTCCCCACTCACCTCCCAAACGTGCTATCTCCCAAAACTTTGAAAATATAATCGCAGCCGTCAATTTTCTTAAATCCAATTAATACACGTAAAATACCGTTTATGTCATAGTCAAATTTCCGTCACACGATGCGTGGTTGATATTATCGCTCCACTCTTTTTGCTTTAAAACCTTCATCCGCTTTATGACAATTATTAAAAATATTTGCTGCCCCGATTTACGTTCAGGAGATAGATATTTATCAATTGTCCGCAGTGAAATTCCTATGAAGGAGTTTTAAGATTATGCTATTGCAGGTCACGACAAAAATACATTTTTCGATTCATTTCGATGAGAGAGTGTTGAATGCATTGATTCACTGAAAAACTCTAACCAGTGTATCATGATGAAAAATGCAGCTAAATTAGACTAAAATAAAGTCAAACTTTCTTGCCATTTTAAGGTACATTCATCGTGACACAGAATGATAAGGCCATGCCTGTTAACGACTTTTACGTTTTTTCCAAACAAGTCGATCGTTTAATGTTGATTTAACAAAAAGAGTTACATAGGACAATAAGCCACAAAAGAAAAAGAGTGATAAAGCAATTAGCAAAGTAATGAGAGAGTAACTTCAGTTAAACTTTTCACGTCCTCTTGAATGCGCAATGCGCTTTTGAATGATGACAAGACATATTCGCAGAAAATAATAGGAAAAACATGAGTGCCTTAGGACTATCGGTCATCAAACATAATTGGTGAAAGTACCACGTATGGATATGGCGTGGTTTCCAACACTTGAAATGGTACATATTTTTACCTGAGTTTTCTTTAAACGTCCAAGGAAACAGGAAACCATCTGTCTAAAATGCACAAGCATAAGAGAAGTATCTTAAAAAGCTAAACTCCACTCGTACTTCCTTCACCTTTAATGTTGCGAATACATGAGAGTATGGTTAACTACAACAGCTTCTTATGTTAATAGTAGTTATGATAGAGTGGTTACAAAAAACAGTGTGATATATAAGTTTTGACCACATTAAAGCAGCAAAAGATCATATTATGTTAGCTTTGCTTTCACTCCAATCTATGATAAGGTATGTATGGTGCCACATTTGGTTGAATATACAAAAGTTTTTGTTTTTACTGTCTTTTTTATGTACTTCCTTTAAACGTTTCTGTTACTGATAACACAGCACATTTTAAAATGGGAATACAAAATGTTTATCATTTTAAATGGTTTATTATGTAATGTTTGTTAGTTATTATCATGTAGCATATGTTAGTTTATTATCAAGACAAATGCTATTCTAAAAAATTTCTTCCAAAATTAGGAGACGTTCCTTATGGAATGGTAAAGGACAGCTAAATTTCTTTATCAGGTAGAAGTACATGTGCTGAGTAAATTGGCTTTCCCAAGGACACAACACCCTAGTGATTGTAACAAAGCTCACAACCATCACTGATCATGAACCATTGACAATTCAGTCACGAGTCCAACACCATTACCACTCTGTGACAATGGCTCCAGTTTTAATAGGAATAGCTCATCGTCTTTTTCAGGGCACAATTGTGCTTTACTTTGGACCGAATCAGCATCCACCAGACCTTCGTGGATTAACAAAACGTTTCGAGTTAAAAATACGTAAATCTGTCTACAAACAAATGTTTTTTTATGTTAACTTTATGTAATTTTTATATAATGTATTTAATCTTGTATTGGAATAGACAAAAGAAAAGAAGACGAAGCTCGTCCTGTAATAACAAAGCAATCACACGGTTGCTAACTACGTGCGACGACATGACTTAACTTGGCAATGAAACTGAAAATGTATACACTTTTAAAGTTTATAACTTTCAAGAACAGTAGAAACAGATACATGTAAATAGCATCTTTAGCCACCATAAAAGGTAGTAAGCTCCTCTATTTAAATGTCCTAAATCCTATTGTAGTGTCTACTCTGCACTAGGAATTCTCAAGACCGAAAAAAGCACAGCAATAAATATGTGCAAACATTGCAAGGATGAGAGTTGTCCTATTCTCGGAAAGTCTTTTTTTATTTGAAATAGTGATGAAACGTTATTGAAATAGTAATGGAAAAATTACGTTTTGGTCTTATGAAACAAATACGTTAAATGCTATTGTTGAACATTTAAGATAGTGTTGCATTAGAAAGCGTGATGGTGTAGAATTGGGCACCAGGCTGTGAGTAGGCTAATGTTTAACCAAAACGGATGATAGCTGTGAATACTATCAGAAGAGAATTCCAATATCAAAATATTGCCAGACGATTCTGGATTATATATTAATAGTCTAGTCGGAAAATAAAAGTTGCACCAGATTCTACTTTATGCTTCTTTTAACGTCAAGTCTTCATCATATGAAATTCAAGTTTAAAAAATTCGAGGACATTGGTTTAGCGAAATGCACGACATCAAGAAGAAAAAAAGTTGGTGTGACGACTCGAAATAGTTGCTATTATTTTGGACATGAGGTAATGCAAGTTGAAGTTCCTCTTTACAAATTCAGGCTCGTGAAAAAGGAGCTTTCCAATACTATGGGCACAATTTTAGCTTAATCCGGTAAAATTTTATAGATCCAGAGATCGGCGATTTCTCATTCTTCTTGGTAGAGCGTGCTGCTGTTGATAATCTGACGCGGTTTATTTGCGGTGAAAAATTTTGAAATTTACCGAGCACCTAATAACCATGCTGTTTGCTTTTTGTACATTCTACTGCGATATCACTGCACCTCACTGCTAGATATGTAAGTCGGGTAACTTCTGAAAGTTTAAGACCAGTACATTGGATAAAGGAGAAAAGCATGTCAAAATCTAATTTAAATTAAATCATCTTTAATGCAATCACTTTTTAAACGTCTTGTACGCAAGTACAATGAGATGGTGTTTGTCGCCAAAGAAATATGGAACAGTCGTCAGAAGATTGATTTTATCACTTGGGTTTCTCCGTTCAAATTCTCATTATGAAGTGTCAAGACTTCTACAGGAATGAAGCCACTGAATATAGCGTCTACAGTTTTAGTCTATCGTCTGGCGCCATCTTCACGTGAATTCGCGAGTGATACCGTCTCATATTTCTCGCGGTGTCTTCGAAGATAAAACCCTGGGCCAAAAATGTTACTGTGGCCTCATTTCGGAGAGTTAAGAAAAGTAGTAAGTGTAAAGCTAATAAAATTTATTAAAAATTATAGAGCTTACCTTAAAGTCGTACCCTAGAGAAAATGATCATCAGTGGTTAGAACTTAGTCACAGAAACAACCGTATAAAGAAGAGTTAATAAATCAATAAAAGATCAACATTTGCAGATGCAACTATTTCACTTTGGTATTTTGGCAGTTTCATTTATTAACAGAAAAAAAATAAGTACGAAGCAATGGAATCTATGAATTAATTTCAAATGCGATCCTAATTGCATTTGGAACGATCAAAACAGACTCATAGAATTATTGGTCTCAATCAATTTGTCACACAATGTTCATCTGTGAAACATAACAAAACGTTGGGTAATTCTAGACGTAGGAAGCATATCTTCTGTTCTTACTCACAACGCTCATTCAGAGTTCAAATTTAACTCTTAATTACCACCCGTACATTGAAATTAAGAGAAGTGGTATTGTTCTGCTGTTCGAGTTAAATTGGAAGCTAAAGAAATTTTAACTGTTCTGTGGCAGGTGTTTAGTGAGCGAGAGAACACCTTCAGTACAACTGCTAATAAAGAGCTAGGTATATGACCCTCGAGTGATGGGATGAAAAACTCCAATTACGCCAACCAGTGATTTTCTTGTTGTTAGGTACTCTTTTTGAATAGGTCCACAGACTCATCCGACGCCTCTCCTTAGCTTTAAATTGTTTTTCGAAACAGATAGTAGAAAAACCACAACTTTGAAGACCTATGAATCAGAAGGGACGATGTCAACGACCGCACTGTAAACACGGATAAAGGCTCAACATCTTAAAACACAGGGAAAAGCAAAGGAGAAAGTTCTGATCTGAAAATAGCTTCGCGTGACGTTGGTAACTCAAAGACCTTGTATATAGCCTTGGTAGCCAGACGTGTATACTAATAGCACCTACTCTATCTAGCAGGAGCAGATCGTTTTCTGACTGAAGTGCTGTTACGAAGGCCTAAGCTAGTATGTTGACTAGGTAGCTAGTAAGTGGCCTTTCCTTTGAATTTGGATTTTCTAGTTGAAGAGTAATCTGAGAAGATTTTAGAAGATGAAAGCTGAAAGGATGATCAAAGCTGACCTGCAAGGATTTTTCCACACCAATGTGGTTATCTGGATTTTTGCTGTAACAATCGCAGGTAAGCAACACTTTAAAATATTATGAAAATCAACGGAGATACCTTTACAATTTACTTTTAGCAAATATTGATTTACTTGCAGTCCAGACAGTGCTTTCTCTCCTACATGAAAAATTTGCAAGAGATCTATATGTATATCAATATACTTTGAGATGCCATTTTATTCATGCAATTACTGTTTCCTTGCGTCTCAAGAGAATCGAATAATCTACTAGAGCACTCAATCTCCCTTGTAATGAAACTCTTATAATTTAAGATAAAATTACTTCTAGGTTGAGTGATAACTCATGAAAGCAATATGGTTGGACTAGATAAATTTATGTTAAAGGAGAAGTAAACTTTGTCGCCGTTATGGCATGAGATAAGAATTATCCATCATGTTAAAAAACAATAATAAATTATGATTGATAGGATATTCAGTGTGGTCTGTTAAGACTTTGAAATTAATGTGGCAAATCGATCGTAACAGAACAATAATTGGAATTTTCAATAGTCCATAATATTAAAAACGTCTCTTTGTAAGAGAATCCATTGTTTAAAAATTTGTTCTCGAGTTGGAGACATAGAGAGTCTACAGGTTTACCGCAACACTTTCCAAAATTTGTAGTTTTGATAATCGTTCATGATATTTGATATTAAGATATTTCAAACCAATTGAAAATCAGAGGCGATTAAATCTCCATGTGGTAGATAGGAGCCTGAAGGAACTACGTTTTGTTTCTATCGATATGTTAAGCTAACCTTGACAGTTTGTCTGTTGGTAAACCTAGGGCAAGACAATTAAGCGGTGGTTGTCTAGAGTAAGCTTTTTATCTACAATATTTAAGCGACTTAGATTTGTAACGCTAAAACGAAGGCTCTGTCAACGATGCAAGCTTTAACGGTAAGGCAAGTAAAATGCCTATGTGCTGTAGAAACGGATTATTAAGATTTTCAATTTTAGTACCAAACCAACACCCACACAACTTGTGTATATGCAATTCCTAATCGTAATAAAACCTTTCCCTATCAATTTTTTGTTCATGTTATACATCAATCTGCTGTATTTCATGAAATCTCATAACATGAAAATGTACAGGTTTAGATGGAAAAAAGGTTTTGCAGCAATCGATAACAAATCTATTATTTAGCGAATTATGTCACTTAATTATTGCAAGGGTCAAAGCAATCGACAATTGAATTCACAGAATTGTTTTTCAGATAACGGTAATGTTGTATTGCAAAAGTAACTAAAAACGTTTTCAAAGCTGATGTATATTCCCAAATAAGAACTTCTAGTAGATATTGACTAGCTCAATTTATTCTCTTGCAACATGTAGATAAATATGTAAAGCCTAACTTGCTCAAAATATTTATTAACTTGACTGCACTCTACAAACAAACGTTCGCTTGAAATCTGAAAAATGTAACTAGAACTTGAATGGGAAGAGTAACCAATCCTTTGTAAGTCTGTTTATGTAGAGAATTGCATTTACACAGAGAGTAATGTTTAACTGAAGCAGAATGTTGATGGTTTCTTCAGTCGCGCACAGAACAAGTTTTCCTACAGGAAGATAATCTTTCAAATTCTTCATCCTAAACAATATATTACAGTTTATTCTGAATAAAGCATGTCAATTTAACATTATTTAATAAGTAGTATTTAAAAAGGAAAGATTCTGTATGTTAAAAGCCAAATGCATTTGCATCGAATATACCTTTCCTAGATTGAAAATAGTAAATATGGAATAAACAAGTAGAAAATTGGAGTAGCACCGTGAGCTAAATACATTCTTTTCTTCATAAACATAAACCATTGTTTCTCGTAAGGTGCGGTGGTTTGATATTCTTGTTTACTGTTTCCGCTACAACTTCAATTTAGTGTATAGTCTCTTGGAGTGATGTTACAAAACATTTACTTTGGTGTTAGGGAATTTATAATAGTTAAAACTTTCATTTAATAAAGAGAACATTTATCAAACATAAACAATGCTGCGAGCCATAGATAAGTCCAAGGTAACAGTGATAGCTAGAAACTACTCAAAGTACTACAACCTCCTGGCTCTGTTTAACACAGTTAGTACTTTCACCCGCTGATCAATTGGACACTCTAGGTGCTACGTGGACAGTATACACAGTTCTTGTGGCCTGTAGTACATATAAATATGTGGCTTTCCTAGGAAATGGGTCTTTCATTGCCTTCCAGGTTTACTGGTTTTTGACCATGCAACTTGTCTTTCCTGACAAAGAAACAACGGCCTGGTTAAGAACATAATTCCAGAATAAAGATATGATCTATCAAAGACTTCTTTCGTTTCAATTTCAAGCGAGGCACTCTCCAGCGAAAGATGAAAAGCAAAACGTTAGATTTAAACAAAGTTGAGAAAGGATCAGACAATTTTAGAGAGACAAAATTAGATTAGCTTTGAGACTTAAACGATTATCAGGTGATGAATTCCTACTATCAGATCTTCCGACAACAAGTTTGGTACGAAACCGTCGAGGAATTAATTTTTATCTCATAAACCATGATATTCCTGTAGCCTCATAAAGCGTAAAGGAATATAAAAGTGTAAACTAACAATAAATACTACAACTGCCGATATTATTTCAATCAGAATATCTAAGATTAGAAAGTTGAAAATCACAAGTTTAAATCCTTTCATGTAGTTCTAGACTGTGTATTTCTTTCCTAAAACAAGAGATTTTAAATTCTGTCGCCCATTCACATAAAAAACGTAATTTTATGCCGTGATCACCCTATCAATCTTATTTTGTAATATTTGTTTCCTATATTATTCTACCTTTATGTTCATAAAAAGCTCTTTCCAGACTGCATAATACATATAAATTCTTAATAATCATCCGTACATTAAAGTCAGGAGAACTGCTATTATTCTGACTATTTACAGTTGCAAATTAATTGGCTTCTGTAATTTCAGAATGTTTCAGACTTTTTATTTCGCAAACTAACATCATATATATCCTATGATAAATACATAACATTTTTATTTTTCCCGCAGTTCAGTACGTCCTTCACAGCGCTTATAAACTAGTACTTACGCTTTGACCATATATAGGTCCTTCCTTACCTTTCACTGGAGATTCATCAGTATCCTAAATCATAAGTAAGCAATCTGAACATGGCCACATTTATCTTCAGTAATGGAAATAAGAGCAACTGTATCATTAAATGTTTGTAAACATTTTTGCTTTGGCAGACATAATCGACGGAGACATAACGCCTACAAATATGAAAAAACAATACAACTTAAGCTACAAACAATATGTAAAAAATCAATTTATCATATTTAATAGTTAATTTTTTATATACTCTCAAAGTATCTGTATTGATGCTTGCATATATGGTGTCAAAAAGCATTGTTTCAATAATAGGGTAAATATGTCCGTTCATTGCAAGTGCTCTCTCTCACACACGCACACATATACACATAAATAAACACACATTCATATCAACACACAAACACATAAATGTTTAAGTGTGTGTTTGACATCTATCTATGTCAAAGAGTTTAGCATTACCAAAATAGTTTGCAATGTGGGGGAGTTGGGGGATTCGAACTCACGAGCTAATGATTTTTTCCCCCACCCCCACACACACAGGGGGATAGAGTACTGAGCAGTCTATTACCTGTCCATTAGTTACGACATCAAGACTATAACATTTGGTTCGGTGTCATCAAGGGGGTCTCGGAGAAAGGAGCAACATACATTCATACCCCTGAGTCCACCCTAAGGGGGTAGGGACTACACTAAAACGTGCATTCCAGCATCAAGTTTACAAAGGTAGTTTGGATTTGTGCCAAGCAGTGTGGGAGAAGAAGAGCAACATACAAACAAACAAACGATTCAACAAACAAACAAGAAAGACACATCCATCTGGAGACACAGGCAGATTTGTGCTTACATACATGACAAGTATATAGCTTTCAAATGTCAATTAAGTGTTGACTTTTAAGTTGACTTCCATTAATCACAAGATAGTTTCAAGGATAAAGGCTCTTATCTACATATAGGCCTAGACAATGACAGGGTTGTGGATATCTGATCGTATTATAAGAAGGAAAGGAGGGGGTGGCTCTTTGGGGTTAGGCCACACCATTGCATAACAAAACAAGCATCACTTACACAAAAGTTAATTAATAATAGCTTATACATTTATACCTCTGTACTGAATCATTGTACTGACTCTGCAAAAATAAAGCTAATGCAGATTTGAATTCATCATTTGTATGTTTGTTAGCTGGTGTTATCCAGTTATCTGTTACCTGAAAAAATAAAGACCTCTTTTTGTAAACTAGCAGTATCAACAAGGCATTACATTGATTTAGTCATTTAAAAAGTGAAGAAAATGACCAAATGAATTAATAATGCACACACTTGTTCAAAATGTTTTAATGGTGTTGGCATATATTTTAACCTTCACTGTTGCTCCCTAGTTTTTGTGGCCAATACTGTAATACTGCAATAATAGCTGAGGTTACAATTGTTAGGGTAAAACCCAATCCTGCATTGAAAGTGATATCTAGGATCTTCTTCACTATTCCAATTACTGCATTGTTCTTGGTTACATTGAATTAGACACTTCGCAGGATTATGACCCTTGGGTAAAAAGGTCTGATATCTCGTACTTTTGTATACGTTGAGGGGTTTCCTTATGGAGTGCAAGAATTTCAAGAACCTTTCAATGTTCGTCAAGGTCTGCCAAATGATTTGCTTTTATATTTTGTTTGGAATTCTGATTGGAATTTCTCAATCAAAGCCCTCTGGTGAGGAATGACCGGGATATTGAAATGACCCAAAATAAACAGTAAAGCCACCAAAAAAGGCAACTAATAAGTCAAGGGCAGCTGGAACGTTTTAATTCTGGGGCAACACCCCATTTGGACTACAGGCTTAACTGCCCAGCTGGACAACCTTTCACCGATTGCTAGATATATAAGTTTCATTGAGAAGAGAGGATTTGAAATGTTAGTTTTGAAAAGAACTCTAGAGAAATAGAAAATATGTCACCACCAGGGATCGAACCCGGGACCCACACTTTCACGGCGTGCCCTCTACCAACTGAGCTACGTGACCTCCTCTTTTCAAAACTAAAATATAAGTTTACCTGTAATCAATGTGAATAGATACTTGGATATCTCTGAATCCTCACCCAAGATCAGCAGAGGGTGAGGACTCCTCGAAGGGAGATTACTCTATCCCAACCTCAATCATCTATTGAATCAATATCTTTATAGATTTAAAAGATTAAAATCAAATATTAATCATCACTTTTACAAGGGCTGATATGTTGACGATTACAATGGGTGCATACGTAAGCTATGGATAAGAACAATTAGTTACACAAAGAGAATTACAACAACCGAAGTAAATTATTTGGTGTTTTAAGGCACAGAAGTGAAATATTTGTTATACTGTTGGCCTACAAATGGATTTCAACCGGTACATAAAAATGTGTAGAAAGTTGAAAGACGGTTACTTTGCGAGTTGCAATTCCAAAGTGTTGCTTTATAACTACAAAAATTTCGGACGAGCGAACGTCTTCTGGGAATAGAGGATGCCTGTGATAATATTATTAAATCTAACAAAGAGAACGGCAGGAGACCGAGGTATATTCCAAAACCTCAACTCGTATAGATACTACACCCTGTCCTTGCCAAAGCCTAAGGCCAAAAGATTCTTTATATGCAATAGGCCTGCGGACATGCTCGTGTTCTGTCTGCATTTTACGTCTACTTAAAGAGTTGATACCAGTAAACTACGCACTAAAACTAGCTGTCACACTCCAAAAGTCTTCCCACGGGAAAGTGTTAGAAATAAACTCAGCAGAGTAAATAAAGTGTTTAGACAGTGCTCGTTCAATCTGTTATAAAGCCTCAGTGAAGTGTGACTTTAGCTTTTGGTCGGGCATGGCTACGATAAACGCAAACAGGATGCAGTAGCATACTCGAGCAATAATATTTTATCTTTCCAACATTATCGGTCTCTTACCCAAAGCAATTTATTTCCTTTCTTCACTAACTCTACAACTTCTCCCAAGATGTCCTCGTGGTACTCCCATATCGCTAGATTTTTTTGACCATATCTTGTTCCGCAGCTCATACTTCCTGTTTGACACTATGAAAAGCAAACAGCAACTTGGAAAGAGCTAAAAGTCAGAATTTTCCCACAATCGCTCCAAATCGTAAAAGCATAGCCCAGTGCAGTGCTGCAAGCATAGAACTTATACATCCACTAATATATTCACATATATTAATATATAGTAAATATATTAAGATTTCTATGGGTGCAAGATTGTTTGGGTATTTTTCAAGCCCAAGTTATGGTGCAAACCCCGCCCAATTCTGTCCATCAGAGATCACCTTATCAATTAACGAATGTGAATTAAAATCGCTAAAGTAAAAAATTCCTCGTAACAAAAAGCCTAGGAATATACCTCTAAAGAAAAAAAACAGGAAAAAAGCTCTTAAGAAGAAATCCACCATGTAAAAAATCCCAAAGAAATAAATCCACCATGGAAAAAATTTCCCAAAAGAAAAAGTTCACTCATGTGATTGACAGGTGAAACTCCAATTAAACCCGAACATTTTTGAAAGGTACGGAGAAATAATTTTTGCAGCTGAACGATCATTGAAATGTTTTTTAAAAAGGTAATTCAAATAATATGGCAACAATTGAATATCGGAGACTAGATTATGTTAGATGGATTTTCACATAGTGTGGATTATTATCTAACAACCAGGGGGTGGAATGTTACTGTAGGGAATTTTTCTTTAGGAATATATTCCATGGAGATTTTTTTCCTTGACAATCTGTCCCGAATACCTCATTAAACACGTACAACCATGGCGTTCTTCACAACGTAGTAAATAACGCTATGTTTTTAACCATTAAAATTGATTGATATTATTAATCTTGAAAAGAACAAGAAGGTCATCTCGTTCTTCTGTAGCCCGCACGACGCGAAAGCGTGGGTCACGGGTTCGATCCCCGGTGGTAACATATTTTCTATTTCTCCAGTGTTCTTTTCAAAGCTAACATTTCATTTCCTCTCTTCTCGATGATATTTTCTTACGGCTTTGGATTTATGACGGGTAGGAGGGCAGTTCTTTCTTTCAAATGGAGTAACTAGGAATATTTCAAATTCAGGATTGACAAATGTGTTGTTTTTAGGGGAAAGAAGACAAAAACTCTACGGAACCATTCGAACAACTTCTCCCTCTAAGGAAAGCAAAATACCGTCCGTTATAACTGGGCAATCTTTTAAATGTCTCGATAAAGAATATTCCTTCAGCATGAGTGATAAAGTCAACTGTCACTGTGAATGGCGGGTGTGAGGATAAAATTACGAGAGGAATTGCAATTAATTAACTGCCATTACGAAGATATGTATGTTATCCACTAATCACAAGGAAGAGAATTATGCTGTGTTTCGTCTATACCCCATGTGGCAAATAATGGGCAACATCCCAAGCAACGTAAGTAAAACTCGAGCGTTTTTGAATATGGTTGTAAATTTTCGGGAAATGTACGTTACACAATTGAAAATGATCACTAAAGAAGCACAGAGCCTCTACACATAACATCGTGGGATTAGGAGAACACGGTAAAGGGAGGAGTATTTTGAATCAGATGAAGGAAAATTGGTCATCTACTCAGGAAGAGGTATCCAGAAAGCCAGAGTATTGGTGTGTCTTTCAGAAAAATGTTTAAACCTCTGCTAAAAAATAAAATCCTGCGAGCGATCGAGTTATTGTGGCGAGACTGCCTGTTTGACTACGTGATATCATAATCATACCTGTTTATGCTTCTATATGTTCTTCTACGGAGAAAGAATTGGAGCTTCTGATAATTATTAAAAGCAAACCCTTGTCGCTATTCGTACTAGCGATACATAAATTACAATGGGAGATTTTAACTTCAGACTAGCACGGAACAAATCTGGATCCCAGTTCAAGAAAGGGGTGTTGCAAGGGTTTGTGCTATCTACAAAACTGTTCAATTTTTATACTTAAAACATTATGCGATGTGTGAGGAATGGTAATTGAGTAAAGCATTTTGGCAGTTCTCTTTACTCTAGATGCAGCACTGCACCAGCTTTGATACGAAGACGATGCAATTGTCATCTCAAAGTCAAGATAGGGGCTGAAGTTGTTTGTATATAGAATTGGAAGATTACTATGTGACATGGCTCAAGAATAGTGCCAAATGAATTAACGTTATTCTAGTGACGAAGTGCGTCAGAGATTAGCGTGGGTAGACTTAATGTCAATAAGAATGTGGTTAAGGAATTCGATAACTTCGCCTAATTACGGTTCGTCAATCCAGAGAAATTGGGACGACACATAAACAATAAGACGTTGGCTGATAGGACTAAAAGCAGTGCAGGGAATGAAAAAGCTATGACAAGAACAGGATAGAGAAATAAAACTAAACATATCAAAACATGCACCCTCCCAATATCCACATATGCTTGCGAGACCTCGGTTTAAAGATTAGCAGATGAAGAGAGGAGCATGGCATTTGAGTACACCTGCTTTAGAAGCGTGTGGAAATTCCTTGGATGAGACGTCGCAGAAACGGAGACATAAGAAGAGAATGAGGAGGTAATGTGCTTGTGGCCCTGTCATTTTACACACAGCTCGATACCCCATTAACCTTTGCGTTACCCCTTATGACCTAGCTCCAGGTACTCTAGCATTTTTTGCTTTCTTTGTTGTATAGTGCAATACGATTGCAAGTAACTTGTTTAGTAGTTATCCTATGACCCTTGGTGACGTATTCGTTGCAACTTTAGCTACTGCTGACACATTGCTGTCATATCTTAATCCAATATAGTATTTATTGTAAATTGGTATATATAATCGTGTTTTGCCAAGTTCCAGTTAGTTGAATACGCTGATTATCATCAGGTACGATGCTTTACCTTGCATCTAATTTGCCGTTTTTCCTCGTCACTGCTTGCTAGAGTAAATTCGTGGTCCTGTCATTGACTGTAAACAAAGTGCGTTCCATCAATTCAAGTCTGTGTAGTGCGCCCCTGCCGCAAGCCACCCCTTATATGGTGCAATGATGAATTAAGACTAAAAGATATATCATACTTTAGACTATGAAAAAGTAATGGGGTAATCTTTTCTGTAATGAGAATCGCTTCATAGTTTTCAAAACAGTTTGAAATAACATCTTTACATTTAAAACCATGGATTTCCATATTGTAGCATCTATTATATTTAAAAGTCGATTCACGAGATCAGTCTTCTTTGTGATAGCATCTGATATTTAGAAGTCCCAGTATAAAATTAACTCTGATTGCCCCTTTGCCCCTTTAACACACCAAGAGGAGAGAATCCCACACAGTTGGAAAATACTAGCCCAATTGGGCGGAGTATTTGCCACTTGGCAGCTTTGGACACATCCCCCTTTTTGCTCAGTATGGGCCACATTAACTCGTAGCAGAATAGAGGCTACGGTAACAGAACTGATGTTTTCAGTATTTCGTTGAGAGTCTGCAATTGTGGTGCCACCATAGAAATCTTAATATAATTACTTGACTATATGAGTTGCGATTGTTTGCTGCTTGTTGCATCAGTTGGCTGATAAAGTAAAGTGCAAGAAATTACAACTGCATTTGATTATGATGTTAGAAGAAACAATACGAATGAGGTAAGCTTTTAGATCAGTTATTTAATTTGAGCCCTGAACGTTACTATATATACTGTATAGGCCAATATATATGTTTCACCCAAGTCTCCGAATTCACTCACGAGATTCATCGAGTCACGTTTGCACACACATTTTCTGTTTCTTCAGCTCGATTGTCTTTTATACGTTTTTAAGCATCTCGCAAGAGTCAAAAGTCGTGGGGGCAATGCCAATGTGCTTATCTTAACTTAAATTGGCACAAGATAGGCCTACATTAATCACTTTTAAAGGCATTTTCTGATGGAAAAAGCTGCTTTGAACACTTCCAGTCCCTATTTCAATACAGTATGATAGGTAGGACTATAATATAATGTACTACGATAGTTGACATTGAGTTAATTAGGCCTATCCTAAGCTTAGTTAGGGCAGCTGTTCTTTTCAGTATATCTATACTAGTTACTAGTGCCTTTTATTCATGATCCAATGCAATAGGTTCAGAGCATCCCTGTTTGGCTCAGCTTATGTAATGTATTTTGACAGCAAATGCGTAAATGTCAGTTAACTTTGAGTCTGGCTCCAGGTGAATGATGCATATTTTCTTTTTAGCTGTGCTAATTCATATCATATGCATTCATTTAGACTGTTCGATGCGAGTACCCACTTGCTTGCTTAACATTGCAGGGGAGATTTTGCTATAGTACTCAGCATCAGACAAACAATAAGAGAGCATTGCACTCCCAGACTTGTTTTTAACTGGGAGTTAGTTGGTGTTTATTGAGCGGAAATCTCGTACTGAATTCTATTTTATTTGGTACAGTGTAAACTTTTTTACACAATTACTATTTAATACTGGCATGAAATCCTTTAGATAGCGACATGACATGAAAGACATGAAAAAGGTTTTACACTGACCAAGTAGATCAGCCCTAAATGTCAGTGCTACCATAATTCAGACAATATACATACAATAAGCTTAGATTAAACCAAAGGGCATGCAATAACAGCTTTATGAACTAATGTCACAAATTGGGCACATCTGAAGGTGTTACATGTTAGATGACCTGAGATACATGGGTGTTGCTTTGTTATTTCTTATGAAGTGACATGAGTTATATATAATATTTTCATAGGGAAGTAACTTAAGCAACAGAAACTGATGCACTTACCACTGTATTTATACCTCTCTAAATGAAACAGATGTTGGAAGTTATGAATGTTGTAGAAATTGCATAAAATGATTTATTCTCAACAATTTACAACTGTAAGATTACTTCACAATGTCAGTTTCACAATAAGGTTGTATACAAGTCCTTCACCAAAGCAACAATAGAGGTGTTATCCCTTTGAGGTTAGATAGCATTGTTCTCTGTCCTCAGTGATTTCTAGGGAAGCATCACATAAAGTATTACCTTTGTACTACAGCCATGATTAAAACACATACAAGCACTGACATAAAAACTGTAGTTTAAAATGTTTTTTCTCATGTCCAAATTCTTAGGGTCTACTTTGGATGGTTACTGTACATATATAGCCTACTTAGTATTATATTGTGAAAATTATTGAAATATGTCAAATTGCATATACATGTTATTCTGTTTCAGATGACATCTGCTACCAAGGTATACATATGATGGATTTAGACTTTGAATCTGATTGTGATAGTTATGATGAGGAGGATGAAACATTTTTCGTCTCGTTTTGCCAAAGTAAGACTGAGGATAAGGATCACAATTGTAGAACAAACAAAAATGTACAAAGTAGCAAGGATAGTGAAATGCCAAATGTGAAAGATCTCACTATTAGAGATTATGGTAAGGAGCAGCTGGGAAGCAATATAGGGGCAGCGTGTAACACCACTTTAAGTAAGCAAATCTCTGAAGAAGACTGGGATGCAGATTGTGATGCTCCAGCATTTCAAATATCAATGGAAGCTCTTATGGATCCATATAATGTAGGAAGTGCCTTTGATGATGATGACCATTATGATTTGCAGCTTACTGATGAAGTGGAAGACAGGAAAACTCCAGAATTTGTAAAGCCAAAAACGTCTATAGAAATAGAAGGTACAGAAAAAGATGCATCACCTTGGAAAACAGTTGCGCCAGCAGTTCATATGCAGATGTCTAATAGACAGTGGCTGAGTGAAATTGAAGACCTCTATTTTGAAGAAAGGGAAGATTCTATGAAAGAACTACTACAAACTGCATTCAGTAATCATGAAGATCCGTATGATTTTACTCTTTACATTGCGTCAAATGCATCATTTGACATGTACAGCAGAAGACCATCAATAGCTAGAATTACATTAGAGACATTCAATGGTTGGCTTCTTTCAAAGGTAATGATAGTTTTCTATTCTTGTATGAAGAAGTGGGTTATATAGTATGCACAGCTTTGAAAAATACATTGTATTTCACTCATAAATTTCTGTACAGAAATTCCTTTCTCTTACTTCCTAGTCATCTATGTACCCCAGAATCTCCGGGAAGCCTCAAGAAGTCTTTACAATGACAAGATGATACATACATACGTACATACTTACGTACATACATACATACAAACATACATACATACATACATACATACATACATACATACATACATACATACATACATACATACATACATACATACATAAATTTATACATACTCAATCTGCAGACAGTACTGTTTTGCCCTTTGTGTGCTCATCAGTGCAGCACAGAGTGAAGAGACTGAATCTTAGCTATAAAGCAAGCATGCTTCCAACAAGGCAATTTAAAAGATTCATGTGGTACCATGCCAGAGTGCTCAAACCGCATGCAGAAATACATACATACATACATACATACATACATACATACATACATACATACATACATACATACACACATACATACATACACAAAGAAAATACTAGGATGCTAGAGATACTCTAAGTTTCACTTATTTTGCAATCTTCAGGCTCAACAGAAAAATTGATTACAACTACTGCTTACTCTTAATTTTATGTTTACATGATGGAGAGTCCCCTTGGGACACTTTGTTACTAGTTCAGTCCACTTGTTCAATAGTGTTGACTTACCAGCTTTCATTACAAAGAGCTCCTCCATTGTACAAAGGTGGACTCTCCTCTCTCCCCCTCGATACTTCAGCGCCTTCCTCACAAATCTATATGTACTCTACATTTTTATGTATCAAGCACTGTATTTCAAGTGTTAATTATTGCATTACATCATATGCATACATACATACATACATACATACATACATACATACATACATACATACATACATACATACATACATACATACAAACTGTGTTGTTATGAAAATAGAACAATGAACACAGAGTACAGGACTGGTGTACAGGGTATGCTAAGGAGGAGTGGTTAAAGGAATACACTATATTTGTGGTGTAGGAAAAACTGTCTATATTACTAGTTTTGCATGCTTGAAGTAAATTGTTACATAACTTACACCTCTGCAACTTAAATATGTCATTTCACATAAGTTAGACTTCTATTGCATAAATATTGCCAGGCCCTTCAGCAACCGGTATGTAACTTAAACATCCAATAAACTTCATTATGAAATCAAGTGTTGTTAAACTTTTGCAAATGAAGTCATTGTATTTTAGGTTAATGAAATTGTCTTGGCAAAGTTCTTTAACTGTGAGAAATTAATATACTTTGCTAAAGTTTTAACTGATTCCTTGAGTGGTGAATAACAGTAATCCTGGATTTTCATCAAATTTTGCAGTAACAAACCAGTTGTCCACACCACAGGATCAATTAGATTTCATATTAAGTCAGTGATGGGTATTTGGGACATCATTCCAAAGCTTCAACTTAAACATAGAAATACTTCACACCTCATAAACTCTGGTAGAGAGTGCCAAATTTGAACATTTGTAACTAGTTTACAGCAACATCATTCTTCCTTAAGTTACAAATACACACTCTTCAAAACTTGCATATGAAAGAGAACCTACATTTGAAAATTTTCTCTGCGTCTATGTCAATGAAGCTTTTGTTGTGCTCTCTGGCAGTCCCATTACAAGAATACCAAGAGTATGTCCAGCAATTAACCAGACCATGACCAAGATCAGAACTTAATCCCAACAAAGCTGTCTTGCATAACACACTGCGGTATGGACAAACTTTACAATCTATCTTGTTTCATTATGATTACAAATGGTATATTTTAGGAGTATTGTTTTTTAAGACTTCTGTTGTATTACACCCAATTTCCTTGCCTCATTGCTGTTTTGTCACATCTGCTACAGGCCATTTTCCAGTGTGGAGACTACGTAACATATATAGGTAGCCAACCTTGGATCTTAAAGACCATGGTATAAGCATAAAGGAGTATCTTAGCTTTGATGTGTCCTCAGAAATTTATACATATATACATACACATATATATTTAGACGGTATGTAGGCAACGGCAAGAACAGGTCAAAGGCCAAAGTACACTTCTGTTCATGAACAAATACAGAACCATGTATTTGGACAGCTGCTGATTCATTCAGCTTACATATTTTAAACTTATCTGGCATAACAATGGTGATAATCAAGCTTTATGCCTTGTATTTGTCTCTGGCTGGGGCTATGTTTCTGTCCATGTACACTAGACTTTTGTCTCAGTCTTGCTATTCTGTTTACAACAAATGTAATACCCTTAACCCAATAGATTTAAACTAAAAATAGAAATTATCTTGCTTCAGTGATTTCTTTCGCTCAGATTATAACGTCTTGCTTAATACATGGCAGTCGATTTATCAATTTTAAGCAATTTTAATATAGCACTTGCCAGTTGTAGATAAAGTGAAAATAAGCAAGCTACAAATTAGTAATTCTTCATCGTATTTTCAGGACTTATTGTGTTACAACATTTCAACACAAAAAGGCAAAAAATGTCTATACCTAATCAAGATAAATATCATGAGCAATATTATAAACAATAACCATGATAGTACACTATGACAAGGGCATTAAAACCACACCAATACAATAGAGAAAAGTTGCCTGGGACAAAGAAAGGACAAAAGCTGGAGAGGATAGGACAAAAGAACAAAATAAATTAATTAAAACCTAGAAATCCTGGTCATTAATTAACTTGAAAAAGAAATTCTGCAACTTGAACTATTAAACAAATGATATCAATCAAAGAAAATATTGCATTATTGGAGAATCCTACTCGTAAAACTCTTTAGTTTGAGTTTTCAAGGTACAGAGATAGTCCGCTATTATTTTAAGTTTCACATATAATAGGAAATCTCAGGTAAGATGGGAGTTCAAAAACTGTTTGTGTCATTGATATAAACCTGAGAAATATTGTCTTTGTATCTCTAATGCTTGTGTTGAAACTTATACACAGAGAACCCAACATATATAATTGACTAGGGACATCTCTCTTCGTGACAGTTCTGTCTGGTAGCTTGCAGCAAAAAGATTTCTAACCATACATACTCATTTTTATATGAAAGTTGGTGACAAACAAGTTGTATTTAGGTCCTCATAAAGTCAAGTACTTGATTTTTGTCATCAAAGAGGGTATGCGATGATCTGGCCAACTAACTGTTTCTTGAAGTTATGGGAGCCTTAAGTTTTGACAGTGTTCGTTATATACATTGATCAGAGAATAGCTTTACTGACTCACACTGTCTTTCATCTTTTGAATTATATTCCACAAAGGGCACTCTTGACCTCACATCTCCTAAGAAAGAAGTTGATTATCATGTGATCTTTATTTAAAATTTTATCCAGATTTTTCTGTGGCACTGCTAACACCTACCAGCCCCTTGCTATCTATCATGGTGGAGAAAGTCTTTAGAAAGTGTGAGTGGTGAGGTTATCATAGACTTTCCAACTAAAAATGAGCATAGTTTTGGACCCCTCCTGTTATACTTTCCATGAGCATATTGTTCTATCTATTGTACTTCAATATACTGAGCTATAGAATGGGGACACACTTATGATAGTAAAAGTGAAAGAGGATGGCTGCTGTGTAGCTGGACATCCCTGGGAGTGATTTAAAAATAACTATTAGTAAGAGGCTCACACTGTGCCAGGTACAGAAAAAGGTGCTATAAAATATGTACCTTGCAGTTTACGGGAAAACGATGAGTACCAGCTATAGCACTTGATATATACTACGTTTTCCAGGGATCTAGAAGCACTCTCACTTCCAAACTACATGCACTTTTCAATAGAAGCACATAAACTATAAATAAAATATTGTCCTTGAATTTTCAATCCATATTTGAAGGAACATAGCCTGATATTAAACAATTTTAGCGTTTCATACTTTCACGATACAGCAACGACGTGGTTACCGGTACCCAATCAAGAGAAACAACTGACAAGTTAGTGGTATGGTGTCGTAATATAGTAAACATTGAGGTTGTCATTGCAATGAATGAAGCGGACTCCTTCCTGTATTGAATCTCCTTGACGACTGGAATTTTGAAAACAAAGTCTGCTTGCAATTTTGTTTACTTTTTCTGCCTATATGTAAAACATAGATTTCAACCTACGCATATGGCAGGCAGGTAGATATACTTTCTACTTGTTGACTAAGGTAGTCCATGATAACGATCGCTCATTTTTGTCTGATTCTGTATTACAGTAATGATGAACGGTCCTACACTGAACCCTAGCTAGTGGAGCTTGCTCTAAAGAATCGACAGTGTACACCTCCTGAATCGAAGACCGTGGAGAAGACAGGCTCTCTCGGGGTTCTGGCTATGTTTAGCAACCTTGTAACCAATGTTTTCTGTCCGATCATTTACATATATGTTTCGTACTAAGCCCACGTCATTGGCTTTACCTTTGTCTCTTCTATTGACAATTGTCAAGAAATTATGGTGTCAAAATACACCCGAAGTTAACCAACTTGAACAGAGTGCAATGGTTAAACAACTACGATCGTTTTAATTAGAAAATATCATAAGGTATCCATAGTGGAAACACATATGGATGAAGTATTTGGTCTTGAAGGAATACACATAAACACATAAATCGTCAATGGTTTCCATGAGAATCCAAATAATCTAATTTCGTCCCTGAACCACAATTATCCCTTACGATTTCCAGACGTTTCCTTGATTTTCTCGGCAAGCCGGCAATGCAAGGAAATCCGTTTTCAGCATGGGAAAGAAAGTGATTATCAATGCTTAAAATCTTTAAAAGCAAACTAGTTATCAACTTATGCAATCAGAGAACATTTGAAAATTTGTTGTGGTACTTCGATTCATATTTTTTCAAAACAGCTGTAAGCTCGAAACGGAGCTAGCAGACGTTCTCAGCGATACGGGAAGACTTTCATCATACACCAATAGAAGTAGTAGCTTGTAAATATCATTTATACATTAAAAACTACATATTTTACTACCAAATCAAGCGTATTTTTTCGTTTCTCTTACCCTCGGTCTTCAGTTCGGCCATTCTTGAAGGATGATGTAAAGAAAGATCGCTTTCGAACAACAACAGGAACTTGTTCTGTTCCCTACTGTTGGCAGTTTTCTTATCTGAATAAATTATGCAAATTATTCAAATATATTTTATAATGTATTCGAATCGGAAAAGATGGATTCAGGTAATACGTCATCACTAAGTATCGCAAGGATATTGATCGAGACTTATAAAAACAGAAAAAATAACGTTGAAAGCCATTGCAATCCTGTATGCATATTCACCCCAAGTATTGCAAAGAGGGTGATATTAGGAAGCTAAAGGCTATCGGGGTCACGACCCACTGCCAAGGATCCTTCATGAGTTTTGACTTCTTTCTGA
>JAAAKM020006971.1:21786080-21806260 GCA_010016025.2 Alatinidae sp. Z8VKAUB7J3 | reverse complement strand
GAGCTTGACGACAAGCTGGATTTTCCAAAGGAATGGCTGAGCCTTAGAATTGACAATTGGGCTCAGTATATGAGTGACGAGGAAAATAATGATGATGCGTGGTTGGCAACTATTGCAACAACAGATAATAGTATTGACAGCGCACCTAATGATCAGGTAAAATCAGCGGATCACTCAAGCTCAATGCTTCAATTGACTCCTTCTGAAACAAAAAACATTGACAACAGTGCCACTGATGTCTTTCGTGAAGAACAAATGGGAGACAGTGAGCACGAAACGGAAAGTAGTATCAAACAAGTGGAAGTGGAAGTAAATGAAGAAGAAACTGAGTTGGACGACAAGCTGGATTTTCCAAAGGAACGGTTGAGGCATAGGATTGACAATTGTGCTCTGTACATAAGTCACGAGGAAGAAAATAACGTGAAATCACTTTTGAACGTTGTAACACCTTCAGATACCAATGACAGTATACCCACTGTTGATTGCAGATCAGGAGATAATTCTAGTGCAGTGGATGGCTTGCGTTCGTTTAAGGCAAAGTGCCCTAAGGAATGCAAGAGGAATGTTATGGAACCATCAAACGTTACACAAAAGGAGAGTAATAGCCCGTCGATGGAAATATATACTTCTTCAAGCTTTTCAAGTATTTTGAATAAAAGGAACGATAGGATTCAAAATGAGGACGGTATCCAGGAGAAGGTGTTTGAAGAAAAGGATCAGCTCCCATGCAGCATGAATAACAGCAGCTCACATAATCTACGCGCATGTGATGGTGGGATAAATGAGGGAATGGTTCAGAAAGGCGAGCAACAATTGGCTTCAACGGGTAAAGGCTTGACTCAAAGTCCACATAAGCCCAAAATAATGCAATACAGTGCCATATTAAAGAAACCATCTCCATTTCATGTGGATGCTAAACCTGCCTGGTCAGGAGAGAATAATGTATCTGCAGAGTCAGTGTTAGATACAGCTGCAACATGTAAAGGATCCCAAATCGATAGAGAAGTTAGGGAAATATCTAAAAGGAAAAATGAAAGTGCAGGTAAAGGTAAAAAAATCGTTCCTAGCGTCATGAAATACAGCTCATCAGTGGAGAAACGTCCGAAAAGACCACAAAAATCCGAATGCTTATTAAGCTCATTTATTGCTGAGGCAGAGTTCAAGCAACTACGTTGTAATAGCAGGCGTTCAAAAAGAAATGACATCGCATGCACAGCTGAACCTCAACTACCACACCCTAGTGAAATTGAACCTAGTCAATATAGTGCTTCCAATCAGAAAGCGAAAAAGCATAGGCGAGTGACATCTCACGAAGGACTCACTACTCATTTAAGCAATCAATGTAAGTTACAGACCACTGTAAATGGGAACACCCCGACATACGCCTCTGTTATTCAACAACAATCTACAACTACTGGTCACATGTCCGTTCAGAAATCCCACCCCCAACACAAACCCATAACCAAGCCCACAGCCAAGCATTCAGCCAATCCCAAAGCCAATCCCAAAGCCAAGCCCAAAGCCAAGCCCAAAGCCAAGCCCAAAGCTAAGCGCGAAACTAAGCCCAAAACTGACAATGACCCCGAACCAGACACTGCGACCAAAGAGGTAACTGACGAAACCTCTTTTCAGCTAAATTTGGATGAATTTCCATCGCTTTAACTGAGATATTAGTTGGGTTTGTGTTCACCTTGGTTGCTCCTTAATTTATTTATTTATTTATTGATTGATTGATTGAATATCTCACAGCAAAATATATATTTGCTGAGCCTACTGAGCAAATTGGTAATGATCTGCTGAGTGACACAGAAATATTTTTTTATTGAAGAATAACATATGGCACTAGACCTTGTCATAATTTACCTCACATTTAAGAGACGCAGGATATTTAATGCTTTTAAATGTATTTTTAATAATATAATTGATAAGAGACTGAAGTAGAGGTATTTCTGAAAACTGTAAATTTTTCCTAATGATAGTTGTCTACTTTAATATGCTCCAATGAGAGCGAGATGTACAATTTATTTTCTCTGTAATTATTGTACATAAGAGTAAAGATTACTCAGCATTAGAATGAGTCATTCAGCATGATATAATTTTATATGAAGATGATATTGTAATTGATGAGTTTTGTAACAGGCAGAAATTTTAATCTCCACATGTTTTAATAAAAGATGCAAAACGTCAAATGGTATAGTAGTCCTTTTTGTCTACACTGCTCCACATGGCATCTCGTGTACCATTGTTACACACACTTGGCAAGGTACGGGGTAATAGGGTGGCAGAGGAGGCCTTACCCACCCAAAGATTTGCCAAATGTCAGGGGGTTTTTTATGACCACTTTCCAGCATTATCAAAATTGAAAAAGATTGTGACAGACATTGTGTCACGTTCACAGCAAGATATGCATATCGGCACGCAACACCTCTTTCCAAACATTGACCAGATGCCCTATAGTGGAATGTGAAAAAATAAGTTTGAACCCAGCCTACTTGCCCCCCCCCCGAATGCCCCTTACCTCCCCCCGTCGCTGTTGGCAGATACTCTCTTCATCAAATGAGAGCTCCCCTTCTGACTATTAAAGAGTTGAAACTCTCCATATACCCCTTTTTAGTTTATTTTTCCAAAGACTAATCCAATTAATTACAATTTGAAGATGAAGAAAGATTGTATTTAATATTTTGAGTGGATAACTAACACATCAATGATCATTCAGATAACAATCACAATTATGTTTTGGAAACAAAGAGCAGCATGCAACACAGAAAATATCGGTTGGCAGCAAAGGATCTCGAGTAACGAGTCAGGCCAACATATAATTATATGCAAATTTGTGATAAGGCGTCATCTAATGTCTTGTAAAACAGTAAACTGGATTCATTGAAATTACGTTTTGATAAGTTGTACTGGGTAGGCGCGCTCGTTTACAATCCCGTTGCCAAGAATTTGCTTGCGAAGAAGAAAAGCCTCCCGTTTGTTATAAGAAGAAACTGCCAACGTATGATTCGCCTCTTCTAATCTATTAGAAGGAGAGGCAAGAACTAGCTGTGCTGCATAAATTAACACATCTGCGCCAATAGGAAGACTGTTGTCTAGTGCCAGCACGGGTATTGATCGTCTTGGGTAGCGGTAGCAGTTCTGTTTTTAAAGCATTCTCAAGCATTTTCGACTCGCGTAAGTTTATTCATTCGTTGTAATCAATGTTGTGATACATAAAGGTCATCTTTGTATTAGGATTGTTAATGGAGCATTAGAGGTTGGCCTCCCTCCTCTTCGAAAGCAGGCGGCGCGACTGGTGCATTGCCACCAATCCCCAAGTGACTCTCAAGCAGTGGCGAAGCCAGTTGTGAAGACAGGGTCAAGCTCAATAGTGTCCGAGGCCTGTAGCCAGAGGGAAAGGGGGTGTTTTAGCGGGCCACGCCCACTCGATAAAATTTTGATTCCCGTTGAGATATTGTTAAAAAACTTTTCCAGGTAAAATATAAAGTTAATGGCTTAATGACGTCGGTTACAGTAAACCAGACTTACAATATCAATGTTCTCTTACATAATCATACGTAACCTACAATGTATTGCCTCTTCCTTGATAGCTCAGGCTTGGCTAGTAACGGGTCTGTTGTGTACTTGGCGTAATCCCATACTTGATGTAATTCCCGTGGAAAAGAGGTCACTTACACAGTGGGCCTACTGATTGCTAAAAGTTCAGGCGCACTAATATGCATTTGCAAGAACTCCTATTTTGTAGGCCTACTTGCGTTTGCGTGATAAGTCTTTAAAGATTTTATAGTGCTGGATAACATAAACTGAATTTATTCCATTGAAATGGTGGCGTGGTAGGAAAATCAACATCGTGAGAGAGTTAGATGTGTATAGAAGAAATATTACATCGTAACAATTTTATCTATAGTTCAGTCCAGCAGGATCTTTAGATGCTGGGTTTTGTGTTACGCTACTTTATGCTAGGGAGCCCAAACCTTGTACGAGTAAAAAGTTTTGGATTTAACTACTCCTGTCTGGCTCAATTCCTTGCTTGATTGCTGACCATGCCACAAGACGTCGTTAAGAATTGTGCAACGAAATCTTGATATATGACCTCCTTGAAATTGATTAGTCGGAGAATTAAGTGGTAAGAATAGCTAAAAGTGACTTGAAAATGTAAACAGAGAACTTGGTTCTACGGAATGAATGACAGCGTATCGTCCTGTGCATTCTTTCACCGAAGAAAACAATCACAATTTTGAGCTGACGAAATTCTAAGCATGCTGTTTCAGTAAGTATCAGACGGGGTAAACACATTTCATTTTCCGAGTGAACCTATTCTTACATGATACGAGTTCGTTGATAAAGTAAAAGGAGATCATGACAGTGTAGCCCCCCGTTCTTTAAATGATTGTCCTTGTCTGACGTAGGGTCATGCGTTTTTAATTAGGCCTGAGTAGACGGCATGGAACAAAGGCTACTGCTGCCTCTATTAGCCAATCATATGGCTAAATCAGATCGAAGCCGTGACGTTTGTAAGGCTAATGTTGGGTGAGCCGGACCCTTCTCCAAAGGCTACGAAAACATCAAACTACTTGGTACAGAGTCATAGTAATGATGTTCGATGTGTTCAAGATGTGTTTGTATTGAGTTTGGGTTGCCAAAACTTTATCATTGTGACACAGAAAAGTTTAAGTAGAAGGAGGGTCTCCGGGAAGACCCTTTCTACTAAATTTTGTTTTTTACGTCAGGCTGGGCCTGACTAACCTGTCCTCTGACTACGCCACTGCTCTCAAGGTTAGCTTCTAATGAGTAAATTAGCAGTCAAATGTGCCAATGAGGTATGACTGGGTGGTTGGGCAATCTGTACTGTTAGAGCACGTGCTTTTCAGTAAAATAGGTGTTTTATTCTTTAATAGTCCTCTTCAACCCTATGTTGAGCAATGACATCCGCCATTTTATAAATTTGATATTGTACGGCTGTGTTTGGAATTCTTCATCATAACCAACTTGTATGTTTTCAGACTGTATGATTCTTTTCCTTGTATCTTATCTGTCATTAGGAATGGTTTATGATAGCTCGTTTGCATGCTAAAGTGGCATTTGGTTGTTCAAGACGTAGGTTGATTGTTTTCTACCAATGAATGGGCTGGTCAAAAACGTGATCAGTTCCAAAAGCCACGGAACTGAATGAATGGCACATTTCCTCTGTGCTGACAGTTTCGTGGTTTCCCCGCCCAATTAGGTCGGTTAGAGCCCCTCAGTGTCAAAAACCGTAAACGTTGCATTGTTGGGTATGGTTTGCCTTATATAAGGGGTGGGGCTGGGGAAGGTTTGAAATTACTTTACCTTAGGGTTAACATCCAGATGTCGGAAGGTAGAGGTGGACTTACCGTCTGCTGCCAGCATCAGCCCGGTAGCTGGCTATGAAGGGAACAATGTGGCCTAGTGGGCACTTTGTGTCTTTAGGGTACTGTAAGTGCAAACTTTTGTAAATTGGTATAGCAGTGCAACCTAAAACGTCCAAGTTTGATATCTCAAGAGGCTAAAAGATACGTGGGGGAGCAGAAAATAATATTTTACGGGTCTGCTCCGTACAGGAGTCTAATCTGAAGCTTCTCTACCAATATGTTAAAAAAGTATCCGCTTTTTTAACCTACAATGTTATCTTGCTAATGTAGCATACTACATTACATTTTTAAGGAACTGCTCTTCGTACTCCACGTTTCATCTAAAAGCTGAAAATATCGAATTTTCTTCATCAGAAATATTTGCAATGTTTTTGCCATGGAGGTGCCTTTTGAAGAAAACCGCAAAAGTTTGCCAAGGCCCTTTCTAGCTTTCACAAATTCGCCGGTAGCAACACGCGGGCGATGATGAAAAATTTCGGTGACTGATGTCACTTTAAAATTTTCCGTCTAAATCTCATGTCACCACAAAGATTTGATTTTAATGTATTTCCTCTGTTGCCGTTCAGATGCTGCTGACATAAAGGTAAGCGGCTGGGGGCTCTGATGGCGTCTCGTTACGCCTAACAACCTGCCGTTAATAAAATTAGAAACAACTTGTAGTAAAAATTTAACTGCAATCGATTCTGTTCATTGAAAATTGTTTGCGTTTTGCAAAGTGTGACATAACAGTGCATCCTCACTTCCGAAAACAATTTATACGGAAAGGGGGTGTAAAAACTCACTAGTATCGGCATGACCTACACGTGAATAATGTAATAATCAGTGACAAATAGTACGAAAACTCAGGACTGCTTTCAGTATCTAGATTCCTCGAACGGAAGTGCTTGAACTAAAGGAGTTGATTCGAATAACAGAAAAGAACAAGGCAATTAAGCGTACAGTTTACAGAAAGAGGTGCTCTATTATCACAAAAAAGACCGAACACATCACCGTAGAGGAGCCGCGTCTACTTTATACGCCATTAAAGATGTAGACCTACTTGTTCTTACCAACTTGGAAACCAGTTGATCTCGCAGAGCCTGACTAACTGACAATGTGGCGAACACCTAGCTGCACGTTGTTTTTTTTTGCTAGTTCACTCGTGCCTCTTGAATGCTACCTGGTGTCGCGTTTCATAAACTATCCTTACGGTCCCTTCGTATCATTATCACAGAAATATCAATGGACTACCTGCGACTCGATAGTTAGCGAGCCCAGTGAGCGAGTCCACTCTACGGCCCCGAAATCGTGGAAGCAGCTCACCCTGTGAACATCACATTTGGTTTAGTCAGGCATGAAACATCGAATAGCATCGCAGCAACAGTATGACACTACATTAAAGAGCTTAACTTGACAAGATAGCCAGGATATGGCATTGATGAAATCGTCGACTAATACCCCGAAAATATTGATTGAGAAATGCCGGAGTGTATGACACGGTAGAGAGCAGCACATATATACACAACAGGCGGCTACTAACAATTTTACGGCTGCAATCAGACCCGTTCATTTGAATGTGAAATTGAACAACTGCTTCGCTATGAGCATGGCAAGTTTCCCTCTTGCTCATGGCGTCACACTAACTACTTGGTTCGATTAAGTATCGAACAGAGTCAATTCGGTAACGAGTTCGCATTGCACAGTGATGAAGCTTCAGTGCTATTATCAACGATATGCCAACCCGGCGTACAATTCCACCATTGCACACGAGGCCTGAGCCGTCTTGTCCTATTGGAGTTTGCCTACAAATAATACCACACTTCATTTCTTCTCATGGTAAATTGAAATAGCTTCTATATTTCATTCTCGGACAACTCTAAGGTATTATCGTACTCTTTTGTGCTCAATTGCACGAAGGAGTTGGAATAAAATGGAAGGTTATCAGAATTTAAAAAGTAGATAAGAAGGGGTAAAACAAACAAAGGATTGAACTTTGTCATGTTAAAGCTTAGCAAGGGGCTTGAGTGGGATTCTCAAACAGTTGTTTTCGCAATCCGGTGAAAAGAGAACAACGACCTAAAACGATTACTGAATAAGTTACTCTTTCGCTGCTTTGACCTAACGCAAGATTCTGATTTGATTCTTTGATTTAAGATACATTACTTCCTGTTATCGTGTCAAATAATTGAATGCACCAAGACAGAACTTCTGGTGCAAATCTGTATTTACCACCAAAATAACCATAACATGACAGATCGTACTTACAATGTGTTGCTGATCTAACAACGGATAGAAGTGCTTTGAGACTTAACATAAGCAGGAATTGTTAGTTTTAATCTTGATTTCATTCCGTTAAACTCTTCGAAAACAAGGACTTGCTTTTGATATTTACAAAATGAGGGGGTTGGATTTTCCGCGAAATTTGTAAAACGGGGGGTAAGGGGTGGGGGTGGTATTGTAAAGCGATTTCGGAGTAAATTTTAAAGTTTAAATTTAACGAAAAAGAGTATCTGATACTTCCAAGAGAGCTACTTACGAAATCTTCAGTTTCTTTTCATAATGATGTATATAATACCGTCATCTGCCTACGAAGGATCGCATTCTATTTTTTGGCATGGGTGAAATGACCTCTCACTCCCGTACGAGTACCATGACCATCGTAAGAAGATGCACTATAAACGACGGCACAAGATCCCGACCAGCATTTCACATCATCGCGCTCTTCGTCTTTTAGATAACCTTAGAACAGTACCTATCCGTTCAATGCCAACATCCCAAAACTCTATTGCTGGGCGGGTATTTGACCTCCAAAGCTCACTGCAACACAAAACACTCAAAACAAACCCGACTCAGCCATCCAAAAAAGCTGATGAGAAAGTACGCGACCTCTACCTGCGCATACACTGAACTCTTTCAGAAACCCCATTTCGCCTTTGTGCTTTTGTGTTTCATTGAATAGCAAGATGCTTTAGAGCCTCAAATGGACGCCATCCCCAACTTTGTCTCCCACTAGGCACGTAAAAACTGCGGTCACATTAGGCCACACTTCCCCTAATCTCCTAGTGGCTCTAATATTTTTATGTTCCTTTTCCACTTGGCCCAAGTCTTATACAAGAAGTGTCTCGCTTTTTTATATTTCTTTATCATTTATGAGGTTTAGTGAAGCTTCCATACGAAGAATGACCTTGAGTGCGAGGACAGCCGATGTATACTAAAGCATCAAGTTAGCAACAATGCAACTACTATGTGTAGGACAAATTTCTATTGTTAAAAATATCTATGGCAAGATTTTACACCAACGGCAACATGTGCCCGCATTTACATCTTAGCGAATCGAAACTGGCGTTATGAGTTTCACTAGCTTCAACAATATTTTGAGAAACAATACCAACATCTCCTTTCTTTCCCTCGCTCAACAGAAAATCCAAATGTCAAGGTTTTACATTGCCAATTCGATTTCAATACCGGGATCAATATTAGTGCGATAAGCTTACCATGCAAGTTTCCTTTGATCATATATCCTGATAGGCCGCTTTCGTAAACACGGCATTTCTCCTAAATCCACCTTAATGTGGTGTTATAATCACCTCTTCCGCATTACAAAAACCCCCAAATTCCGCAACGTTCTAGCCCTCCCCAACGGAGACAATATCTGAACTCCACAGCATCCCATAAAATTAACAGTGCTTTTTTCTTCTCTACCCTTTCCGTCACCTTAAAGAGGCATCAAAGAGCTGTACACACGGAGACGCAAAGAACCGCCAGGAGGGCGGGGTACTAAAAAGCGGCGCTTCTTAACATTTTGTAAAACTGATTCCTACTAAAATCAAGACGTCGTGACATCCTCTTCTGCGCAAACAACATCCCTATTTAAGTGTTCTTGACTTCCGACTTCTGCCTCATTGGTCATTTCACAAGCTTCTTCACTTGTAATGTTCGATTCGTCCACTGGCTCAGATCTAATTTCTTCAACTGACATTGTTTCCTCAGTACTATGTTGCCCTATTTCTACAGTCACGTCACCTACAACAGCATCTATTTCACCCTTACTAGATGCAAATTCCTTTGTGAACTGACTTTGATCTGATGTATTTTCATGTGGCACTGTCAAAGAATCCATCTCCATTGGGTTATGACTAGAATAGGTCGTTGTCTCGACATCGCTTTCTTCGGCAGCCTTTGGCGGCATTTCGATGGCTGTGACGTCAGACGACTCATCCGATTTATTGGCTTCAATAGTTTCAATGATACTTTTCTGTGGCATGATTGGAACCTCTTCCCAACGCGTTCTCTTGAATTTGGGTTGGTCATCCACAGCGGGAGTTTTATCCTTGATATCTTCCTTAATAGGTCTCTTATCACCAGCTACCTCCGCCACATCAGCAATAGGATTCTCGATATCCTGCTCTGCTTCTACACTTCGTTCTTTACCTTCCGGTATTTCTGACCCTTCTTTTGAGTCTCGATCTGAATCACGATCACGGCGCCTTTCTTTATCACGTGATTTGTCCCTGTCATGATCTCGACTGTAGTCTCGATCCCTTTCGCGGTCCCTATCACGTTCCGACCTTCGAGCAGAGCGATCAAGATCACGATCCTTTTCACGTTCACGCCCCCTGTCTCTTTCAGACTCTCTGTAACGCCCTCGATCTCTCCTTCCACGATCTCTGTCACGATCTGATTCTCGATCCCGATACTTTGAGCGACTATTGTCACGATCTCGATCCCTTTCACGATCCTTTTCCCTGTCTCTACCACGCTCACGTTCTCGGTCCCTGTCCCGTTCTCGATCTCTATCGCGTTCTCTATCCCTATCTCTGTTCCTGTCTCTATCTCGTTCCCGGTCTCTATCTCGGTCTCTATCCCTTTCACGGTCTCTCTCCCTATCACTGTTTCTGTCCCTATCACGTTCTCTTTCCCATTCCGCTCCTTTTTCCCTCTCACGTGTCCTATCCTCTGTGTAGTCTGCCTCCCCGGATGACCCTTCATCCCACTTTGTTCGCCGTTGCGTTGGCTTCTCACCATCTGATTGTCTCTTAAGAATATCCTCTTCCTCATCCTTTTCATTGCTGCTACCAGTTGGTTGCAGGTTTTGGTTAAACATGTCCCCTGGTCCTGGTGGTCTGAAAAAGTTCCCTTCATTGCCTTGTGGAGGCATCCATGGAGCCCGCATACCTGGTGGTGGCATACGCTGTGGAAAAAAGGCACCATGTGGTGGCATATGCGGCGGTCCATGTGGCGGTCCCTCACGAGACCCATGTCGCGGACCGTGTGGCATCATGCTGGGTCCAGCCTGTGGAGGTCCAACGAACGGTCCGCGCGGATGTCCATGCATCACTCCTGCCAGAGGGCCATGTGGAAGGCCGTGTGGGGTCCCATGCGGAGCAGTTGGCCACCTATCGCCTAATGGCCTGGGCATGGGTGCTCTTGTCATATCAACCCATGGGGGAATGGAAGGTCCTCGTGGCTCGAACGGTTTTTCAGGAGCAGGTGTCTCCATAGAATCTTCTGCATCATCCTGTTCTGTGACCATCTCCGACTCCGTAGGTGTGTCTTGGTCGGCATTCTCTTTTTCCTGAGGTTGTTTGTCTACCTCGGACTTGCTCTCGTTACTATTATTTTCTTTTACTTCAGTATGTTTCCCTTCTTCTCGAGCTTCTTGTTGCTCAGGAATTGCCGGACCAGTCGCAAATTCTGGGGGCCACTGTCCAGGAAGAGGAGCTCGTAATCTGGGTTGCATCGCATGGCCTGACAATGGACCAAGGTCAGGCCGCAATCCCATTGGCGGTGGGACTAAGTGTGGCGGCATCCCTGGTAACGGAGGTCTAAATCCTGGTGGAAAGGGAAACATTCCTGGGGGCGGGGGCATCTGCCCTGGATGAAACATTGGCATCATTCTTGGCGCAACTGCGGGAGGAAATGGTGGCACTGCCCCTAAATGTGCAGGTGGGTTCTCTGCTTCCAACTTCTCTTCCTTTCGTGCCTGTTCCTCCACTTCTTCCTTTTTCCCTTCTTCGTCTAAAATGGAAAGTAGAATAGGGGTACGTAAGATTACTAATATGCAGATCCATAAAGTGACAATACCAATAAATTGTTTCATGTATTTAGTCCATACCAACATCCGACATCACTGAACAAAAAAAGGCTAAAGCTAACGATTTAGGGCATTTAATCTTCGATTAACAAGACCTTCTTTGTTCATTAAGAGAAAATTTCAAAAAATCTGTGTTAAGCTTACTAATTTTACAATTAATACTTTAGTCAACAATACAAGTCGAAAATGAATTGTGGTCGTGGAAGAGTTGTCTACTGTATGTAAACAAAGTTCACTGTTCCGAAGCCGTGAATTATAGTAATAGTACTAAAAGGTCTGTACAAGAGATCTATTTCCGATTATATTGAACGTGTTGTCTTCCACCAGTGGGTTCTGTAAGTATGCTCTTGACGAAAATATGATACCGACAGACCTCATCGAATCCATCTTTTCAAGCTTATAGTCAATTTCTATCATAACGAAGCGTCAGAAGAACACAAAATCAAATCCATAACACTTACCAAAATTGAGATTAAACCCTGGTGGGGCAGAGTCCGGGTCAATAACCGCCCCGTCCGTTATCTCCTTCAGATTGACAACCTCCAGTTTGGACCATGGAATATACGTCACGCCCTTATCTTCGTCCCAGTGTCTCTTAAACTCCGAGCCCTTGATGGCTTTCCCCGGAGCCCACGCGAGCTTGTAAGAAAAAGAAAGCGTTCAAAGGGAAAGTTACTACATATCATTTCTAGTGTTGATCACTGAAAAGAAATTCAGTGAAATAACTGTAACAAGAGACGTACTGCAGATGGTATGAATGAAGCTCACTTGGCAAATAAGCAACGGTTCTTCACTTTACAACCACCCTCTAACTGACATGAAGCTTTCCCGTAAGGCAAACAATCTAAACAGTTGATTTGTTCTTTTATTTTTTTCTACTGGTATTAATCTTCTATGTTGACGGATTCCTCAATTGTATTCTTTAATAACTTCCTCAATTGTACGCGATGCTGTACTGTCATTATCCAATACTGGTTATCGTTTTGAGCTAAAGGAGCACTCATTGCAACTGATGACGAACACTAAGTACTGTAATGATCTTGGTTAGCTCTCGTGTGATGTTGATTACATATTTTGATGTACAGGACGAAACAGTATTGTTGACAAGTGAAGTCTGCATTAATGTATTACTACAGCACTACATTAGTTCCGGTAAAACTCATCATACTTCTTGGTGGAAATTTAGTACGGAATCTACCAGATCAAGGCTGCTATTGAAAGCCCTCCACTCCTGTAAACCATAAGTAGTGTACTACCAACGACTTCTAAAAAGGGAACAATACGGATACGAGGGAAGAGCAATCAAGACCGGAAGCATATAATCAACTACGTGTCTGAGGCTCGATGCTCCCATGCAAATCATTTATCATACGACTGCCGGTTCAATAAACTTAACACAAATGTAACGAAAATCTAATATCTTCAAATATACTATGATCTTCACTGCAGATATTACACATTTGACCCTATTTCGCAGAGTATCTTGGAAACCTGCATCTAATAAAATGCAGCACTACATCTTCAAATGTCTATGCTTTCCTTCAAATCATCACTTGATGGTAGTATTCAAGAGATACGGCTATGTCTTGACTGCATACCTTGATTGTGTGTCCATTGATGCGCCTATTTCTCAAGTAGTGGATTGCCGACGATGCTGCTTTGCGCTCCTTCATAACGATGAATGCACATCCTCGAGCTTGTACCAGCTGAAAATCAAAGAAGGGAAACAAATGAGTGTCAGGTTATGCAGGTTATGGATTAGAGCATCTTACGAGTATTCCGATGCAACGCAGACTCAAGAAATTACAAAAACCTGAATTTCAACACCGAAGTCGATCTTACGACTTCACACTCTCTCCTGTTATGACCAAGGCAATTTCGTCCTGTACTCAAGACATCCCTGCGACAAATAGGTTAAGGCCTCTTTTAAGCTTAAATGCCACATGAAATCACAAACGGCAACCCCGCGCGATAAAGAATAAACAGGGACACTACCCTTGGTTTACGTTTGTTAGCCTTTCAAAGCCTTCCCATTTGCAATAGCTTAATGCTGCATATATCAGAGGGCTCTACTGGTATGCCAAATTTTTGGCATCAGAAGATCTTGATTAAGAAGATTCTCGATGTCGAATCCGGGCCTAGTAATAAATCTTGTAACCTTCAGACGTGACATATCATCGGGTGCATTTCTTAATTTTGCAAACACAAATATTCACAATTTCAGTTGATGGCCATCCACGTGGTAAACACGCAAATGTTCGACCCTTCCCCCGTATACGGAAGCATATGCTTTCTAGATAGCCCTTTGATAAGGTGTCAATACCACCTTCCAATTCGGAAGAAAATTGGGTAAATGGAAGCTTCGTATCGACAATATTCGTCTAGCTCAACAGCCTCGATTTCTTTCGCCTCACACTTGTGAACAACCAGGGTTTGTACACACACAACCCAAAAGACTGACAACAAGGTGGTTTTAAAAGCCTGGCAACAGTCTTTATTTAGACATTTCATAACTTGAAGTGCATATCTCGAAAGGCAATCATGAATTGCATCGGACAGGGTATGTACTGAAGACATACTTAATACGTTGCCCCCTAATCAACTTCATACCTGTACATCACGGTTTTGGACTATTCAGGATTGGAAATTTTTCAGTTTGAATCAGAACACAACCAAAAGGAATCGGGTCGCACGATGATCCCGTCAAGCCCTTCAGTATTATCGGAAAACTAACACTGTTCCACTTGTCCCCTTTACCACTTGGCAGACATCACTCATACTAACTGACTGTTTAAACGCACACCTGCCTGCTGCTGTTACAGAAAATAGAGGGTTGCAGTCTGTACAAACTGTATACGTACAAGCATTGATGAAATATTCCTCACAATTAAAAGATAGAGTACTAACGTGATGACATCACCAAACCTTTCTTTTCAGGATTCACAATCATAACTACATCAAAGTTTTGAAACTGCCACCAAATGCCCCTTTGCAAAATACAGCACTCGAATCTAGTACCAAGTGCAAGAAATTGCTGTCTTAATTTGCAAGAGGCCTTAATAAAATAGTGATAGTTTTGCAAAGTTCAAAAATTATGAACTGCGTTCAAATAACAAGGTTTTGATTGGGATCATTCAAGATCGCATCTAGAAGACTGCTCAAGAGATCATTTTCAACTTTGGCCAGGTTATCTATATCAATACGAGGAACGCAATGAGTGCAAAATACTAAAAAACTTCTTATATTCATTAAATTGTGACGTCACACTTTTGTATTCCACACCGTCCGCTTTTTGCTGTTGACTACCTCTGCCTTGTGTACGGACATGTTACGTTGATGGACTTTCAGGTGCTGCTTTGAAGACCTCGCTAAAGTAATCCTGTTCACACAATTTACAATTTCTCATAAGAACATTTGCCAACTGAGGGGCTACTCTTAATAGCATTATGTTTTAACAATTGCCCATTTACGAGAGTCATTTGAGTGTGAAGACTCTTTTGTAATGGTGCATTATCGGCACGGGGTGCTTCTGCCGTCACCTACGAGCGGGTGGGGGTGAGTGGAGTGGGTGTGTGGAGTAACGTGAAAATGTGAAATGTGCATGTGGAATTCAACAAGGTATACTGACGTGTAACAACAAAAGAGAAGTCTTTGACATGATGCAGAACTATGCTAACTCTGGGCAATAAGAACATAGGTAAAAGTCTATATCACCACTTACATCAATGGAACTAACTTCTCCATATTCTTCAAATACGTCTTTTAACTGACTCTGCAACGTTTGCTTATTTAGATGACCAACCCAGACTGTGATGGTGCACACTGCATGGGATATAAAGACCAACGCATAAAACACATTCTCAATAACAAGTAAGATGTTAATAACAAAGTAAGTGCAGTTGAATTTGTCTCCACTTAGAATGGTTATTATTGAATCCTACTACAGTCGCATTAAATAGATTCCCAAATCCGTCAAATGCAATTACATCCCTTTCCTTTCTCTCCCCCCCACCCCCCCCCCCCCCCCACCGGAAGGCTTGCGCAGTTTGGTCAACACCAGTGTTAGAGAAATGTTCCACAGGGCAATATAGAGAAGACAAGCCAATAATATGTCTCCAAATCTTCCAAATCCGGTTGTGCTGTTATATTTTGGCCAGAAAATTATGTTGCATTGCTTCGTTATTTTATTCAATGGCTTAATTTACTATAAAATTGAAAATCAGGGCCTAATTTAAGGCCGTTTTCCCCAGACAGTGGTGTTGGAAATCAAAAGTGAGGTATTGGAAATACAATACTGTGGTGTTGAAAAAAATACATGTTTCGTTTTTATATCGTTTAGCCAGTGTCCGATACTGTCAATTACAACCTACAACAATCAGTGGATACTCTGTCCAAGCTCTCAGTGTCTATTGCTTGTTGTGGGTTGTTACTGGCAGGATAATGTGACACGCAATAAAAAGTGTTGTAAGCATGTTGTAAATAATTTTCTATTGACAGATCAAAGATGCAAAGGATATCAAACAAACAGAAAAGGGTATTATAAACAGAAAAAGTATTTTCGTTTGGTGACTCAATGATGTTACTTTCTTTTTGTTTAAAATGTTGTTTAATAAATATACCATAAGGTCTTTTTATTAATAAAAAGGTGTGGCGTTGGAAATTTTTCTTAAATTAGGCCCTGTCGTAAATGGTTACATAAAATTGACAGTATGAACAATCAACCAGCTCCCAACTCTTTCAAAACTCTAATGATTGTTGTCATCCATCCACTTTCCTGTTAGAAATGGGAGAGCAATTTTTGTGTGGGAAGGACTGCTATTGAACCACTTAACCCAAGCAACCAAGGCCCATAAAAGATATAAACTGAAACGAACGTACCTGAACAATAGCCGTTTCGTCTTATTTTTCACTGAAGGGGACCAAGAGCTGACCTCTTTGCATATTGAAGTAAAGATAACTTCTAACTAGCTTACTACTAACTTCTCGTCCTTGGGCTAAATTCCAAGAAGCCGATGGGTCTCTCTGTTCAAAACTAATGTACCGTCTGGTCATTTATTGGGAAATGTCAAATTTATGTTATCTGAAACTTCCCAAGGGAGGAGAAGACCAGACACTGTATCGTTCATTGAACTATGGTAGTGAACAGCAAAATGAATGTGACAATGTTTTGGCCCTTAGGTTACCTTCGATAGGTCACCCTGGATACCACTCAGAGAGGCATGTTTTTTTGGTCTGATCAGAAAGGCCTGCAACAACCATCCAGCCTATTGTGGAGGCGAGAGTTGTGGAGACGAGAATTATGGGTCCAAGCCCCACTTCCACTGTACATCTTAAAAAGAGCTTGCTAACAAAATTTGATCGCCAAATCGTTTTAACTTGTTGCCAGCATTCCAAGCAAGGTCTTGAGTGTAAAATTATTTTCTTCCAATTTATGAACTAGGAGTCAGTATGAATATTTTATTATTACTTCAAAGAGACATCCCCTCTTCCTAACCTCCCCTCGAAAGTGAGGAATAATCACTTTAGGGTCTCGAATTAAAATCGCATATATTTTAAAGGGTAATATAAAAAGAAATGTCAAGCACCCATTTTGAAAACTTACATCTGTTTTTTGGTACATATTATGTTTTCGTGGCAAACGTTTTGGGTCTTGAGTTGAAAAATTCTAATAAATGCCCGTGGTCGCTATATTTGACGCATTCCATTAATTTTCCAATTATAAACTCCCGGTATACTATCGTCATTTGATGCACCACCCACTTTTTCACAAGTAATATTTATATTATAAATAGTAACTTTATTAAACTTGCTGCTTGGTGCTTAGTTTTCTTGCAAAAACTACAGCTGATGTAATTTCGGCCAAACCAAAACAACGAAGGTTATTTGTTCAGGTTGCCGCTGATGTCTTTGATTTATGCTTGATGTATGTCGATTCGTCGTTGGGGCTTGAGTTAATACATTCGCTCGGGTATCTCTGAGGGTGTTAAAAAATGTTACTATACTGTAATCAGCTTTTGACAATATCGTTTACAAAGAATAAGAAAGAATTAACAAAAGCCAAAAGTTTTTTTGTCCTTTTCTTGCCATTATTTATCGTTGTTCATGCTGGATGTATTTTTCAGACGACAGAATCGAACAGGTCCAAGTTTAAATATATGCTAATTTATGCGTCAGTCGCTCGGAATTATTTTGCACTGATCGTGTGAGAACAACGTGCTGGCAATGGATCAAGGCAATCGGACCATGATAGAATCTAATAAAAACTTAGGTTAAGCCACCAAGTTGTCGGACTTGGGACAACTGTTTGTTTCCACGAGTTCTGAGCACTATTTCAGCGCTTTGCTCAGCTCTGATTTCAAATATTGTGGAAGGAAAAGGACGGAGATTTAAGGAGAGAAGATGTGCGCTTGACGATTGGCACCAGATGGCTGAAACCACCTGTTTCACCTCATCATGGCAGAATAGTTGAAAATTTCAAGTCGCGAAGGCTTCTATGCTATTTCTCGATCGTGTTCAACATTTTGGTCCATAAATGGGCTATGATATGGGAGCGTGGCATGCAAAGAGGAAAGGGAAAGATCGGTAGGTAGAATCAATTCACTTATATCTTTAATTCCAAGATGGTTTTCCAACGTCGTGACCAGAGCAGTCCATCCCGTGAAATCTACCCTTCATGTACTTTTGACATTGATCGGAAGCTTACATGACAGTGAATACAAAACCCGATCATTTGTGATCAAGTTCTTCTTGCCAGAACGACAGGTCTATAGATCAAGTGATCCAGAAAAACTGACATGGGGATCAGAAGAGAAAGTTTAGAGAAATAAATTCCTGAAACTTTAATGACATTGACTCGAAAATTTCAGCAGGTACATGTTGTATACGAAACAATTCCGACGTGATCTAATTTGCCCTCTGCTCTTTCGTCGATTGTAGCAGATTCATGGGATATCCTAGGAAAACAGGCATCAAATTTCTGTCTAGATTTTCACCTTTTGCACGACTGTTCATGAACGGAACTTGTTATAACAAGAGCGGCTTGGTTTCATGGAGTGATTTTTCATGAATGCCACCAATTTAATGTTTCCGTGAATTGTCAGTGCGTCGAGTAAACAAATACACAGAACGTTTCAGAGTTTGTTTAAAGTCAAGGCCGAGTTTCAGGCATTTAGCATTGATTTATTTCACCTTATTATTGAGGTTTCTATCGCTTCCAGCAAATCGTTCCAGCGTAAACAGTTTGTGTACGAAACCGGCAGACCATGAAAGTCACTCTATTGATGTCAATTCTACCGGCATTCTTGCCCTTTTGTGCTGTCATCTCTTCTCACCTTCTATTGTTCGTTTGTTTTCGGGTTACAGCAGTGTAATTAGATTCAGTTTAGATGCCATAATGGTATTGTTGAGCCAAAACAAGTTCACTTGTCGTGCCATCAGGTAGCGAAGCTGCTTTTGTGTAGCGGGACAACCACAAAATAATGTGAGGCAACCGGTCAATTATTGTAAAACGAACAGCCTAGTGGTACTCGACGAACATAAATTACCTTGTTTCTGTAATGTTACGGTTGTGACAACGTTAAAATGGGTAGGTTATAAACGTTATGCGAGGCAAGAGCAAATTCAGTCAATCATTGACTGTAATGGCGTTTCTGCGAGAGACGCAACTTCGGAATAGGAGCCTGGAACTGAATTGATTTCAGGTCTTCTTAACAAAATAGGAACGACTGAGAAGATGCATTTGTTACGTAAACATAGAGGACACAACTTTTTCAACTATAGTAACTAAATGCCTGATGCCAGGAGAAGTAATCATCATACATCAACCATCATATGATATAATTTATCCTAGAAGTTTAGAACATCCTAGAACACTTTATTTGGGCTTACTATATCTTATAATGCCAAGTTTCCAAGTAAATCTGCTCAGATCATTGAGCTAATATACAAAAGGCCAAAGCTGTTTTTGTTTTAGCCTAGTTTTATTAGATTATAGGATAGTAAGGGACTTCTCTTGTAATCAGGAACTCCCATGATAGTTTAGGAAAAGGTAGACTTGACAAGCAGAAATCAGTTTCAGTAGAAGACGTTGGTACTAGGGTTAATAGTCTGTAGGTAAATTAGTTCAATTTGGAATATTTGTGGATGATATTTACAAGTGTTGGACAATTCACTAATAATCTATATACTGATACTGATGATCTGTGTGAAATTTTACCATCTATACATTAGCCATTATTTATATACTGGAATTGTTAGTGTAGGCACAAAACAGCCATGTCACTGTATCAGTAAAACGCTGGAAGAGCAGGGGTAGATTTCATAATTTGATGTTAGTACAACTCATTTTATACATCATCATTGATGTTTGCTTATTTTTAAATACCAGCTATGTACGGTAAATGCAAAAAAATATCCTATGGCAACAATTTTAGTTCATTTATTGCAACTATGTACCAAGAAAGGAAGAGAACACAAAACTTATCTTTTTTTTGATATTTTAATTCTTGTCATTGTGAGACACTTTCTACATCAGTTATATCAGGGATAATAAATGCAGGAAGCTGTTATACTCAACTTGGTTAAACAACTTTGTGCCATAGCTGTCATTTAAGAACAAAAATCGATAAGTTTTTGAGGATTTTGCACATGTTGTAGGCCACTATATCAGCAACATTAGTGATTTGTAGTGTCAATACACTTTAGGCAGGTTAGCAATT
>JAAAKM020006971.1:21768092-21785980 GCA_010016025.2 Alatinidae sp. Z8VKAUB7J3 | reverse complement strand
TATTCAGTAAGGAAAGATTTTCAAATGTGTTAGTAATGTTGTTAACTATAGTAATTATTATGTTATTGCATTAGGATCCATTTCTGCCTCAAAATGGTTTCTGTCTTCATATTTTGTATATTTGGAAGCAAAGATATCAACAGATGATGATTATGATTATGATTATGAATGTGTGCAAGACACCAACATTTAAATATACTATCACAGGCTTTGCTGATATAATGTTAATATGTTGGTATTTTATGAGCTACAATTGTAACGACTGCTACACTACTATGAAAGTTTGTTGCTCAAATATTCAACCCAGTTCCTCACTTAATATGATAAAAACAATTATTTTATCTTTATCCCATTAACTTCTTTATATTCTAAACAAAAATAGTTTACAACTTCTACTTACTTATAGTATAGATTTACCCTATACTTAAAATTGCTCTTTTTTTCATTGCAAAGTTGTTAAACTGCTTTGAGACCCTTCATACCTCTCAAGGAGGGACTTTCAGTAGCCACACGTGTGGGATGTTCATTAGAGCATAGGATGTGTTGATTCAATACCTCTGAAGGGAAAATAACTGTGACCCTTTCACATAAGAATGTTAGTGAATTTCCTTTTGCAAGCATGGTCTTTTCAACGAGTTATCATAGTTAATTTGTAGCAAAGTGCTCTACCTTATCCATACGACAAACCTCTGTGTTGCCTTCAAGTTCCCCATGGTACACAAGTTCAAAGGGAATATGAATATTCTTAAAGAAATCAAGAACCACTAGAAGTACAAGTATATAACCTGTAAAAATTTTAAGTTACACTACTACCATACCTTTTAAATGTTCTTTGATGAACCAACATAAGTCCATTAGTGGGTTTATAACAGCTTTTTCACTTGTTTTAATAATGGGCTTACATGAAAGAAAAAAATTTATGAAATTTGCTTGTCATTTTAATAGGTTATGTGACCATATATATATTTTTGAAAGTTGGGATGATGTAATTTTTTGAAAAGGTCTATGTCCAACCAAGTTTGTAGCTCCAGGTTTCCATACTTTGCCTGCAGACAAGCAGTAGAATATCTGTTCTGAGTTTTTATTTTAATTTGATCAAGAATATAACCTGATAGCTACTTGCAAAGCAGAAGTACCCTTGTGTGGTATGCTATGTAGGCCAAGGATTGTCTAATTTTTCTTGTGGTTGCAATTTTGCTCTTGGAAATAGTAAAGTAAATAACACAGAAGTAAATTTAAAATGAAATAGCAGCAAGCAAACTATTTTATTGCTGCTGTATAATCTTCTTTCAAGGCTTCATCAGATATACTATAAAGTGTAGAATAAATTAAGTTGAAAAAGAGAGTGACTGAAATTTGCCAGTTTCTTTGCATGTGAAAGAGCTATAAGACACTGTACTAGTTGGGGTACACAAGCCTCCCAAGGTGCTCTTGTTCTCATAGCTTTCCCTAGAGAAGAGTTTGTTTTTCCTAGCTTACAATCCACTTGCTCTTTCCTGTCGCAAACTGTCTTGAAGCTGTTAAGTCCTGTGTTCACAATCACCATCCCTTTATGTGGCAGGCTACATCACATCAACTATATACCTGCCCATTCCAGTCTCTTAATTCAACTCAACATGTTAGCATCACATAATGTTGCTTGGCTTAGAATCAAGACAATGATAACAGTGATAATAATTCTCCTAATTACTGTAATGAAGATGTCCTCAGTTAAACCTGAACTCTACCAGCCAGTCAAAATTTTACGATGCTGTTCATACTTTGGTACATGGTTTAGTTAGAGCTTTAATATTTATAATCTATGTTAATCTTGACTGTTGTTTATGAAAGTTTAACCTTTATATAGAGGGGATTTTCATGTTGGCATTGTACCCCAAAAGTGACAAAAGGCCAAGACCAGTGGGCTCTTTTTACTTCCACAAATAGTAAGTTGCTATGGTGGTTGTTAGAGCTGGTAGTTTTGTGGTTTGCTGTGCTTTATTTGTGGCAGGTCACAGTTTTGCTTGTGTAAACCAGACAATTAAACCTGATTGTCATGCTTAATCCATTCTCATCTGCTCTGGTTAGCACAACCATGTTACTATGGATGCCCTACTTGTTCAATCTTTCCGGCCAAGCTTTTTGCAATGTAGTGCGCAAAACATCAAAATCACAAAGCAAAATAGCAAAATTCTCTGTAGTTAAGGGAAAACACTTTGCCTTCTTATTGGGCCTTTTTTTACTCCTGTTAGCTCTAGTAGGACCAGTTGGTATAAAAATACCATTACAACAATGAGGCAGTCCAAATACTGATTTACGTTTGCAAAATTTACAGCTTGATAAAACCATTCATTGTTTATTTTCTGTCTTTAGTGTCAGCTGAAAAAGGTTTCAAGTGCATGAATGATTTCACTGTTTTTGCATTTTTAATGTAGCCAAATTTACACATTCTAGTCAACAAATAATATGGTAGATAGATAACATTTTAAGTAGCAAAGTAGTCAAAAAAGAACATCAGACTCACAAACTAACTTTTACACGAAATTGGTTGACAACTGGATGACTAGAGGGCTGTGAGATGGATATCTCTCGTAGCAGCCTTAGCATTCATCCCCTGTCAAAGTTTTTTCTATCAATTTCCCTTCTCATTTAGCAAACCCCCTAATATTAGAAGAGATAGATATTAATATTTGAATGTAAATTCATTTAGGTATTTTGCAAGATGTAAATAACATTTGCAATTAATGTAACAATAGGTAGATGGCAACTTAAGCCTACTTATGTCAACTATAGATGATGAATTTACTTTTTACTTGAGATAGACAATAATTTATGCAGTGAGCTTCTTGGAGTGCTTCAGGCAAGTTCCAATAAATTGTCTTGGCTTGAGCCCTTGTCTTTGTACTTCAAACTCCAGTAACTAAGTGTATGATGATGGTGACCATCATCATCATCATCATCACCATCATCACCATCTTGGTTTTATGTCCTTTTTCCTCGGTGGGGCTGGGCAGATGATGATCCTTTGCCATTTATGTCTGTCCTCTGCTGCATCCTCCTCGACGCCTAACTCTTCCAGGTCTTTAACAATGCAATTCATCTAAATTTTATGACGACTTAGTTCAAATTACTTCAAATACTGAATGTACCTCTTTACAAGAAAGAATGCCCCCTCCCAAAGAGTCAGGCGGCCTGGTGCTTAATGACAATAACCACTGAATGGGCAGATGATATATTTTTTCTGTTTGGGTTACACATTTACTGTATTTTGAGTTGTTCATTGGTAGGTAATACAAGCCTAGCTTTTAACAGGCAGTTTTATTGGGTTGCCATTTTAAGACAATTGTTTGCTGAAATTGAAGGCCAGCTAATAAGCATATTAAATCATAAATACCTGTAATTAGGCTTACATGTGACAGCAAGGTGCCAGATATTTTCAGACATTGTTATGTAAAATTAGCATCTTTTATGAAAACTGCACAAATGATCTTTAGTGGGCTAACCATATCAGCGGGATGTAGATAATTGTTATGGACAATACAAAGATGGTCATTGGCAGGGTTTTGAGGGTACATGCCAACTAGAAAGCTATATTTTCCTGACAATTAATTGAAGATTGCCCTGATCCTCCAAGAAAAGTATGGTTATAACTTAGTTGGCAAAGATACTTCTGCGAACAAGTGTAAGCAAAGCAAATATTTAACCCAATTAGTGTAGGGTGAAAGCAAACCTCTCGTTGCTGCAGGCAGGGAAAATATTTTTATGTAGCTGCTACACTCATTTGGTTCATATACAATGCGTGTTGAAGTTTTTACTAGTAAAACTCAGGAATGTTGTCAGTCAGGGAGGTTGGGGTCCTCCATTCTGGCAGGAGGTGGAAAGTAAATACCAGGGTAATATGTGCTATTGAAACTGAATGTTAAATTAATTGACCATTAAATGGACCATAACTATTATAAATAATTCCTGTTTTTTGTTAAATGTATGTTGTACAGTTCATTTATGTCTCTTTCTAATACTACATCATAAATCAATCATATAACATAAACACAATTTGGTAATTTTAAACATTTTTTGATGTAAATCATCTGAACATTGATGTCATGGTGGGGTCGCATGGCCAAATTTTCAATTATTAAACCATTCATAATAAATACAGATGTATTTTGGACAGATAGCTGTAGAGATTTTACTTTAAGATGCCAGTTTCAACCTGATGCCATGTTAGCAGAAGAGCTGAAAGTTTATGTACATGAAGCATTTCAATAAATTCCCTTCTACATTGACAAGTAATTGCAAGGGGAAATTGATGGCGCTGATTTTCAGTGACCCAATACTAGGTCGACGATCATGTTCATGTTAAATTGATAAAAGCTGGTGTACTTAACACTGACATTTTAAGGGCCAAGTTTTGTTTAGATGATCTTTTATTTATTTATTAGTGATTTCAGGACAAGCTCTTTAACATATCACCTTTATTCTATTGGTACCTTGCAAAAATGCTGTTGTATAATTTCAATTTACAAGTAATTTATATTTGGAAAAGAGTTTTTTAAGAGCACATTGAGATTAACAGGTGTGATTTATCCAAACATTCAATGTTTTAACGATGTAACAGCAATCATATTTGTTGTTGCTTCAAGTAGTTACAATTTGGCACTTCGTGAAGACCCAACGCAGAACAGGTTGAAAGAGAGCTTAGATCTGTTTGGTAGCGTTTGGAATAATCGATTTCTTCGCAGGGTGTCAATTATTCTGTTTCTGAACAAGCAGGACGTGCTGGAAGACAAGATTGTATCCGCAAAGTTTAGGCTAGAAGATTATTTCCCAGAATTCGTGAGATATGACACCGTTGAAGGGGGAAGGCATCATGGTAGCCCAACAGAAATTCAAGTATCGCGAGCTAAGTATTTTATTAGAGATCAATTCATGAAACTCAAAGTTGAGAGTGGGAAAGAAAAACACAGGAATCACGAATGTTTTCCTCATTTTACATGCGCAGTTGATACTGAAAACATACGGAAAGTATTTGATTGTTGTAGGCTTATAATACAAAGAGAGCATCTTAGAAAATTTGGAATTCTCTCAGATGCTTGATGTCTATACGAAGAATGGTAAGGTCTTGGTTGGAAGTATAACTGGAGTATCTCGTAAAAGGATAGATCTGTCTCATGCCCAGCGCTTGTAATTAAAATTTACAACAATTGTTAAGTTCTACTGAACAGTATGATATATTCTTAACACCCTGTGGTATTAATCGTAAAACTACACCTTTGTCTTTTATAAAATAACTTGGTTACCATGTTGCTTCATGTCTGGGAGTATTGAACTTGTTGCACTGGGTGGGTAGTGCGTACTTAGGTAAGATGATGCCCTTGCCATTTTAGGTTTTGATTTGTTTACGTCATGAATTGAACGAAGATCATACATAGTAGTGATCCAGTACCATCTAACTTTACATTTTACGTAACCAGATTTTTGGAAAATGCCACTGTTCGGGTTCAAAGTTGCAGTATGAGGGGTGATCCATTAAAGATGTTCCTGCCAAAGCTGCTATTTTTGAACCTATAATATGACTAGCAACTTGCAGATAGTATACCTTTATGTTACTAGATAGTTTAATATGAAAAGAAACATATACTTTACTACGAAAAACATTTCATTAGAATATCTCAGTTACCCCCCCCCCCCCGGTATACCTTTTGACCTCTCTAGTACCCCTTGCCTCAATTTATACCCCTACAATCTCAAGTCTCCCTCAATGGGGTAGAAAGACCCTGTGAAAAAGACCCTGATATAGAGGAAGGGAATATATTCAGTAGCATTAATGTTTGTATTCAGAATGACACTTTAGGCGCACTCCCTCCCCATTGATGTTGTTATATCCCTTTCCAGAAAACCCTTTCACTGTATTGGTCATAGATGACCTGTTATGGTTCTTTAATTGGCATTAATACTCCTTGGAATTAGTATTGATACTCTATTCCTCAACAATGTGGTCTGATCATTACAAGTTTCGCAACAATTACAAAGCATGCATTGAAGTGTTGAAGCACTGAAGTTTTCTTCAGGTTCAACTTTATCCAAATTCAGGCCTATCCCAAAGAAGTTTAATGGAGCAACCAAAAGTAGAAGGGGTACCATAAGTAATAGTAATTTGTACCCCTCTGATCCTTTTAATACCAAGGGGATTTTTTGCCAATGGCAAATTTCCTATTTCCTTATCTTTTGAGTGGTTATTTTGAACAGCAATGGTGATGTATGGTAACTTTTATTCTAATTTGTTAGGGGTCTTCATGATTCTCTTCATGGCAGTAAGCTGTTTAAGTTGATCACATCTAGTTAATACCATAATTTTGAAAAAAATTATTATATGCAAACACTTCGGTCTGTTATTAATTCCTGAATTTTCCTGATATTCTATTTTCCCCAGATTTGGAAATATTAATGCTGTTTTTGTAAGATGTATCCATAAATAACTACAACTACTCAAAACTGTTCTTTGAAGGAAAGCCCTTAATTTTAGTTGAGTTTTAGTCTCCAGAAATTTGTGTTTATAAATGTTGACATCATCAGATAATTTGATGATATCATAGTCGACTTTTCCACTGTTTATGTTACACTAAGTCTGATGTTACTCTTTGTCAACTTTAGTGACAAAAGATAAAGAATTGATAGAGCTATTAAGGAAATAATACCACCTGCGAACCCCCACCCCCCTTTCTCTGGTCCTACACCAGGTATAAAAAGCACTTAATAGGGTCATAGTAGGGTTAATAATATATTTGACACATCTTGTAAAGTTGTATGTTGTTTATGTCAGCTCTTTATATGTCACATGTCAATATTAAGTTATTTTATGTGTATGACTTAGGTCAAGAAATGGAAACCAGGCCTCTAGAACCCTGTTTGGGGATATACTTGTCCAAGGGATCTAGGGAGTAACTCTGTCTGAAGCACATACCACATGCTTTGCTTTTCTTGGAAGATTGCGAGTGACACTCATATTTTTCAAACACAGATAGCTGATGATTTAAGTGTTTATTCCCTTTTACATTTTGATTGGCATAATTGAGTTGCAAACAAGTGACAGTACCATAAAAAGAATGAAAGAAAAGCATTCTCTTGTGTTATGAAAGAGAGTATACAGTGGCTTGTTTCTTTTACAAAATGAATTATGATGACTTGTGGTGGTGGTGGTGGTGGTGGTGATGATGATGATGATGATGATGATGATGATGATGATGACTTCTGGGAAGTATTTAGTTTTTATGCCCTACCTTTTGTACAAGAAGTTGTCATAGCCAGAAAATCTGGATTCAATGAATACTTAAATTAATACTTTAATAGGAAGGCAATACTGACTAAGTGTTTTTTCTTGGTAGATGCTGGCGCGTGAAAACATTTACATAATAGAAAAATGAAATTTTGAGTAACTGAAATATTCTTGGTATGCATAGCTTATCATATTACTGTATATAGTACGATTCCTCAAGCCTCCAAAATCGAGGTTGAAAAATTTTGGTTGTGCTTAAAGCCACCTCCAGCGTACCCCTTACTTCATTAATTAAATTTTAGTATGCCTGATGTAAATCTGCCAACAAATTTGTCTATATTGACTGACCAGTTCCACTGTGTGCACCAAGATATGCAGATTTCTGACACATTGTTCTCTTGTGATCTTAACAAGAAATTGTTGACTGTTTAAGAGAGCTTTCACCCTAAAGTGCCACATGGCAAGTGACACACCACATTTGACACATCACGTATGGGAAGGTGTAATCCCCCATTTCAATAGAAAGATGTCTTTGTCAACTAATGAAGACTGTGTAATTGCTCTAATAAGTATTGAAGTTTCAGGGAGGAAAATGTAAAGGGATTAGATGAGTATGTCCCATTCAGAACAGAACAGTAACTAGTACAAAATTTCTGTAGCCTTAGAGCACCATGACCTACATACAGACAGTGGTATATCATGTTGCATGCAGCCTTCAACATATCATTCCAGAGTAAAAGCCCACTATTACAGTCATGACATATGTACCAGGGCTGCTTGTTGGACTGAGAGTACCTAGAACTTACTTTAAGATAAAGTAAATAGACATAGTGTTAATCTGCAGTATTGTATTGAACCATATGTTGCAGCCCTCATTGTATAGTAACTGCTTCACTGCTGGCAATCGCTGACAGCAAAAGTGATGCCAATCAGGACAGGAAACCTTTTATATACCTTATTGGAAGAAATTGTTTGCAGGGGGAAAAAAAATTGAAAACCAATTTTTGCAAATTCAACCTTAAAATAGGTATTCTGTAGAATGTATTGTTCCGAATTTGTGTGCAGTCTTCAAAAATGCAGAGTTAGTTAAGGAAGGTAAAGCCAATAAATTTACACTTTCATATCAGATTTATTAATCATCATCAATGAAAAAGTTAAAAACATGTTAATTTTCTTAATTTAGCCTTCTTCCTGTGGAGGAAAGTGATGTCAAGCTCATGTCAAATCAGTGTCAAAATGATGGCATGATGACAGTTAAATGTTGATTAGACAGGAAAATGACCATCATACTGATTGGTCTTTGAAGTACGTTTCTCAATGTTCCAGTGGGAATAAGACGTTGGCTTCCATAGGGATTTTCATGTCTTCTGAAGTCAAGGATTTAAATGAGGACATTTTAGAAATAATGGAATAGATTTCTTTGTGATAATGCTTCTAAAAAGTCTATTTGCAGAATATATTTTTGCAAATCAGGCTAGTGTATGATAATTTCTGGAATCTATTTTTGCGAAGTTAGGTCAAACTTGCAAATACAGATCCAATGTATTCTTTTTGCAGACCGATTTCTTCCAAGAAGGTATTGCCATATGCTGGCCCAGATATTTAATTTAAGTGTAGGGCCAACAAAAGGATCTGTTCTGCATTCCAGTGGTTCATTCTTGTGGTTTTAACAAATATATCAGTATATTTAATATGTGATGAAGGTTTTTAAACTGATGGTGTATATTCCAAGCCTAGCTGATATGTAGAATTTTATTTGTAAATACGAGGAAAGGAATTTTAAACTATTCATAGTGTCATTTTATGGGTGCTTTTATGATGGGTTCTTTTGGATATAGCAAGATAATTGTAAATTTAGATTTTAATTGATGCCAAATGGCGCAAAATTGTTAATGTAAAATAATCATAGTATTTATCAAGACGCTAAATATTTGACCAATTCTGTATTTGTGGAAAATAACACATGAGAAGGGGGAATTTTGATTTTAAACTCATGACTACATTTTTTGTTATTGTATCAGATGGTTACACTTTTAACCATTTTTTGTTAGCAATTCCACTTTTGGTTTTTATTTTGTTTTGGGTCGTTGCCGATTTGGCATGAAAACTGATTGAAAATTGTTGTATTTACAATCACGTAGCTGGTTTCTAATGCTGGGTAGGGTGGAGTCAGAGGCGCCATCCTAGAAAGTTAAGAGAGGAGCTGTGTGATGAGCAGCAAATGCCATGCACGATATTATTCTTCTCCACGCTGCTACGTAAGATATAATTTTGAATTAAATGCAAATATTCCCACTGCTGAAAATGTCCAACCAAATGTTAGAATAACCTTGATCAAACATATCACAAAATGAAAGATGAAAGGTGGGAATAGGTTTATTGATGCTAACTTGTGGTACAAGCTTAAAATTATATCATGCTTCTGATATGTCCTCGTATGGCTACACATCTAGGCATTCCAATTTTTGAACGTCGGCACTCCATCATCTTTTTACAAATGGGTATGTTATCATTGGCATTAGGGTTTATTAAAGGGCCCTTTCTTCTACTTTCCTTTTTTTTATATGCAGTTGCTTGTTCATATCTCCGTGCCCCCATCTGAAAACGGCGTTTCAACAATTGATAGCAAAAGGTATCAACACTTCTATGAATATTACTATTTAAAGTAACTTCAGAAGTGGATCCCTTCTACCCCAGACGTATTGTATGAGTTTTTTATATTGATACCATGCCCAAGATTTCTGCATGGCAGTGAAAGTGCCTGAAAGGCTTTGTCGAAGCTCTTCACTTTGAGAGACTAGCATTGCATCATCATCCATGGCCATACCGACAGGCTTTGGCGATTATGGTCCTCCACAACGCCCGATGACGTGGACAGTGTATTATTTTGTTTCTCTCCGCAGTGTTATCTGCCGATATTGTCTCCAAATTGTAATGCTCCTCCAGTCACTTTGGTCTTTTCTCTAAGCCTACAGCAGAGATGTTTAGTGACCCACCATCATGTCTCTTTCGCTACTTTTAATCATGTAAGAAAAGCATACAAGCAGAACATCCGTAGATGACTCCATTATATACTGAGAATGATTGAAATGTTTATTTTCAGATAAGGGTTGCCATCATGCCTGTATGTAGGGAACGAATTAAATTTAGCAAATTTTGTGGACAACCACGTTCCCACGGACAATACATCAACCTTCTCTGCTGACGGAATCGAAAGTCTTTGTAAGGTAACTGAAGGCCATTTGCAATGGAGTGTCGTTCTTTCAGAATTTATCTTGAAGTGGTCTTACTGTAAATATCATATGCATTACAGAACCACCTTGCTGCAAGCGACGTTTGGTTTTTGAGTAATGCTTCATCCAAAAAGTGTTGGCAGTAGAATCGTCTTTAATTGCCATATTAATTGACATCGGCGACCAAATTTCTTTTATAACATGCATGAATATTTATTGCGACACAAAGCCAGTCCATGCCGTAATCTGGTCCAGAAACTTCAACCTTGATTTCCCCGGAGATCGTTTTCCGGAGATTTTCCAAATAGGGCTATGTGTTCCATTTTGTTTCTTCTGATAGCATGACATAAGAACCTGGCATGTCGCTTTTGGATCGTTGCTAGCAGCTTCCTCTTGCATCCTGCTGCTTGCATGACTGTACATTCTTGGGGTCCACGGAATCTTTTAAATCCTCAAGAACCATATTTCCAACCTGTCGGTTTGGTCGGCTTTCCGAAGCGTCCCTGGCTAAGAACCATAGAGCTTGATCGGACAAATGTAGCAGAAAAGAACTCGCTGTCTTCGTCATCGTCTTGAGCTTCATAATACGATTTATTATTGTGTCAATAGTATTCAATAAAGAGATACATCTGTGATCATCAAAATCACTTCGCAATCGAATATTGGTCGACTGGCCTTCAGTATCACATCTACAATTTTCGGTAGATTGATATCATTACAGGATACCATATCTTATAGGGATAGTATTCATACTTTATCGTCGTTCTTAGAGTATTAGTTCAGTGACTTGCTCTTTTCCGATTTTAAAATGAGGCAATGTTACAATTACCACCTCTTTAATCTCGAAATTTCTTCTATATAAAACCCTGTAAAAACGGGCGCGACTTTCCACTCAACTCGAGCCAAGTCAAGCCATGTCGAGCATTGGGAATACAAACGTGCTCGACTTTTCCCTCGACTTTTTCTGCGACTTTTCACTGGACTTTAGAATCCTTCTAAGGACTTCACATTCGTTTTCTTATCCGTCAAGAAAATGTATTTTTAATAGGATTAGTCAGCATTCGTATTTTATAATTTTCAGAGCGCGCGGAGGTATTAATAGAATTATCAAAGTATCGTCGAGAAGAGAGGATTTGAAATGTTAGTTTAGAAAAACATGATGCTTTCTAACTTTAATGAGCTTTGGATTGATAACCGGCCGGAGGTCAGTTTTTTCTTGGTCAAGTCACATGGCGCAGAGAGGCCGGTGTCCAATTGCGTTGAGCTGAATGTCGATGTCCACCGGTGAATGATTGGGAGCTAATGTGGCGACTAAAGAAATTAAAGTATGTTAACATCGGAGGTCACCTAGCTCAGTTGGTAGAGCGCGCGCTGCGAAAGCGTGGGTCATGGGTTCGGTCTCCGGTGGTGACATCTTTTCTATTTCTCTAGTATTCTTTTCAAAACTAGAATTATTAAAATGTATTGAGATGTCTGTGATAGAACAAGTGTCCAAATTGGTTGGTTCGACAAAGCTCGACCAGATTTACAGCAGAACAATAGAGCGCACCCGCTCGGCAAATTTTAACATGTTTAAAACTCATTGGATATGTGCAACGCTCGTCAACGCCCTTCACTACACAAGGCGTCCAAATGGGCTCGACTTTGGACTCATCAGAGGTCGAGTGAAATTTAGTAGAAAAGTCGAGCCCGTTTGTACAGGGCTTAGAATCCCATGATTGTCAACCTGAAGGCTCCGACGGAGGTGATCCTCTTTGGATTGTACCAATCCAATCTGTTAATCCTTCATAGATTCTACGAGTATCATCTATATAACCGCTCTGTTAAATTTTATTGGAAAAGTTGGCTCGGGGTAGATTTCTTAGCTTCTGCTTACATCTGACTACATGCCACCTTCAGTCGTTCAAGATTATTCATACTAAGAGCGTTGTTAAGTGCGGTCAGTGCTGAACTTTTCTTGTCGACAGGTGGTGGCAGGGCTAGCGAGTTTTCCGCAAACCGGTCGACGTTCTGCAATCTGATGCCAAAGGTCCAAACAAAAGCATTGAAACTGCCATCGTAAAGATTACTCCATGCCTCGTCGACAGTTTCTAAATTGCATTTAATTTGGTAATTTCATTATTAAATGCTGCATTTGTGATGATGGTTTCACATTGCCCACACTGACACGGGGATTATATGGAATTAAATTGCGAAAACAGGTTGCAGACAAACCGAGTGGTTAGTGTGACAATTAGTGATCTGGTTTAATCCCATGTGCGTTGTTTCCTTTAAATAGAGACTTCTTGTTAGTACTTGCCCTTACTGGTGCCCATACTTTGATCTGGGATACCTCTAGGGTATTTTCCTAAAGATTTTTTCTTTAAAGATGGTATTTATGACACATGGGTTTTGTCTTTGACGTAGTTACCAACAGTAATTGAGAATTTTCATTCGCATTGCCGACACCATCTTTCCCTAGAATGTCTGTCCAGTTCGAAAAGAACACTCGTATTAACTGTACCGAATTTTATAACCATCGGTTTGTGGAATCTCTTGCTCGAGCTTCTAGTGTCATAAATCGTAAATTCGAACCAACAGCGTATCGCCTCAGCACAGTAGCTTTTGGTTAGGATTTTGTCCCGTAGCCTCTCTTCAGCCAAGACGTCCCAACAAGAAATGTTATCTTCACCATGTAGTAAGTCCTGGGTAGCCAAGGGCACGATAAACGCTGGGATATGCCATCAGATCAAAAATGAAAACAACTGAATTAAAGAAAATACATTTTAGCACCTTGACACGACTTTTGGTAGTTAAAAGAAAGTGATACTCTTTACTTTAAAGGATACAAAGCAAGAATGGAATAAATAGATAATACAAAATTTAAAGATTATCTATATAACATGATAAAGTGGTATAGTGAAAAACAAATAGAACACAATAGAATCAAGCACCTTTCTTTCTAAGTTAGGACATAGTATACATTTCTTAGTTATGCCATTCCTTGTGTAAACTCCTCAAATAGTATTAATTGGAAGGTTGCATGATGGTCTTTGAAGGCTGTGCTAGCCAATGTGGTGAGCCAACACCATCTCCACCGAAAGGAAAGTCCTTGTATAAATGTGCAAACCTGTCAGCTTCTTAAAATACAAATGCCTGAAAATGTGTAAAATATTTCTGCATCTTCTTGCAGGTGCCGGTAACTCCCTTACTCATATGCAAACCGAACATCAAAGTGGTAAAAAGCCTTGCAGAGAAAGTTGAGAAAGTGCCACGGAATAGTATTGTTAGTTTTGAAAAGAACACTAGAGATTTAGAAAATATGTCACGACCGGGCATCGAACCCGTGACCCACTTTCGCGGCGTGCGCTCTACCAACTGAGCTAGCTGACCTCCGATGTTAACATACCTTTATTTCTCTAGTCGCCACATTAGCTCCCAATCATCCACCGGTGGACATCGACACTTGTGATGTTGCTTCATGGACATTTTGTCATGGAAAACTGACTTCACAAGCGTTGTTAAGTTGTGTCAGTTATTATATTTTTGTGAGGTTAGATCTGAATCAGTTTTTGACGCTTTTTCTTTGACAAAAATTTGACCTGACAACAGCTTGGAGTTATGGCTTCAAAGAAACTTCAATTCTTCTACAACTGAGATGTGTATGAGCCTGAAAAAGTGTGTGTGTGTGTGTGTGTGTGTGTGTGTGTGTAGGGGGGGGAGGGGGGAGGGTAGTGTTTAATTTGATCAGGAAAGAGTCCAGGGGTGAGAACAATGCTAAATCCACCCAAGACAATCTCAGGGAGAAACTTTTGAAGGCACTGCCTTGCAGTTTACAGCTTCGTTGCAATCTGAAGTTCAAAATAATGAAATGAGCACCGAACCAGACTCTTCTCTATTTGAGTTCCTTTGGGCTTTTGAATGGTTGAGTTCCTTTAGTTTTCTGAATGGTTGGAATTTTGTGCTCAAAAGCATTTGAGAATGAGCAGATGCTAGATGTGCACAATGTCTTGACCTTATTTTTATTATTTAGAATGAAGAAAATTACTCTTACCTCTTGGTTGAGATAAATGTGACCATCCATTTGAGAAAGCAAATCCATTGAATTCAGATAGACCGTATCATCATTGGATGTGAACTATTTTGGTCATTTTGTGATGTTATGATGATGTAAGGACTTTGTTAAGTACCAAATAGTCACCAATTTGCCAAATTTCATTCTTGTTATCAATTGCCATCGTTTAGATTCAACTGTTGCATTAGTTTTGGTCATTCTCGACCCATTAAGTGAACCCAGACTTTTGCTTTCTGGGTCCACCTTGATTGATGAGAGGACTTTAAGTTTTTATGGTGCGCTAAGTAATTGGGGGACCTGAGAAAATTTTACCCATGGGGGGACCTAAAATTATGGTGGGACATAGAATTTATGGGGGGACCTGAAAAGCTGGATGAAACCATGTTATACAAAGACCGGGATATAATGGTAACGCTCAGCGCCTACAAATTTGCTGACAGAAGGCGTGTTAAATGATAGCACGTCTACTCCTGAACAGTATAAGTATTTGGATTGATATACAATTGCTGGTATGGCACAGCAGTTTAACGTTTCGGGTCATTTGAGTGATCTACTTGGTAATGCTATTATAACTTTCATCGTTGTTTCTGGTGCTAGACATTTCTTAAACTGTAGGATGTATAGACCATGAGGGTAATTCCGATTTTTGGTTTTTCTAGTTTTGTGGAATACAAGAGGTCGCTTTTCGCGTCAAGGTTAAAGGAAGAGAGGACCAGAGCTGTGGAAATGGAAACATCATCAGATGTCGAAGTGAGTGACTGGTATAGATATTTTTATGAAAGTGCTTACTCCTTGTGGTTGGACCTCTATCATTGTGCATGCTTGGCTATACTCGTCAGGCCTATATAAAGATAGATCATCAACTATTGTCAACTAGTTGTAGGTTTGGATATGCAGTTAAAGTATGACATGAAGTCAAGCTACTATTTCTTGTAGGTATTTTTAATGTAGACTGTTCTTTCCAACCTGCTTGCTGAACTTATTTTCATTTCAAGTGTACGTATTGTAGACTGGCGTCTTTTAAACTCGCTTATTTGGAAGTTCCTTATTTGGATTTCATATTTATTGGATGTTTCCGATCTTTAGTGTAGGGTTAAAAATTTATTTCCGTTAATGTAAGACATGAAGTCAAGCTACCATTTCTTTTAGGTATTTTTATGTAGACTGTTCTTTCCAAACTGCTTGCTGAACGTATTTTTAATTCAAGTGTTCGCATTGTGGACTGGTGTCTTTCGAACTCGCTTATTTGGAAGTTCCTTATTTGGATTTCATATTTATTGGATGTTTTCCGTGTTTAGTGTAGGGTTAAAAATTTATTTCATTCCCATAAGTAGGTGTGTGGGATATTTACCCTTACTTAATGAACCTTGAAAACTGAGGGTAATTGGCCGCTGTACACTTTTTGATGATTAAGTAAGTCATTGCGAATGAAATTTAACTATGAAACCGAGCCAATAGAATCAATGAAATGTCATAACCGAATAACAGATAATATAATAAACCATTGTGTATTTTAGTGTATTTCCCTTCACTGCCTCTTTTCGATAACATATAATTTGCTTTACTTACAAGCAAACTTCTAAAAAATGTAGAAACCATGAAGGATCTGGGTCAGGCGAACAATGACGTCATTCTGAAGTCACGCTTAATTGTTGTAGTTGTTGTTGTAAAAGTTGTAGTTGTAGCCTAATTTATGTCAAACTCCGTTATTTTGTAATTTTTTTGTGTCGTTCTCAGTTTGTAGGAATGAGATTGTATCTAGCCTGACCAGTCTAAGGCCCCATAATATCTCCAGAAGCTGTAATTTCGCAATCAAGCACTTCCTACCCTATGTTGCGGGTTGGGAGGAGTCTTTCGATCTCTCACTCCCTACGTAACGTTGCAGTCGTGAGCCCAAAGGGCTGAATATATACGAACTTTTAGTATGGTCTTTGAGTACTGAAAGTGATGAAGAATGTTCAGTATTAAATGCTGTAATTTACTATGTATGAGCTTCAGAGCCCCTTTTTGGTTACAAGTGGTTGCATTTAGAGATTGCATGAAAGGCTCTTAAAATTATATCATTATTCTGTACCCTGATTAGGCAATTATTAAAGGTAAACAAATAGGCACGATGCAAAGTAAAATATTGTTAAGACAGTTATGCCAGGCGAAAAAAGCAATCCACTTGTAAAGTTGATAGCGGTCTGAACAGCCTTTAAAGAACAAGACATTGGTTGATAATAACGCAAGTGGTATATCAACTATTCTCCGTTGCAAATTAACAAAGCGGACAAAGGTACGACATTTTTAAAGCTGATGATAAATATCTCTGCCATACGGGATGGAAGTGATCCAACAGAAGGCAAATGTGCAATTCTGACGACTGGCTACGTTAGAGCGATGAGGGTTGTAGGGAAAGTGTCACTGAAGGACGGAGTTCCAAATAAAAACCTGCGGAACATGACAGATGTGGAAGGAATTGTTAGTAGGTGAAAGAGACGGACGCTGAAGTGCTGTGGTCTTGTGTTGAAGAAGTAGCTGGTCGCCCTGTTAAGAGTAGCCATTGAGGGGACGGAGAAAACAAAGATCTGTAATGAAGTCCATTAGCGTTCTAGTAAAGCACTTTGAAAAGGTTGTTGTTGATAAGAAGAAGCCTGGTTAGGGATGTTGTACTGGCGAGTAGAAAGTAGGTTGAGGGTATATGGTCTGAAGCCATTGGAAGACATTCTGTCAATAGGCAGAATCTTGTCAAGCGACGTTACATTAGTCCTGATGATGAAGAAGCCGTAGTTGCCCTTTCTCTGATTTTTACGTTTTCGGAGAAATTTCTGCTGATATCCTTTAAGAACAGAGCCGACCAAGTGGACTAAGTTACATTCACACGAATCCACTGTACCCTGAAGAGGTACGTTCGAACCCACTGGGTACCTCGATCGGGTTTTATTACTCCGCCTCATGTTGATGACGGTTTGTGAAGTGGATCTATATGTTTGATCCCGATGATGCCATGCAGCGAAAGCAACAAGTAACCCCAAAGCTTCACCAATTTGGTTGTACCTGCCCTAAATTGAGTAAAAGCAGTGAAAAAGAATGAAAAAGGTGTTTTCAGTCGTTAAAGAAGCATTATATTGAGGTAAATCAACATCTATCTTTCACCAACGAGGACTAAATGGTTTTTATTATAAGCATAAGGCTTATCAGCATAAACAAGGCTCAGATTGCTCCATTGCAGGCTGAGATTGCTTTAAAAGGGGGGACACTAAGCATATTGCCTAGCCTGTTTTTGGGCCTTTAAGGTAATTTTATTTGCTTTAATAATCAACTTGCTTGGTGCTGCAAGGGACACAAGCTCATGAGAAATGAA
>JAAAKM020006971.1:21737355-21765217 GCA_010016025.2 Alatinidae sp. Z8VKAUB7J3 | reverse complement strand
ATGCGCAACCTGGGGACCCGATGGATAGGCGTTCTCATCACCACACCACTTTGCCCCGGGCAACCCGCCCGATCCAATAATGATGATGAGATTAAAGTAGACTTCCTTTGAGCAGAAGCTCGGATTTTGAGGAAGCTGAGGAGAGAAAAGTGAAGTCAGAAGCAGGGAATGGATGGGAACAGTTTTCAGCATGTAGACGAATACTATAAACGGAGGGTTTGATGGGGGTTTTCCAGTTAAAGGTGAAACTCTCATATGATCCGGCAAACATCTATGAAATTGACATGTTGTCTGACGTACATACGCATTTGTACAAAAGCAACACTTGAGACGGTAGACCACGCCTGCGCGTGGTAACTTGGGAGTTCGGTCCTTAGTTATTTACTAACTTTTATGTTGTGCTTTCGCGATACCTAGGCACCGCAAGTTGATGAGCTTTATGCAGTGTCAGTAGACCACGCCTTCGCGTAGTAACTTGGGAGTTCGGTCCTTAGTTATTTACTAACGTTTATGTTGTGCTTTCGCGATACCTAGGCACCGCAAGTTGATGAGCTTTATGCAGTGTCAGCAAAAACCACTCCGCTGTTTGGTGCCAACAGGTAAGTCACGTACCGTCATTATTTTATTTTGGACCTCCCTTCGAATAAGCGCCTCATGGAAACTCCCAGATGATAATAAAGAACAAGCATTATAATATTGTGTAACAGAAAATCCTTTCTTTTATTCTAAGTGCCCTAGTAGTGGGGAGTTCCTTTGGGAAGTTTCGTTTCTTAAATATAGTTGTAACATTGGTATTATGTCTGTTCACGTTCCTATCTTCATGTGCCTTCAATATTTTTGCAACATTTAAAAGAAGGATATCCCCTTCCTATGAACAATCCTTCAAGTAAGAGTACCATGTTAAAAATTGACCAAAATAAATATACACACCCTTCGGATAATCGAGTAATTACATAACATATCATAGTCCATTGTAGCAGTTGATATGTCCTGAAATAACCCTGTTTTAGTTTTTCCAGTATTTTTTGTTAGTTACCTTTGTTTCGCTCATTACTCTAACCTGCCTTGTCATTGTTTCGTCATTACCTTTACATTTTCTGATGCAGCTGTACTTACATGTACATTTGTCCAAACTATTATCCCTGTCACTTTTTATTGATTGCCACTGCCCTTGTTTTCTGTGTTTGCGCGCGCGCGCGTGTGTGTATTCGTGTTTGTGTGTGTATGCATGCCGGGTGTGTGTGTGTGTGTGTGTGTATGTGTGTGTGTGTGTGTGTGTGTGTGTATGCATGCGGGGTGTGTGTGTGTGTGTTTTATGTTGTGTGTGTGTGTGTGTGTGTGTGTGTATGTGTGTGTGTGTGTGTGTGATGCTCTTTGAAGGGTATAGAGGAGCCCAAATGACCAGTTTTCATTTATCTGTCTTTTATACCGATGTTTTGTGCAGGGCAGTCAGGAGCGTTTGTCGTTGGCCTTACTTGCTTTCTTCCTTTGATCTTTCCGGAGTGTGCAAGGTCCTCAACGTTACCCTTGCGTCTGCTTTTGAATATACTCATACTACTGACCTTGCGTGTACTATTATATTTGCGACAAAATGTGTCGTATATTTGCGTCAAAATGTGCCGTATATTTGCGACAAAATGTGCCCGTATATTTCTATTTCGATGCAGTTTATCTTGCCCTTGAACTAAATATTGCCTCTGTGTCTGTACTTGCGCTTGTCTTTCAAATTTTTTTTCGGTTTTACGCCTTCCACTCCCCGCTAACAGATGCTAGGGCGTTACCCCCATACACGAGACTTTCATCTGAGGGCTTAGGGAGTTCTAAGACCAAATACCCTTCTTGACGCCCCAAATGGTGCTACGGGAATTGGGCCCTTACCCCCTGACACTGCAGGGATGTGAACTGTCCACTGGATCATGTCAGCTTTGTATACTTAAGCGGTTGCGACCAACGTAGGTAGATGCGATGTCCTTGCCCCCCCCCCTCCCGCCAACGCGCGGGCGTTGCTTTGAACATGGTAGCCATGCCACCACCATCATCATCATCATCTTGCGACTATTGTCGATATGCCTTTTACAACTATTCTCCAGCAGTCAGGGTCCATCTCATCCTACCCAAGATCTCCCCTTTCCAAATCAGTGTCCTTTGCAATCACATCGGTAAAAGTAATTTTTTTTCTTCGTTTCCACTTTTCGGTTTCTGCAGTGTCTCAATCTCTGACTTTGCCCGGATACAATGACCCGCAAACTGTAAACGCCTTTCTCTTAAAGTGGTAGATAGGGATGGAATATTCTTGTAGATTTGCTTTAAAGTCGCTTGTTGTCTCCAGCCTATATTCGTGGCGCCGTAACTAATCTATAGACGATGGAAATTTATAGTCTTCGGCTCTCAGGCGTATATCTCCACACGCCTTGACTATGTGGGTACTTACATTATTCTCTGACCTGTGAGTTTCATTACTCCTGCTTATTCAAGTTTGAAGCCCAGCCAAGTGATTTAGCACATGTTACTTTCTTAATAATAATGACACACATAAGATAAAAACTCATCTTTGCAGTTTCTTGGTCGTGCTGGGCACGACAAGCACGCCTTTTAGCTACGTCACTTTCTAGGAAGGAACACAGACTAGAGAAAGGCAAAGCATGAAGCCACCAAATACTTCTTTTAGTAGCGGGTGGGACTTTGTAGCTTGCTACTTAAACTTGGCTTAAGCAAATTCTTGAAAACTCTATACATATTGTAAATAATGCTACAAATCAATAAAGCCACAAACAATTTGCATTTACAAAACTAAAACCCAAATCTGCAAATTCTTCAGGGCGAGTTAGTCACTTATAAACTACTTTCTGCTTTAAAAGGAGACTGATGGATTGTAGGTTAATTTGCTGCTGAACATACACAAACATTTCTAACTTTCTGACATGCACAGCTGCGATTGGCCATCTTCATGTAGCATTCCTCTAGAGCAGTTTGGAAAGAAGTGTCTTCAACTTTTAGCTGTAATTTCCGTGGGGAGTGTTCCTGGAGTTGGTCTGGTCTGACGTGGAAATAATCGGTCGCGCGCAAATTCCGCCTTGTAGAAAGTAGGCTTAAAGGAGGATCAGTTGCTAAGAAATAACCTCTTCCTATACCTAAGGCCTATTTTCAAATAATTTTGATATATTTTTGTGGAAAGTAGGCTTAAAGGAGGATCAGTTGCGAAGAAATAACCTCTTCCTATACCTAAGGCCTATTTTCAAATAATTTTGATATATTTCTGTGAAAAGTAGGCTTAAAGGGGGATCAGTAACTAAGAAATAACCTCTTGCTATACATAAGACCTATTTTCAAATAATTTGATATATTTTTGTGGAAAGTAGGCTTAAAGGAGGATCAGTAACTAAGAAATAACCTCTTCCTATACCTAAGGCCCATTTTCTAATAATTTGATACATTTTTTAAAGTTTTTGATGGGCCAGGAAACTTTCCTTGTCAAAATATTAAATTGGTGAAACCTGGCAAAACCTTCAATATACAGTAATGTAATAGTTGGAATGATCACTAGGGTATTTAGGCTTTATTAGAACACTTCTCTGCTGTACAGAGGCGCATGGAGGATTTCCCGAAGGAGGGAGAGGGGCATTCCGGCTGCAACTTGCCCCACTGCATCAGAAATATAAGGGATATGCTTGTACGTAATCATACCGTTCGACGGTTTAAAAACATCAGTTCACATCACACTTATCTTTATTTTGTTACGCTTTCGGAAGGGAGGCGGTAGCACAGGAGCTGCAACTAGGGCCCTTTTAGATCATTCATCAGGGGTAACTCATGGGCCTCTAAATAATAGCATATATTATTTAGATGCTGTTATGTAGTAGTTCATGGGGTAACTGAATTATAACACCCTCAATTATATGAAGGGTAACGAGGAAACAATGCACAAGAATCTCACTACCTTTTGCATCACAGGGAGCTGGTACGTTGAGGTTCGGCCTAAACTTTTTCACGTGGTGCGTCCGGCTTATTGAAATTGTCTCGATCCGCGACAGCCTCAGTGGATCGGAAGCCATGTAAACAACTTTCGCCTTTCATCACAATTACTACTTCCCTAAATGGTGTGGTGCAATTGGTCTTAAAACGTAATAAACGTTCCGGTTATTACTTTTTAATAACCTTTATTACCTACAAATATGGAAAGCGATCACGCTTCGGGGATGGAACCTTTGCCACCAGCAGAAACGAAACGAGTTTCCAGATCAGGTGTTGCTCCAGTCAAGAAAGAGTGAGTAGCGAAATTATAGTTTGCATATTAAAAGCTTTCATTCCCCGATGGTGCATAATTGGAATAAATTGTGTCTAAACGCACGCGGTACATTCGATTGTAACATACGTTCAGTGTGTAGTAGATTAAACATGGACCGGTAGTAAATTGAAAGAAGGTTTCTGTGCTAGTCGAGTCAGGAACTAGGTACCTTATAACTTATGGCGCAAAGGTGTTCAACTTTGTGCCTGAATGGCTATGTATGTTGCACAAACTACTTATACCGAAAACGGGTACTACTAACATATTTCTATGCCGTTGCGAAGGTACAAGTGCATATTATGAAGATACATGCAGGCAATTATATTTCCTTAATCCAGTGCTAGCACTATAGCTATAGCCGGCCCCCTACTGGGTGTTTGAATTTAAAGAGGGGTGGGGGTGGGGGTAAATTAGATTTGGGTAAACATAAGGCGAATAATATGCAAATTTTATACATTTATGGTCCTGGTAGGACAGTAAAGTGCGTCCGGTTGTGGAGTTTCTGCGTGGATGAATGTGGTTACCCTTTGCCACAATTAATGCATCAGGTCACCCTTGAGAGCGCAAGCAAGGTGTGGTACCTGCAAGCTCTGAATGGGATGGGCTCGTTAGCCTTGGCCAGCAGCCATCCTACAGCAAGGAAAACTTTGATTTCAAACCAAAGAGCAGGAGGGATGGCTCTTTAGCATTGGTTGGCAACCCTCCTAGTGATGGTGTCATAATAAAAATACCCCAGCCCCTATATGCACCGCTAGCAAAAAATATGGCATCACCTGAAAATGCAATGAATGTCAGCAACATTTGGTTTAAATTCGAAACGTTAATGAAGGTGGGGGAAGGGCCAGGTGGGGTGCTGCCCACTTGAGAGAATTCACTAGTGTATTCCACCCACCTGTGATTCTTATCAGCATTTTTCACTTTAGTATATCATAATGCATCAGAAACCAAAAGCAAAGGACCTATGCGATGCCGATGGGATGACTCTGGCCTGTATGTCCATATCTATGTGCGTATTCCTCAAAAAATGCCTTCCGTGAGATATAACTTCAGAACTGCACAAAAATTGTGTCTTTTGGCCCAAGTGAACAAACTTCTCTTAAAAACTTCCCGCGTTAAACCAATGTCATATATATTTACATTTGTGTAGTGTTAACTTTAAATAATTTTTCTCTGCATCATGATAGAGTATTCTTCCACTCAGTAACATCAAGTTAATATTACTTATTACTCTGAAGATGTCAACAGTTTAACTTGATAAAACATTAGTTTAGTTTAAAAGACAAAGAAAAATGATATCAATATGTGTCTTTCACTAAAGATCCTTAGTCTGACTGCCTGCCTGGTATTTTACTTGTTACAGTTCTGAAAAATGTTATGGTAGAAACATATTCAAAATATAACTGCATAAATAGGACTGGAGCTGTTAGTGAAGGTCCCACAGAGTAGGGTTAGTGCTTCATACTTCAAATATAGATGACAAAGAGATCATCGTTCTTGGTGGTGAGATGAATGGATATGTAGGAAAGACTACATCACACTATGAAGATGTCCATGGGGGCTTTGGATATAGTGTTATGAATGCTGAAGGTGAGTATATTTTGAAGTTTGGTCTGGTGTTGAACATGGTTGTGTGTAACAAACTGTTTCCGAAATCAAACAGCAGGCTCATCACCTTCTCCTTTGGTGGCTTTATCACACAGATTTGTTACATCATATTGAAGAGATGGATACGAAGTTTTTGAAGGATGTGAAGGTCATCCCTGGAGAGGAAGTGCCCGTTCAGTACAAATTAGTTGTGTGTGACCTTAGCATAAGGATTTAAGAAGGAGAATAGGAAACCTTACATCCCAAACTTAAATTGTGGAAGCTGATAGATCTAGAGGCTCAGAAACATTTTTTTTCTTGTTTAGAAGAGCATTACCTTGATAGTGAGGCTACTGATAGCTTAGAGGAATGCTGGGGCAAGCTCAACAAGGCTCTTTTTGAAACCTCTGAAAATGTTTCTGATTGGACCTTGGGTCGACCACAAAGGAAACCACCTTGTGGTGGAATCCTGTTGTTGGCTGCATCATTAAAGAAAAGAGGCAGGTATGGAAGGGGTGGAAGAAATGCAGTTGTGGTACAGGAAGATACACAGAAACAAAAAGGAGGGCAAGAAGAGTAGGATACATGGCAAAGACAAAAGTAGTGGTTGAGCAGTTTGTAACGTTGACTACAAGTAAGAAATGCATTGATAATGCATTTCAAATTGCAAGACAGATGATGAACCAGAGCAAGATGTGATTGGTGACACCTGTGTCAAGAATGACAAAGGGGTCCTTGTTCTCAATGATACATAGAAGCTTAAGGCATTGCAGGAACATTACAAGAGAGTGCTGTGTTAGGAGTTTCCTAATATGTCAACCTAATATGGGTAGTCCTCAAGGAGGCCCAGCTCCATGTTTGATAAACAAGAGATCCTAAGATAATGAAGAATAGTGAAGCTGCTAGGGTCTCAGGTATTGTGGCAGAAATGCTAAAGCCTTTGATGATGCTGGGCTAGAGCTCTCCACAGCATTATTCAACAACATTGTGAAGGAGGAGAAGGTACCAAGTGACTTGGAGATGAGCATCATTATCAACTGCTTCAAAGGGAAAGGAGATGCAGTGGAACAAGGGAATTACAGGGGTCTTAAATTGGTTAAGTACCAAATGAAAATCTTTCAAAGGGTTACTGAAAGTACACTGGGGATGCAGTTAACACCAATGAAAAGCAGTTTGGGTTCATGCCTGGTAGAGGTATTACTGATACAATTTTCATCACAAGAAAAGTCCAGAAAAAGTTCCTTGCTAAGAAAGAAGATCTTTACTTCACCTTTGTGGAGTGGGCAAAGGCCTTCAATCAAGTGCTACAACTGGTAGTGAATTGGCCATTGAGGCAGGTATTGAGTGCTGTGAGCGCTGTGAACATCAATGCCAATACTGACAAAGGCTTCAATGTAAAAGTGGAGGTGCACCAGGGCTCTGTCTTAAGCCCTCTATATAATTTTTATTATTGTCTTGGAAACACTCTCAAGAAAATTCAGAACAGGACTAAGTTGGGAGTTGCTGCATGCAGATGATCTGTTCTTGGTTACTGAAAGTATCGATGATCTAGAAAGGAAGTTTAAGAACTGAAAAACTGGGATAGAATAGAAGAGCCTACAAGTAAATAAGTGAAAAGCAAAGGTGACAATATGTTGGCATGACCAAAAGTGTCAACACAAGTCAGGAAAGTTGCCTTTTGGTCTTTGTCAGAAGGGCATTGAAAGGACCTCGCTCTTATGCCCTAATTGCAATCATTGCGTTTATGCAAAATGCATTGACATCAAATGCAATTTTGCGAATGCCACAGATTTTATATGCAGGAAATGCCTTGATGAAAACCAGTTTCTGGGGAAGCTGAGAAAGTGATGCTTTCTGGGTGTAGTTTTGAGGTGGTGGACAAATTCTGTTACCTGGGTGATATGTTGGATATCTATGGTGGAGCTCAATCTAGTTCTATCACCAGGGTAAGAAGTGGTTGGAAGAAGTTCAGAGAACTTCTACCTATGCTTACTGCCAAAGCAGCATCTCTGAAAAGAAGAGGTTAGATCTATGCCACCCATGTAGGCAGTGTGATGCTGTATGGTAGTAAAACATGGTGCTGCCGAGGCTGAGGATTGGCCAAGAATACAATGAAATGAGATGGTGGTGATATGTTGGATGTGTAGTATCATACTTAGAGACATTTTTTTCCCATGAGGAACTTGAAAGGAGTGATATTGACAGCTGGCTGCAGAAAGTTTGAGATCTCATTATTAGTGGTAGGTAAAGGCCTGGTAGACCTTACAAAACCTGGAAGCAGGTGAATAATGTTAAAGGAATCAGATGAGAGCCTGTGTAGAATCGTCTAGAGTGGAGATCTGTAATTATATGAACAGTCAATCCATGCCTGCATGGATTAATGATGGACTGTAAATTGATGTGTGTGTTGTTGTTGTTGGTGTTGATGATGAGGAGGAGGAGGAGGATCAGTAGGGTTATGTCATATTAGATGCTTAGATCACCAATGCTATTTTCTCAGTAAAGCTGTGGCAGAAAGATATTGGCCCAACCTGTAATTATGAAAATATGCTCAGTGTGAATTGTGACAACAAAATGTTATACTGAAAATATTTTATGCAGTTTCTACATGGCTCTGTTAAAAAGTTTTTCAAAATATGACAAATCAATGAACTGTAAAATTGAAGAAGGGTGTGCCAAAAGGAAATAGGCTCCGAAGTTGTAACTAAATAAACATGTCATGGTACTCAGTTAGGTTTAGACAATTTAGGTTTTGACAATACACTAGTACATGGTATGTAAATCTACAAATGGTTAATAAAGTTGTGGGGCTATGGCATTATGCCAAAGACCCCATATTCTTCAAGCCACCATAAGCATAAACTTCATTCTGTGGGCTGAACCAAGGCTTGTAGCCCTAAGCGGCCACATATATGTTAATAATTCAGGTTGCATAAACTGACAGTTTTAATTGGGAAACTCACCAAAGTTTATTTGTGTTACCATGTCGGTGTAGAGTCATATAGTTTTTCTGTCCTTAATGAAGAGAACATTCAAAATATAACTTAAAGTTCAGAAAGTCTTACCTATATTTAATTAAATTTGTGCCAAAATACATTAATGGCTGTCATGAGACTACAATAGGATTCCAACATGTAATGTATTCTCACCACCTTCACTTCTGAGGAAGGTGTTCCCATTTCTCTGATATGCACTGTTCAATGAGCTTTCAAAAATTGGTGTAATCTGAAGTGTATGTACATTAGATTCCTTCTTCATTTACAATGTCATTTTGCATACTATGTAACCCAGTAAGGTGCTGCATAATCTAGTCCTTCCATTACCTCAAAGTTGTGAAAGAGGTGTAAATGTTAGCTTTAAGGGTTATCTGTTGTCATTACCCTTGTGTCAACAGAGTCCCTAAAACTTTGTGATAGTTTCAAGGAACAAAGCTATTTGAAAGCTTCCCACTAAGCAGGATTTTATAGTGTATGAAGATTCTATTTTTAATAAACCGGTGAAATGCTCATTTAAATGCTAATATTCTGTCTATATCTTTAAGAATATTTATCAAACATAAGAAATTTGCTGACGGTATATCAAGTACAAGGTATCAAGACAAAATCCACAAATATAAAAGCTGTATACACCTTACATTAGAGCTATCTTAATTGTAATACATGCCTTGATAAATTATGTACAAGATTTAAGTTTTATGGACTTATTTTATTGCTTTTTGGTGAAACCTTTATCAGTGTTTTAATTACATTTCTATTTATTGGTCAGTATTGAGTTTATTGAAGTATTAAACTTGTGGGCAATCATATTTTAAAACACTTTTTAGAAACTGATTATTTTCATTGTAGTCTGGTACAATGTAGCTCCAGAGAGCAGATAGGAAGTATACAATATAAGGGGTCTACTGCGTAATTGTATGTCAAGTTAAATACTATATTTTTGCAACTTTCATATTCATAAGAAACAAAGATGTGTCTTTCACTCTACACCTGCAATTGAAGAGGTGAATTTAGCTGAACATGGCTATTTTTTGGTTAAAGAATATTGGTAGCATGAACATGTTTATACATTTCAATCCCTTTTAGTTCCTAAGCTTTCCTATGATTGTACCAGGTTTTCTGCACTAGCTTGTCATATGTCAATGTAAGATGGAAACTACTCAACCAGCTCCTGCTGGTCATTTTATCTGCTTGAAAAAGCTGTTCTTAACATGAGCAATAGCAGCTCTTTGCTTTGTGCATCTCAAGCAACTGTGGACTTACTTCAAAATGTTTACCATTATTCATGGTACTCTTACTATCTAAGTTGGAGGTCTTTGCAACATATTGAAAACATCTTAATGAACTCGAATTATTCTATATTACTTTTATAAGATCATTATCATCAATGATCTTGTTTAACAATTTTAATGATGGTACTCTGGCTTGCTAACTTTGGTAACTTTTCCATCTTCTGTTAACTTCTTTGAATACATGAAATTGAAGTACTATATAGTTATCAATAATCTTACCATATTATTTTCAGATTTGTGATACCAAAAGATGAACAAATAAAAGAAAATTTACATGATGAAAAATTAGCAAATGGTGATAAGACATCAATGCCTTCTGATGTTCCTTCTACGGAGAAAAAGGATGACAATGAAAGGAAGGACAAGGGAGGGTTTCCATCTGCAAATAAGAAGAAAGGTCAGAACAGAAAGAGACCTAGAACATGCCCAAAAGAAGACAATGAAAGCAGGTTATGCCCTAACATTGTACACAAAGAAGTATGTGACTATGGGGAGAAATGCTGCTTCAGTCATGATGTAAAAGGATACATGGAAACCAGGCCTAAAGATATTGGGGACACCTGTATCAATTTTAACTTATATGGGAAGTGTATGTATGGAGTCCAGTGTAGGTTTGGTACTCAGCATATAAACTTTGATACTTTTAAGAATGTAGTAGACAACGACAAGTATCAAGAGAGCTTAGTGAAAGGGCCAAATGTAAAAAATACCTTGAAAAAGGATGTTCAAGTACTCTTAAGAAAGAAGAAGTATAATTTTGCAAAGAGTGATAATTTTATGGCATCGTTGAAAAAGAGAAATATAGGCAAGTCTGCAGCAGAGAGTGACCCTTTTATTGGGGCTGTTACAGATGAAGATGTTATCAGAATAAGACCTGGAGAAAAGAAAAAGGTATGCAATTGATGTTTTGTTCCGTAAATGCAAGAATATTAATTGGCACAAAGCTTTAGTTAACTTTAAAAACCAATGGAAGAAAGAACAAAAAGAACTAATTGTTTCAATTTTAAGTCAAACCACATTTGTTCTCCGAGTTCAGGGAGTTCAGAAGGTTTTCTTAACTTAACATTTCTTGGGCTGCCAACGGTGCTCACTTCTAAAATTTTGATCACTGTCTTTTTACTCTTGGTTTCATTTCTGGTCATTCTTGCTTTCAAGAAGTGCATAAAGATTTGGGTAAGTTGAGGGTGGGACATACTGATAAAGAATACCAAAATCTTTTTTGCAGCCTTAAGACTGGGGGGAGGGGGGAGGGTGGTATTTTTTGGCCCCACTGCTTATCAGGGGGCTAAACTGAGAGATTGGTATTTTTTTGTTTATATATATACTGTAAGCCATTTTTTATTTCAATCGCATTTATTGTCTTTCAATAGTTCAAACATAAACTACATGTACTGTGAATCAAATATAGCATATACTAACTAAAGTTAGTGTAATTAATAATTTTTTTCATGTTTTGTATTTTATCCTCCTTGTTACTGTCCTTCCACAAGTTGACAGTTTCTCTTTACAACATTAGTTTCTTTGATATCACTCATTTTTTTTACCAGATTGATGTAACAGGAAAAACCTATTTGGCACCTCTTACCACAGTAAGTATTATTTAAATGTAAGCATGAAGTATTAATTATGTACATTTAACTTAACATTCATTTATAGGGCGATTCCACGGTGAAGTGGACATTTTTTGGAGAAAATGAAAGTTGTTCATTGCACAAAATATATTTATAATGTTTTATAAAGGAAATAACTGTGCGGAGATTCACATTTCTAGACGCTAACCAATCAGCGGCATTTAATTCAAATTATATGGAAACTTGGAGCGGCCGTGCGTTTATTATCATATGTAAGGATGTTGTCCCAAGTTAATTTAGGTCATTTTTATCGCCGTATGGACTTAGGAGTTTGATGACAAGTAATAAGCGTCAGAAAAAAGCGTTGCAGAATTTGTAGTTACATGTTCCAGAAGCCCCTGCCCTCTTAATATAAATAGTTCATGGTGCATCTTTATCGATTGCACACAGTCCCGGTCATGACTGCTATAGCGTTAAGCAATAGGCCCGCAGCCACTTACCACACTGAAGCTACGACATACTTGTAGAACAGTAGGATTTCTTAGGAATTCTATCAATATAACAAGAAATGAAAGCGTACTAGATTTCTGATTTTCCAACGTAATATGACTTTAACAAAATAGCAAAACATGGTTATAAGATGTGAATTTGAAAGCAGGAAACGAATCATTGTAAACAATACTGATTTACTTCTATATTTTGTTATTACGAAACTGTACCATCAAGATGATATTCATGAATTTACAAATGGGATAAATAAGAAAAACAACTATTCCTCTTCTTTTTCTCTTTAAGGCCATTGGTCTTGTGGTGTTGTAGAGTAAGCCGCTTGAGTCCTCCTCCTCCAGAACTGTCTATGTACGGCATCGTTCTCGTAAACATCCAAGTGGTATACATCTCCTTTTATATTTTTAAGCAGATTAAGTAACAGACCAACATTACTAATGAGTAAAGACGATTATCTATCATGACTTTGTAAAAGGTGACACGAAATATTTAACCCTATCCGATAAGGGATGGGCAAATTAACCCCTCTAGCCAAACTTATCTGAATATTGACGGGCAAGTACATTGTACATAGCTGGTTTTTGGTGACTTCTAATATTTAGATATGATCAAATTCTCAAACCTACTAAGCTTATATTTTAGGCATTTTCTAAGATGCATTGTTACTTGAAGGAAGAGATTAAGTGCAAATTTGAGTATCTTTACGGGGTCAAAAATGTAATCAAATTCTACAATCAAATTCTACAAAACATTTTTTTTACTATAAGGAAATGTAAAACGCGAAAAAGACGGAGATTTTGACTGGTTTTACTAATATGAAACAATAGCATAGAAAGGCTAACATTAGCTAAAATGAATGGTTTCATGGGTTTATATCATTGGTTCATAAACATTTCAGTGGTTCTTTACATATCATATGTTTGTCCACTTTCTGCCATGCCACCTAGCCACCACCTAGCTAAGAGCCATTAACAAAATTTAACTTGCACTTTTTTTTAACTTCAATAATCTTATTTACTCGTACCTCACGATTTATTTGTGATCCAGTTTTCAAAGGTGAAAGAAAATTATTTTAATGTTTTATTCATACATTAAGGGACCTTTGACAGTTTTCTCAGCCAACTCTCGGTGGAGTGCACCAAGGAAAGTTTCGCTTGTTCGATCTCAAAAGGGCTACGGCTGTACACTGAGTGGCAGTTCTCCTGTGTCAGTACAACTTGTTGATGAACATGGAGTAGCTAAGGTAAGTTGGGTTTATAATATTTACTTTCCTTATTATGCTAGGGTATCATTTCAAGACTGAGCATTCACCCATTCACAAGTTAATAGAGAGCATCCAGCTATAACCCTCTTGAAAGACTTTAAACTTCAAAGAGTTGGGCAGTTGGAAAGCATAGTAGTAGATCGTTTGGCACGGCTTTATTTGTCTCACCTAGCGCTAGGATAACCGACCAAAAGAAAAGAAGAAGATATGAAAACCAAATAGAAGAAGGAAGAAACTGCTAGTGAGCTAGAGAATTGATGAGACGGAAGTGACGTTAGTGGGGGGGGGGGGGGGAAGGAGTGGGTGTTGTTAAATACATTGATCCTAAATTTTTGAAGCTTGAAATCCAGCAAATACATTTACAACAAAACAACAACAACAATAAGAACAGTTCTTTAATGATATGCAAATTATACTTTAGCTTTGTAGGTAAAAAGTAAGTTGAAAATGTACTTTGGCAATATCTTAATAGTAGACCAAGATTTTATCAAAAGGGGCTGGCCCCTAATACCCCCCTGGCTAACGCATTGAATTCTACAATTATTGACAGTGGCAGCTTTTGGTAAGGAGGCATTGCATAGACGTCTCTTAGGACTCCCTTAGGCCTACACGAAAAAGCAACCACGCGGCACCAAAGCTATAACACTGTGATGACAAAGAATGTGGTAAATCGTAAAATTGGCATTCGATTGTGATCGTGCAGCGCAACTCTTCGGGATTACCGTTGTTTCTTATTTCTAGCTAGAGAAATTCTCATAATCAGATGTATTCTGTAGTATGACGTTAGGCCATCAATGACATTGAGAAAAATCTCCAAGATCAGCGATCTTAGAAAGTTAGCCTAGACATAAGCCAATTTATCGTTTGTTAATAATCTGCTCTTATGGTTTTGTTGAAACCGTTTCATATCCTTTGGGTAATTCCCTGTTCGTCTCTTTTCTTTATCAATACAAAGAGTTTATTGAGACTAATTGCTGCTACTTTTCCGACGAACTTTTAATCTTATTAAGTTAGTTGCGTCTCTATTAACTCTAAACGAAATAGAAAATGACCAGAATTGAGTGATATTGGAAACAAAAATCCCACCAACGATTTCTTTGATCGAAGACAATGGTAGGAAATAGATCTTGAGATTCTATGACAGTCGCAGATGAGTTTTTGTCAAATTTAGTAAACAAAATACATGAAACTAGATTCTTTGTTTTATAACTTACCATCAGGATTGGAGCATGTTTTACATAAACACACGCCCGTAAAGCAATTGAGAGCTTATTTCCCAAATTTTACGATCAGCCACAAGGAGCAAATTTTACTACACCTTTATACCCAGATTATTGTACGCATTCCCTTATTCCCCATCCTCTTTACCAACGTTTAAATTTCATTCAAGTTATTTCTTGTGTGCGTTTGCTCTCCTAAATGTTTATTACCAAGCATGAGCTAATCTATGGACTATAAATGTGTGGTTTCTGTAAAACCAGGGTGATGTATAGCAAGAGATCATCCATATCAATATAATAGTTGCTACGAAGGACAACCAAATGTGTCTGTTATGTTTCTCTTCACCCTCGCTTAGCCCCACTCATGAATGTTTATTAACATGAACATGTATCATAATGGTTTACTTGTTCTTCTTCTGTCTTTGAAGAGGCAAGGATTGCAGAATGGAGACTTCATTGTGAAACTTTATGGTAGAAACGTAAAATGGTCGAGGCATCAAGATGTCATTGATACAATACTAAAAGGACACGGGAGAGTAGAAATGGAAGTTGTTTCCCCTCAGAGTATCGTAAGAGTTCCTGCTACACATACCGTGGCCCCACTTGTTTGTGACAAGATGAGTAATGACATTTTGAAAGAAATCTCTATATCCCCAACTGGCACAGTCAAATCAACAAGAAGGGGATCGAACAAAAAGGACAAGGACAAAGAAAAGAAATCAATCACCTTGTGGGAGGAAGATTAAACTTGGATTCGTCATTGAATTGCTGCAGTCCACGAGTCTTAAAGTCATGAGTCGGTGAAACCCTCTGTATTCTTTAAATTCTAAAGAGAGTGCTATTAATAACAGGGGAGGGGAAATCTTAGACATCTAAAAGACATAAAATTGAAATAGAAGATACAAGTGGATATGTTTTATGTAAAAATGTTGGTCATTGAAATGACTCTCTGGTCCATTCAGTGCGAATGAACTAACTTTGGTATTCTGTGGAAAGGGGAATGTGATAACCCAAAGTATCAGCAATATTGTAAAAGAGAAAGTGATGGGTCTATGAGAAATCAATGAATGGTACATTTCTTAACTTTAGAGTGCTTGTAGTTATACTAGTTTGTAGGATCTCGAAACTCTGGATGACTTTCAAGCCTGAAAAGGTGTTTGTCAATAGACTAAACGGAAAGTTATTGGCCGAGGATAACGTGATGACGGTGTACCTGGCGCTCTCATTACATCCAGGGGTTTTCTCGCAGTAGCTTATACTGCGTGGGAAACTTAGAGCTTCTGCAAAAGTCATTTCTGCCTCTACCAAATGTAACATTCAGCTGATGTTTGCTATTAGCCTTCCACTCCCTCGATCACTCAGATTAATTGTCCTATAGAGAAAATCAAGTATCTACCTTAGACAAGCTTCTTTGCCAAGTAAAGTATTGGTTGAGGGAAATTAGATATAAACTTTCCGAAAGCTAAAACTAAGGAGGTTCAGAAGGCACTCTTTTTAAGCGTCAAAGTGTAGGATAGATAGCCAGCAAAGTATTCGGCGTTTGCCCCTTATACACTTGGGGTATTGGGCATGCGCAATCATAATTGAGAGGCAAATTACGTAGATGACATAGTGTATGATAACACTTATCCGAAAACAGTTGACGAAGGTCATCGATTCTGGTTGAGATGAATTTAGATGCAACTAGAGTAGGCTAATATTAATTTCGTATGTTTGGTGTGTTTAGTAGTTATGTCCTGTAACGACTCAATACAAATGAAATGAACCTGTTCTAGTTGTTTAACCCTCTACAAATAATGTATAATACACAAAGACATTTATCTTTTTATAGGCAAATAGATTAATATGTGGATAGACATAACTGAGAAAGTATATTTAAAAAGTCCACATGGCAATTACTACAGTACGTAGCGGCACTTTATCAGTCTGGCATATTTTCGAGGGATATTCTTCTCAAAGCAAGCATGTTTATTGCAAATTCCTGCCTTCTACATTTTTATAAGCATACCAAAATTTAATATCAGACTCAAACAAACATAAGGAACAACAAATCTTAAATATGCACATGCTTCTTAGGTCACACAGAATAGAGTGGAATTTAACGAGCTGATTCGGAGACGTCTTGGCTCCACTCTACGATGACAACGTCATTGAACAGAGGAACATCCAGGAACAGGAGGATTCGTTCGCTTTACTTGGCGGGTTTTTCTGCCCTAACTTGGCGGGCGTTATCGTGAGCATTCATAGGAGCTGTAACTAAGGCTAGGCAACTATTGTGAACACGGAAAACACTCTGCATATGGAAATGTGACTCACTATTTTTTGGAACCTTGCTATCGGTAGTATTTTGGCTAAAATATTTGCTTCTGAAAATCAGCCTTTGAAAATCAGACTCAGTCTATGTCTAACCATGTTCATAAACCTTATATGTATTAAAAACATGCAAACCAATCAAGTAGATAGGAAATTGAACTGTAGGTAAGACGCCGAATTGTAAACTACAATTTAGATACTTGATTTGCAAATTGAACTTTGTTGGGGTAAGATTAACAAACCTTATCAGAATTCCTTAAACGTTTTTGCTTGCAAAAATTTGGTGCGTAGACCATGTTTTCGGGTCAAAATGACTAGAAAAGAATTTGCTGAGTCCCATTTCTCTAAAATGCAAAAATGTTGTACCAAACATCGCAGAACATCAGGATGTGTTATTCCGCTGCTCACGAAGTGCATCAATTTACCAACGATAGATTTGGCTTCACAAGTAGAAGGGGTCCTATAGCACGTTTCTTTTGATATTCGTAAGACAGAGAAAACATTTATTTTGGGTACCATATTAATGTTAAGGATATTAATTCCAATGATACCATGGTTTGTTCATAACCTATATAACTTAATATATCTACCAAACTTGTTGCTCATTTTGTCCTTGTCATGTAGACACCCTGTACTGAGTCTTTTTGTTAATTGGCAGAAGACTTAATAATTGGGTACTACAAATGCTAAAGCGATCCATCATTAGCTTTAAAGGACATCGAAGTTTCTTGAAATCCAGGCAGTAGCTGCAGGGAGGATACGCTGGACTGCCCCCAACGAGTTGTCCAATCTTACCTAGGTCCCTGCTGAAACTCAAACCCTTTAGAAGTTGTCGCTCTGACCCCTGATATGATTATGACTTTCGATTTACGATCAACCAGCCCCGCTGCTGGGAATACCATATTTGACCGAAAACATATAGTATCAGTCAGTTATTTCCAGCATTTTTTAGAACGCCATCGACACAATTAAAGTCTTTAAAGTTGGAGATTTGGGTTTCACTGCATTTTAACCCGTACCATTCCAGCGCAGATTTTGTAGCCAAGCACAGATTTAGCCACACATGGCAACTGTGACGGTTTGCTTGCCTAAGTGAACAACTCGCCGTTATAGTTGAAGTTACGGCTTACGATTGTTTGTTTACTGCCCTGGCTTTTAGACGATTTTCTTGCAACTACCCAAATGCATTTCTTACTAAAGGAAAGCAAGATTTTTGCAGCAATGGTTTGTTTGGATCAATGATATGGAGAGAAAATACTCCGTTCTTTAAGATCATGCCACTCGGATGTTGACAAGAAGTTGTCTTCGCATCTAAACCTTGATATAATCTTCATAAAAATATTTTAGAGGCCTGAACTTCTTTTGCCATTAAAAAAGGAATTATTCTATTACATTTTTGTAAATGAGGTATGCTACTATTCATCTTCAGTACTTCCGTTCTTCTGCCACCAAGTCATTTTTATCCTGGGACAATCATTTAGTTTTTGGCAGCAGAATAAAGCAAATTCTATCACAACTCCTATGCCCCAGATTTGAGTTAGCACTGTTCTTCTGTTGAACAACTCAAGTTCACTTGGAACTTTAAAGTCGCAAGTACCTCCAGTTGACCCACGTGAAAGTATATATTTATGTTTATATACAACAGTTTATGTAAAAAGGTAGAATTTATTTATTGTATCGCTTAATCCTCGTAGATCGTTGTTGTCAAACGGGAAAACGCGTATAAAAAATACTGTAATACTATAAATGATGTAAATTGGTAAGAATATCGTCAAATTAATATAAATAATAAACAGTCAAGATTTTCATACTCCTGCTACTTATCTCTTCTTGAGCTGTGCACATGAGTTTTTCTCACGTTCTTTCAACTTCAAGGAGGTATCAGTGCTTTCATCGGTAATATGTCTATTTTTTAATTTCTACAATCCTCTGCAACTTCGATCTCTACCCTAATCAAACTTTGCCGCATCTGCAACAAGTTAAGTGAGAGTCGTGTTCAAATTATAAGCAAGAGTTACTATCCAGTCCTTTTTGATCCCGTAAATATACCCTTAGTTAAGTGCTGATCTAGGCAATTATCGTAAGAAGATGGTAACTTTAAAGGGGTTGATTTCAACGCCTAACAAAGTAGGCATGGATATTACGTTATTCTTCACTCTCTATGGCCAACATCCGCATTGCTATTGCCATTAAGAACCAAATAACTACTCATATTTTCCCGACGTTTCGGTGTCATCTTGACGCCATTGTCAAGGTGAATAATAAATATGAATGATTTGTACATTGTATACAAAAGTTATAAATAATCGTTATACTGCTATTCATTATTCACCTTGAGAATGGCGTCAAGATGACGCCGAAACGTCGGGAAAATATGATTGTATTATCATTCATTTGTCTTTGCGTTAGCAAATCTTTACAAATAACTACTCAATCGCTTTAACTTGAGTCAGAAATTATGGAGGATCGTTGATACGAGGCGTAGACTACACAGTCCTCTCTTTGATTCCTCATTGCTCAACTTATAAATTTCTGTAAACTTCGATTCACAGAATCGTTTCGTTCATTTTCTCACTTTGAGCATGTTTTTCATGGCACAAAACGTGAATACTGACAAGATGAAGTGAGATATTTTGAAGTTATTTCATGATCGATCAACCCCAGCCCCAATATGCGGTACTTTACAACGGAGGCAATATTTAAAGACTATAGCAAAGATGGCAATATGTCCTTGCACATGTATGATAGAAAGAATGGAATGCTTTGGTGCGAATGAGTAAAATGCTTCAATAAAAGAATATGCATTATAATTGTAACTATGAATAAAATGGTATTAAACTAATGAAAGAACAAATACCGGGATAATGTAATGACAGAAATATAATCTAGCTTGAGAAATTTTGTTTTAAAAGCGAACTCTTTCTGTCTGCATAGCGCATGGTTCAATTTGATGGTGACATTGTCGCCGCATTTTCTCTGGATACTCCTTCTGCTGCGCTCACGCGACATTGGCGATAGCGGCGCAAGAGCAATCTTAAATGTAAATTTTTTAAATTCTGTGTGAATTGATATTCTTGAATGCGAAATATATCCAGTTTCATAGTCATTTTCAATGATTAGAATCACCCCAGGGAATCCCTTTTACGCGATGGGGAAAGGAGGCCCCTGGAGAATGATTCTACGCCTTTTTAGGGAGCAGCACTGAGACATTGAAATGTAATAGTGACTGTCTAAAGAAAACTATAATGTAAGGCTGACTTTGTCTTTCATAATACCTTTAAAATGGTTTTGGAATATCCTTGGTTTTCGGATGGTTTTAGATTTTCTAAAACTGAGAGCTGACTGCCGCACTGTCTGCATGTACCAGTTACTTTTACTTTGTTAAAGTGAGGCCTCTCGGCTACATGCTTTTATGTATTCCAGGAGAAAGATGGTGTTCAATCCTCTCAAAGAGCTTTGCACCCCGCATTTTAATGCAGCAAGCTGAGTGCTTTTTAGGTAAGCAGTTTGCGCTTACGCTCTGAGGAGAGGAGTAGATCCGTATTACTAAACAGACCTGCATGTATAATGGCAAGAACTGACAGTCTTCTTAAGATAATTTCCATAGTGGTCAGATCGATTGGAGCTAAACTGAACACTTGTCCAGTCCAAGCTCATAAGTTCGACTATGTAATTTGCACGTGCTAATGTTGCACATGTCAACTAAGCGTGATGGGTACCCATTGTCGAAAAGGACACCTTACAGTGCTAGATGTTTGACAGAAACATTCTACGAGGAGCAAAGCCTAATTACTTTTGTACCAAAGTACAAAGGAGATTATGCTTTGTCACGATAGACAAATGGAGTCTATTTTAGTTTAAACTATTAAAGGTAAGCTTGCACTGAATTCAAGTCAGCAGCTCTGAGTCACCTTTGCCAAGGAGGGCATGGAAACAAGAAGAGCTGGCATGCATTTCCGATTCCCTTATAAAAACTAACTATTTATAAGCTCTAGAAACCCTAAAACTCAGTCATTACTGTTGAAAATTGCAAAGGCATAATTTTACCTAAAAAAATACGTAAAATCTCGAGCACTAAGTATCAAGGTTCTCAAAGATAATGCATTTGTAGAGTTCTACTATCTTTCAAAAGGTAGGTTCTAAGGGGGAGTCCATAGCTAAAGCATCAATCGGTATCTACATAAAATTTAATTCAACTTCTTCCGTTACTAATAACATACTCGATACACCCCTGAAACTTTAATGCCTTCCTGATTTAGGCCGGTTTGAATAATGAGATGTGCTTCGTTTGGGTAGTTTGTAAAAAATAATTTGTTTCAAACGCTATCCAATTCCAACCCAATTGCCAAAGTAAAAGGGCATTAACAAGTCACTGGGTAAGCAGCGGCGGATGCAATAGTCGATTGTAGGGGAAGGGGATAACTTCCTAGGTGCCGATTTTATCAGTCGAAAAGGTCGGTTGCATGGATTTCCCAGTACCGTCCTCCCCCAGTCGCCCATACCCACATTGTTATTGTCGTTAATGAACACTCTAAACCAATTAAACTACCCAATCATTTATCCTTGGCCATTATGAAAAAGCCAAAAGTGTAAAAAAGCATCCTTGTCAAGAGTGACCAAGGCCTGGGTATCCTTCATTGAATCTGCCACTGGTACCAAATATCTACCTGAGGTACTGATGAGGGCCTATAGAAACTAGCGCTAACCGCAATGATTTTGATGGATGACCAGAAGGGATAGCTAAAACGTGGATAGGGCAACTGCTTGGCGATGACACAAGAGAAACTTCGTGCAACATTACTGTGAAAGCTTAAACGATTAAGAGGATTTATGAGCCTAACAGCTAGTGATACGTACTAACGAGAAAAGTCTAGATATTGTAGCTCCCTCACGGAAGAAGGTTAGGTATCTAACTATTTTCCAAGATACATCGACACACAATTGAAATGAGTTATACGGAAAATTATTGGAACAGAACGACTCTTTAAAATGGATGTCTGGATGATATACAGATCAATCTGCGAGACTTGGATGACAAAACAAAAATCTAAATCGATGGGGTATTAGGTAACAGCGTGCGAGAGAGCGTCTTGCCGAGAGAGCGTCTTGCGGTAGTAGTCCACAGACGTACAGTTTCGTGACGATTCACGCTCAAGCAGGCATGCACGTTGATTCTGTTAGGCACGATGGAAAAGCATAAGAATGTGTTACCCGAAAACTTGAAAGAGTGTTCAGTTTGTAAACTTTTACATAAAATCTTCAACTTTGTTCTTGCTGTTCAAAAAAATTTGTAAAAAGTATATGTTTTGGCATGTTTGTGATGCCCTCGTAATGTTAAATATTCTTCATGTGACCTGTCACCGTTGCACCCATCAATAACTCATTTTGTGAACTGATCCTTCGTATAATGAAGAAGTTGAAACTTACTTATTCATAGACGGAACCTCTTACAGTCTAAATGAACTTGCTTATTCAAAGACTATGAATGATTTCGATAGAATGCTGCCAGATTCACTTATCAGTAGCTATAATGTATGGACGCTGGGATATACAAGTTGTCCAACAAACAACAACTAACAAACCGGGCAGAATTCTTGATGGCACGTTATCTTACTTCAGCACTTCCCATGAGAGATGCGGTAAATAAGTTTGTAAACAGATATTGCCATAAAAATCTAAACGTGTTAACGAAACCATTATCCTCAATTTACAACAAAACGTTGGAAACATCGGCGGATCATTTATGAGTTGAGAATACCATCATGTGTAAGAAAGACCTTCTGGATATGTTTCAGTGTAAAGGGTACATTTATAAACACTGTACATTCTGATTAACCCCCTTGTTATCATCACTTGTACGTAGAGTCGGAGTCTTGATGGTTCTGCTTCTCATTGAGAGCTCAATGTACTAAACGTAATTCGTAAAATTCTTTGTTATATAGCAATTTTATGACAAGTATTTATCAATAGAGAAGTAGAACTAAGACTGAAAATTGTACTTCTTTTCAATCGTTGATGCAATTCAAACAATATGCTTAAGTTATTCAATGTTTCCGACAGACTACACATTAGTCCGAGATAGAGTTACATTTTGGCGATGAAAAGCAACTTTGACCAATGAGTACATTATCTAAGTGACGGGGGAAAGGGGTAACCTTACACTTGAGATAGATATCTTGCTTAACAGCAGCAATAACAACAGAGATATTATTTCATTCTAGTCTTCGGAATAATGCTAAACTGCCTACTCATTCAATGCTTTGTAAAGAATATTTTTGTTTCAAGTAAGGGTATGAGGTGATAGAGAATATCGTTTTCAAAGACAGATCAAATCCATCGAATAGCAAACAGCCTAAATGTCTGTTTCAGAGGACAATTTGATCTACGAGTGACCTTTGAGAAACATGATCTGTTGGCTAAGACCAAATTCACAGCAATTTATTATGAGATCTTATGAGGATAGTTTACCTATAATTATTGACTTTGCTAAAATATACAGAGATCAATACAGAACAATCTACTAATTCAGTTACTTTCCCTACTTACCGCTTTCTCGATCGGTGACTCTACTGCCCTGAGTGTGCACACCCACTTGATTTTCGTTGATCGTTCTTCGAGGAGGTCAGAGACTTCAATCAGCTGACGAGGCCTTGCCGTAGTAAACACGGAAAGTAGTGCTACGATCAAGCTGATCGCTAAGATGGATCGGTAAAGGTGATTCTCCATTATGAACGTAGAAATTCGAAACGAGGTGCACACAAGACACGTAGCAAGGAAGTTAGACGCCTCTTAGGGTCTGCTGAGATCTGTAGGGAAGCTTGTCAAGATATAGCCAAATCTTGGACGGGGGGAAACAGTTTGAGATAATTTGACAATTTGCGTGGCCTCTTGTAGTGAACTGGTCTGGCGCAAAAATTAGTCTCTTGGGGAGAGATAAGCTCAGTTCTGCCTTTGGATCTTAAATTCTAATTGAATAGTGTACATCTGGCTTTCCTTCTTTGAAAGTGATAACTACTTTGCAGTTGTCGTTTGTTATTCATCTAATGGACATCAATTCATCCAGATCAGGATGTTATTTCATTGCAATGTAAGTTGATAGCGCTATAGATAGAGCTATGTCAGCAATTGAACATTAGTGAGTAACCCTGAATGAGTTAGGGTCTGTAGGTGGTGTAGACAAGGACATGAGGAGCAACTAAGTGTCATCAAAAACATTAAGACTCAAGAAACAAGAGTGTCATTACACTCATCGTGAAATACAAGAGCCTTGCCTTTGTCTTCACATAAGAACACCCAGTTAGTCAGTGACAGCATGGGCTTAGAAAAGGTCATCTGCCCTGAAATTATAAATTACGTGGCTTGTGAATTCAGACAGGCATTTTTCGTTGAAAGTAGCATTCAAGGAGCAGTTTCTTGATCTTGTCATTATAATATTTGTAACACGTTAGGTAGAGAGGTTCTTTTAGGGAGATGTAAGGCGTAACTATCGGTATTGACTGCTGAGCAAAACTTACTAAAATTTTACACTCTTAGAATACTCATGTAACTTAGTTCCTTAAACATCTTCTTTATTTCTTACTGTCCTTTCTTACCTACACATACTTTTAAAAATATTTTAATAGGACATTTAAAATAGTTAAAGCAAGAAAGGTTCTAAAAGATTAAAAAATTAAACACATTAAACCTTAAATGAAGTAAATATTTCCACTTTGAAAATGCTGTACCTAGGGCAAAAAACGAGTAGCGGAAAATTATAGAAAATAGCAAAATGGCAAAACCTCCAGAGGACGATGCACGTGCAAATTGCAAACATTTTCTATAGTGTTTACGTCACTAAGGTTATATAATGTTCTAAGTATTAGCGCAACTTAATTGTTCTTCTTCTTAAGATTTTATCGACTGTTTCTTAAGGCTCGCGTCCTTGTTAGCTATGTTCATATGAAAAGCCATTCATGTATATATTGACCCTCTTAAAGATACGTTGTATCTTTATTTACAGAGTCAAAACCAGGGACATAACCTTTACAACCTTTTCTTAGAGTTTAGCGCCCTTTTAATTTTCGAGACTTTTCCCGCGCAGAATGTGAGAACGCAACTGCACGCATTTAGGATACGCGAAAATTGTAGTGGGCGTGAATGCTTTCATTTATATGTGGTCTAGTTTGTACAGAAGAGATTTATGCGGAACGTTACTAGCTCTCTCGTCAATTATACCTCAAATGTGTCCTCGAAGTGTTTAGTGTCTTTCATCATATGTACAACCTACATTATTATAAGATGCATAACGGGAAGAAATAAGTTGATCATTTTACACGGACAATCTATCTAATTCCCCAACCCATTTCATGAAAACCTCTTCATGAGAAACCTATTTCGTAAAATCACTCAAAGTTGTCCTCTAGTTAATTACGTTCAATCAACAGAGCTCTCAAACGTAAGCCATGATCCGTTAGGGAGAACATGTAGAAGAATATAGGGACCATCTTTAGAGGATATTTATAAAAAACAATAAAGGATCCGATTGCAGTTACTTGGGTTACACGTGTGTAGAACCTTTCTCGTTTGTTTTTCTTGTTTTAGCTTCGTTATATATTTGAATTGGCTCTTCTCAATAATGTCATATTAAATTTACACAGAGGCGAGCATTTTTACATTCGTCACGGTTCTTTTTAGAGCCACTTCGATAATTTGAGATCAAGGAAAACTACAAATTTCTTTATTAATACTTAGCAAAAGGGGGGAAAACGACAACAAATGGAACTATTAAATTACGAGAAATGCTAGAGTGATTTTTGAACATGTTCTTTGTGGTACAGAACTTGAAAATTGAGAATAATCGCGGACACATTGCAACGACATTTGTTTTGTTAATCGAAGCTGTTCGGTCGGCTCTTGTCAAGATTCTAACGCCAACATACTTACAGTGTAAAACTCAATTCTTAAATACTAAATCAAGATCTGAACAATGTACATGGTAATTCGCAATGAATGACAAGAAATGCAATCATGCGATTGAGAAATTATTAAAAAGATTGTAAAGTATGAAATGTAGTGGCTAAAAGTACAATAAAATATTTAAAATACAAATCTAATGAACGTAGGAAGGTAGACAGTCACTTGATGATGCTTGGCAATAAACAGGAACTCTCTATGAAATCTTGGTAACCATCAGAAAAGATTAAGGATACACAGCATCAACAAGATCAAGTTCACACATTGCATATGAAAAATTGACCTCTACAGGTTTGAAATAGGTATAATTTACCCTTACACAATTATTTCACTAGATATCAACATCAAACTTTGAAGTTGAATATGTTATTAAGACACCATGTTATGAAATCACTGCTGCAAAAAATCATCAGCCTAAGTTAACACTATGCAAACAATATTTCTAACGTCTACTCTTAATTAAGCGGAAAAGGCTGCGTTAGGGAACTTAGATCACAGATTCTCAAGGGGGGTCCAGGGACCCCTTTAGGGGCTATTTGAGATTTTAAAATGGGTAAAATTGAGACAAGGGGTACTAGGGGTGTCCAATAGCTAATAGCATCTTTCCTTGCTTTTCTTATCTTAAAATGGCAAAACAAAAGAAAAGGGTAGATGAATATTGTTTATATTTACTCTCTTGTTGTACATATATTTGTTTAAAATCTATCAAGTAAGTTATGAATCTTTTATTGATTCTTTTTTATGGTGTACTCGTTTAATATCGTTAATGTGAAACAATGCCGAATTCCTTCGGATCCAGGGAGTACTTAAACATTTGGTAGGTTGAGGTGGTTAATTTACTGTCTGAGGTTGAGAAATCCTGACTTAGGTAACAACACTTGTATACCGTGCACAGGGCTTTCCATACAAAGGCCCGTTCATAAATATTAATTTATTATAAAACAGAACCAATGACAGCAATTCCCCTCCTCTTCACCAAAAAACAGGCTTTGAACCCATGTCTCTTACACCCAAGGCAGGAGCAGTGTCACTTTTATTACTGTTCCCATTATTACTCAAAGCAAGGTTAATTTCATTTATCTCTCTATTACTCAAGGTATAGGTTAATTTTACTCCAAAGCTACATTGCTCCCCTAATAAATCTGTAACATCAAAAGGGCGTGTTCTTACAAAGTAGTATGCTCTTTAAAATTGCTATCAACCGCAAACTGCCTGCAATTAGTTAGTACGATTTGAATAATTAAAATCTTGGTGCGATCAGACAAAGTATTCTTACATTTTTAAAGAAATATTAAAAAAATTAAAACTGTACGAACACATCCAGTAGGATATTCAAAAGTGTCTTAGGGAGGAATTAACCCAGCAAGAAGAAGTTGATGTAATCCGAAGCAAACTTGGAACGATCCTATAATATCGTCTTTAAAGTAAGCGACTGGACAAGCTAAATACGTATACTCTAGACCGCTAAGCATAGACCTAAATAAGCCCAGCTACTTTGTAATTGCTTTCGGTTAATAGCGACTTCAAAGTAAAATCTCTTTTGGTACTCTGTAGGCCTACCTTTGATTGAAGCCCTTCCGTTTATCGCGATTTTAATCCCTATATCTTGTAAAGTCTGATTTCGCAGGTAAAAAATACTTTCATTACCTTTGACAATGAAGAATGACATCTGGACTCCCTTTGAATGTTTTATTGGTTCTGTTTGCCAGAGGGAGAAACCCCACTTGGCCAATAAGTGGATTAGCTCAAGCATCCTAGCCTCCCGAGTGGCGCCATCACTGGTTGCAGTCAAGTGTAGAAATTTAAGATGGGATAGGAGAGGTGGAGCAAATAAACTCTATGGAAAGGAGTTTTGTATGTGTGAAACCTGGGGACGTA
>JAAAKM020006971.1:21674359-21729355 GCA_010016025.2 Alatinidae sp. Z8VKAUB7J3 | reverse complement strand
GATCATAGATGGATCATAGATGGATCATAGATGGATCATAGATGGATCATAGATGGATCATAGATGGATCATAGATAGATGATGGATGGACAATGGATGGATCATGGACGCATCATGGACGCATCATGGACGCATCATGGACGCATCATGGATGGATCATGGATGGATCATAGATGCATCGTAGATGGATCATGGATGGCTCATCGATTGATCATGGTGGATCATGGTGAGTCATGGATGGATCATGGGTGGATCATGGATGGATCATGGGTAGATCATGAATGGCTCATGGATGGATCATGGTGGATCATGGATGGATCATGGGTGGGTCATGAATGGCTCATGGATGGATCATGGGTGGGTCATGGATGGATCATGGATAGATCATGAATGGCTCATGGATGGATCATGGTGGATCATGGATGGATCATGGTAGATCATAGATGGATCATAGATGGATCATGGTGGATCATGGATGGATCGTGGATGGATCATAAATGGATCATGGGTGGGTCATGGATGGATCATGGTGGATCATGGATGGATTGCGGATGGATTACGGATGGATCACGGGTGAATCACGGATGGATCTCGAATGGATCAGATCATGGATGACACGAAGCAATGACGTAGCATGGGTTATAGACGTGACCATGAATCCAATACAGTGACATGAAAACCGTCTTTGCGAAAGAATTCGCGTTTTCCCACCTGTGTCAAGTGTATTCCTTCTCACGCTTTAGCAATTACACTGGTTTAATAAGTGCAGTTCCAGTATTACTGCCTTCCATATGATGTCTCTTTGACACGAACATCATAACAAAATAACCTGTTGCAGGGTACTATTATTTATGTTTGTCTGGTTGAAGTTTACAAAAATCAAGTGAATACAAACATACATAGCCATCGAGTCAACATCATCGGATGATTCAGCTGGCTTGCATTATCAACAATAGTATTTAAAGGAAGGCTCTTTTGTCATATCACGCGAGTGAAAGTCATGTTTTCTGGGGTTGAGATGCGATCACTTTAATTACAGACATAAAGATGAACCAGCTAAGACCTTTGCAACAGCAGTGGTGTTCAAATGATAATGTTATTGTTTAAGCCAAACACTGGCAGCGCCCCTGAGGGGCTTGGAGTCCCCCCGCCCCCAATTTTTGCCAAGTAATGCTTCTCTCTGGCAACGAAAGCAAAGAAAAGACAAAAGCATGAAAGAAAATAGGAAGAGAGAGTCCTATGGCATCTGTCAATTATCAAAAGACTCAAAGCTCTAAAAATCGAATAGCATAGAGGAGAGACTTCCTCTTCTTGATTTGGTGGCGCCGCCATTGTAAAAGAGAGCATTATGGCTGACCTTCAAATTTTTGGTAGTGCTGGATGATGGTAAGATCCACAGTTAGATGATTAAGGGCAATTCTGGAAAGTAGAGAAAATACTGGGTGATTGCTTTGGATTACGCTTTTGGCCTTGTGATGTAGTAGTCAGCAATATAGTAAGAATATAGGATATAACGTAATAGGATCATGAAGCAGATTAAGCGGATTTTTGTAGTTAATTTTAGAACTTGTGTAATGAAAGCAGTGTATAAAAGTAGGCGGAGATTAGAGGCAGACCAGATCAGCGCTAGCTATCTGGTTAAACCTTTGGCATTGTACCCCGTAAAGTGGCGCGTTTGTTTTCATTTTGTATGACCATAATCTCATATGTTGACGCTAGTCATTCTTGTTCTTGTTCTTTCATCTGCCACTGACACTCTCATAAGGCCATTTTACCACAGACCTCTAATAAACGGGGGGACGTTTATCATATTTTGAATTCTCCAACCCCCGGCGGAGCTTACTAGAACCCCCCGCTTATTAATTTTGGAAAATCAGCTTTGACGATGTAAAAAGAAATAAAATAGATTTAAAGTTCCCTCGCACCAATATACGATTTATCAAAAATTTTTAACAGATCTTGCGTGATACTTCCAATAGTATCACCTACCTCAGTTGTTACAACACACACTCCGATAGTGAGGGTCACGGGTTCGATCCCCGGTATTGCCTTTTTTTCTCTATTTCTCTTAGTGTCTTTTCTATACCTGTAATAGTATGTGCATTTTGCAGCGGCATTAAGCAAAAACTGTATTAAGAATGACGTTGCTATCACGTAACCAAGAATGTAAGGCTTAAAGAGCGCTTCTGGTTTAGTTGCAAATAGATAAACTGTCCACATTTGAGAGCGGTATCTTGTTATCATCGAGATATTCTCATTCAAATTACAGATCATCGCCACCAAAGCCTTGTTATTTGAATCCTGTTTGTAATTTTATAAACTGAGCGAAATTGACAGTGCTTTCGTAAGGCCTTTAGCAAATTCCATCCGCCGTTTCTGGTAGTTGATATGAAGTCCGGACGCCATATTTCGTCTACTGACATTAGTTGGCCGGACTTTGTTGTGGTTTTCAATAGAATCTCTCAAGTTTTTGTGATGTAATCACTTTGCCTTTAGTACACTTATTTTTATAAGAAACTACATCAGCGTCCAGCCCTCGAAGTTTTTAAAAATATTGATTTTTTAAGCCCTCAAAGTTCGCAATTTCTTATTCTCTGGTTCCAAATAGAAGGGGGTGGAATACGCGGAGTGGGCTAGTCACACTGCTGTTAGTAAATTCACACTATATTTAGTACCCTCTGTTCCAGGTTAGCCTATTCATGAAATAACCCATTTTCAAACTGTCTAAACTGCTTTCAGAGATTTTTTTAGGTTTCTTAGATGAGCCCAATCCAGCCCTCGAGTTTCGTAAATTTTGGGGAGATTGAGCCCTAGCCCTGGTTTCTTATAAACTGGTTTCATACAAAAAGCAAAATAAGTGTACCCTACTATTATTGGGTTTTCCCACCTGATTTTCATCTCTCTTGGACTTTCACTTTCGAAATCACGGTAGAGGAAACTTGCTTTTTGTTGTTTTAGAAGGTCCTTTTTGAAATACACTATGTTCGGCAGATTTCCTTGTTCTTTCATTTTTCATCTCCCATGAGCACATTAAGTTTCAAAACCGAAGGCTTTTTCTTTTTTTGATACTATATGTCAATTCTCTCTTCCACAGAGCAAACAACAATTAAAAATCGTTTCTCGTTTATTTGTCTACATTTTATAAACACAAAGAAATCCATTTTGAGAGGAAATTAAGATCTCGAGGGTTCAGGAAGTTGCATCTCCAATTAACTAGAAAACAAATTACACCTCCTTGAGATGTTGACATTAAGGGACTGCTTCCTGCAAATTTTTGTTCTGATGGGTCCGTTTCAAAACATGCCACCGACCGACCGTTTTTCTTTGTTCCTCTTTTCGTTTTTGAGCACAATTTTTGTTAATACCTCTATAAAGGGACCATTCCATTATGAACCTTTTTAATGCTATCCCTGCCAACTTTATCTGCAGGGGTTTATTGATCACTATTTCTTTGTCTTTCATTACTGATATTTTATAATTTATTCTTTAAAGTGACTTAAATATTTTTTTTAAATTTTGTAAAGTAATGAATATATCAAAATTGTAATTTTGACTTTCTATTGTATTTTTTTTTGTAACTATCTTTCTTCTATATGGCGTACATGTATGTATGTACATCAAGTCCGTCTTTGCAGCCAAAGAAGGGCTAGACTAAGTTCTCTAGAGCCCTGCCAATAGTTTAGCTCCTGCAATACAAGATTATTACTGCAGTTCCCGGAGCTGCATACATTTCTCGTATTACCTGATAGGGACAACCTCCTCCTAACAAAAGGGAAGTTGATTAAGAATATGAAACTACTAGTTAACTACCGTATTTCCTCTAATTATAGATCCCCTCTAATTATCGGCCCCCTCCAATTATAGACTCCTTTTTCGCGTCATGTCAAGTAATTATAGACCACCTCTAATTATAGACCCCCTCTAATTAAACCCCCCCTTTTTGGTGCCTTCAATTAGTTACGGACCCCTTTTTTATCTATATGAAAACCGCAGATATGGACTTTGTCTTCTTGGGACAGTCTCTCCACGACAATCTACGTATTGACAATAATTCGGACTCAAATATCAAGGTCTGTTGATTTTCCACTGAATGTATGCAAACGGTTTTTCTATCAATTGTACTCTCGGATGTAGACGCTGCACGTCTTGCTTCCTCTACAATTGATAACCTCTAATTCTGAAATTGCAAACTCAACGGTATGATAACAGCAATTTCCAAGTCCGTAGAGTATTCATTTTAGAGGAAACGGAGTTTGATGACTTTCTGACTCTGATGGAAGAGGTAATGCCGGATATAACAAAACTATACGAACGTTTCAGCACTTGTTGCCTTGATTTAGGGGAGGGTTACGGTTCTATCAGAAAAGCTATTCTTCTATTAACCCAACATTCTTGTTAACTTTATGGCCTAGGTCTGGAATTGTTTGGAGCTGCATGGCCAAAATTTTTGCTAATATTCGAATGGGGGTTGCGATAAAAATTCACAGAATCCAGGATGTAAGCTGTGTAAGAAAGAAATGTTACTTAATATGGGGAATTTGGTAGTGTAGTCCACTCTTATAAAGCTAGCACCACGTTTAATGCTACCGCCGCACTTTACGAAGTTTTTATTTGGTTCGAAAATCGTAAACAATTCTGTTGTATGTTCCCAAGTGTTGTTTGACATGTAAAATTTTTGGTAACCGTACAGACCTGAGTATATCATACTCCGCTTGTTGAGTTACTGTGAAGTTTCTGAAAACGAAAATCTTATGCAAATTTGTACTCGGCATAACTATTGTTAACTTAAGTAAAACTTTTGTATTCCAGTGACTCGTCACGATAATAAAATCTAAGATATAAGGAAGTGTCGGAATTGTCTTGTTTTCAAAAACTAACATGAAATTGAAATATTTAAGCCACTGTTGATACAATCCATTTGTGTACAAATGGCAGGATTGTAACAAATCGTGGAAAGTCCTTGGAAGTCCTGGAGGTTTGGTTTTTTTTAAAAACTTGAAAACGTATGAAATTTTACGCAATGTTTGCCACAGGAAGTTTGTATCAAGCATTCTCAAATGACTTCTTGGCATCTGGCTAATATCTGGAGTTTCTGATAGTAAATTACCTGTTTGCTTCACATTAAAATAAAGTCGCATCCCAGTCGTCTCGTCTTGAGTTTGATATTGTTGTTTTGTCTGTTACAATACTGATTACCGTTTAAGAAAGTCTTGGAGAGTAATGGGATTAACTTGTATTTTGGAAAAATCTTTGAAAAATCTTGAAATTAATAGCAAATATCCTGGAAAGTCCTGGGGTTTCAATTAAAGTTTCTATGGCAACTATCCCTGTTCATATCTTTGACTCATTTAGGTGTGCACTTTGACAGATATTGTCGGTACAGTGATTTTTAATTCGTTTTTATGCCGACGTTTATTTTAAAGAAGTGTTCCTCCCAGAAGCAAAATATTGGACGTTACTCTAGCGCAGTAATGATGGGTTTTCCTGTTTATTTCTCTCTCTAGATGCTCTTGTTTGTATTTCAACTTTGGAAAAAAATTACAAACTAGAGTTCGTAAAAGACCAGGAAGGGCTATCCTTTATTGATCAAGTCAAAGGAAAGCTTGCAGGTAAGACCATTGCTCGTTGCTTTTGTGTCTACTACAATTTTTTATCAGTTCATGGGATAGTATTAGCCTACAAGTCTCACTTAATGTAGGGTCCAATGTAAAGGATCATACACTGTGGACAGGGGACATATCTTCCAAGATATTTATAAAATTCGATCTTTCGTATCCCAGTCAAAGCTGATAATCTATGGTAGGGAGTCGAGAGAGTGTTTTACCAGTATGTGATGGTGACATCTTACACCCTGGTTGTACTTGTTGCAAGGGCACTGCTTTCGAACCCAAAATGTTGGGAACCGGCGCTTAGCTCATTCTAGTTTGAAAGGGAACAAGGCTTTTAGACTCCCCAACACAGCTTTTGTCAATTTATTTCACGCCCTCAAACTTATAAGAGCTGATATTTCTGACTTTTACTCTCGTTATGTCTGTCCATTGGTTGTTGCATTTTGATGATAAAAATTGCATCAGATCGAGTCAAAATATGCATTTGAAAAGAGTAGTGCTTTCAAAAAACAAGGAGAACTGCAACTTCAAACCAGCCACTTTCAGGGCCAAACTTCCAGCTAAGTTATAATTTTGAGAATGTGAAAATAAGTAACACAACAGTAACATTGTTTATCGAATACATTACAAATTGCTAAAAATTTACTGAAACGTCATTTTTAAATGTAGAATCGACGTTAAAAGGTAAGCGAGTAAGAAGTTGAAAGTTTATTACCATTCATAAACCCAACGTGTGACGATTGTCAGGAGCTATAAGCCACACTTACAAGTCAATACAACTCTCTTTGTCGAACAGTCATAAGGAGTGATTTATATGCAGAAGATAAGTGACAATGCTATAGCAGTAAAGCCCCAGATAATGCATATTAAGACCCTCAAATCCAGTAACTTTGGTACCTGAGAACTGAACTCTAGATAAAAGTTAGGTATATCTCCACTTCTTAGTTTATCGTTACTTAAGTCTTTTGTTGAGGATTGAAATCTCTGCAATTTATAATCCTTTTCAAGAATTTTAATTAATTGAAACAGGAGTATAGCTGGTTAAATTGTTAGAATGTAAATTGTGAGGGAGACAGGACAAGGACTCAAATTTTGCTACCTACAGTCGTGGTTTCATTTGTACAGACATAGGGCGCCGTTAATGTTTAAATTACTCACTGTACATTTTGTTATATTGAAAGTTAACCGTGAGTCGTAACGGTACTATTGCCTGTACAACGAGTAGTTTCCCTGTAGTAGACATTAAATTGAGGTGGTCAAGGGTGGAGTATTCCAAGGCGACGAATGACCAAGGCGGGATCATCTTCTGAATTTTTCGCCATGCGGTTCACAGTTCTACAGTCAAGGTGTAATTAACTTAAATTTGATAAAATTCATTTTTGAATGAAGCCTGAGTTTTCTAAATTCAATTACTGGAAGCAATGGTTCCCTTAGCACTATTTATATGCAACTGGCGTAAACCAGCTAGATGTTCAGGAATCAAACCTCACTAGAAACCACGGTGTTTCTTTGTCTGACATTTTAAGCTGTTTGGTGGTTGGTGAGGTCTTGACTCCCTGACCTGAGTGACATGTTCATTACATTATGTGAAGTACATTCTTGGAATCATTTTAGATTTGGCAATTATTTTACTAAGCCCGGTGAAAAACAAAGGGAAACTTGAAAGGGTGAAAATATTGCTTTTTATGTAACTGTATTAACATAGTAAAGGTCCGGATGCCAACTCTTTCTAAACGTTTTTATGTGTTGGCCGAAGTAAGGAACACCCGTTTACCAATTCTTTTATAAATTTCATTTAACATGTGTGAAAATCCACATTGGTTTTTCTTATCTTGTTACAATATATTTTGTTTATGTTCGGTTACATGTGTTCAGCAATTAGAACGTAAAATTACAAGATCGTTATATTATTATAATGGTTCATTATTTTTAGATTTTTTATCTTTTAAAATTTATTTAAAGTAGGAAGATACATACAAGCTTCTAAATTCAATAAAAGTCATATGCTATTGATAACAGAATGGAGTTCCAGTTATATTTTAAGCTGTTTTGCTTACCTAATGGGGATCGGAGCTTCGTAATAATCAGCGATGCCCATTAAAGAATGCTCGAACGTATTTTAGATTGATGCATTCCTTTCTAGGCGTTGCTGTTTTTAGAATAATTGCAATTTTCACCTTGTAATTCAGTTCATGAGGTTGGAGTTATAATAAATGCAGGCCATTGCAAAATGAGTATGTTGTAGTCCATGTCCTTTCAAGAATTCCTTGTAGTGTGTGGTGAATAATTTTCAATCATTTAAGATATCTGTTCTCAGACCATAACTCCAAATTTTCCAGCCTATGAAATATTAAACTGGAACTTGTTGTATTAACAGAATAGTTTAGCCTCAATTGTCTACCTTTGTCCAATTCTTTTTAACGTTGAACGGAATTTGGGAACATGTCCTATATTTTACAATTTTTCAATTAACGAAATGCCCTTTCCTTATATTTCGGTGTTCTTAAGAATGCGTACTAACCATTTTACATTAAGTTGAAGTAAACAATTGTCATTGTTTGCTTCTCCTTATTAACTTCAATACAGATCCTTCATGTAATCTCACAACCAGGACTTAAGGAACTGTTTAAGTAACTAAATAGCATAACCATAAGGTTAAGGGACTGTTTTGATCAAGAAAGTTATAATCCGCTGCCAAATGTAGATGAGGTGTGTAAAGAGAATATATTGAGAATAGTATATGGGAACTATACCAGGAGGCGATAACACGAGTCCCTGTGTGATCCGATTTCATAGGGTTATTGTTTTTATCGATAGCCTGTTTGATATTTCTTATTTAGGAGCACAATTTTTTATAGATCGTCACACGTAAAACAAGCCCTTTAGGTCTACTTGAGCTCCACCTGTGCCAGACGGAAGCCCGGATCAATAAGAGGGTGGGCGTCGGACTATCAATAGGCTCCTTGAACCACTAGAGAAACCGAATGAGACAGGAATTCGATGCAAACTGCACGGTGAAGAAAGTGAACCCAAATTCATATTTTGAGAGGCGAAGGATAAACCTGAGAGACAGCGTGACCTTTGATGAAAAGACCTACTCTGAGTGCCAAAAAGCATACCAATTTTGCCACATCAACGCGAGAATAGTATCCCTGCGTGGTAAACTTGCACAGCTACTGCAAGAGTTCAAATATTACGAGTATAGTTTCTTGAAGTATGTGATATAAGATTGGGAGGGAGCGAAACGTTCAGTAACAACTATATGACGGTTCTACACACTGGGAACAAAGATTCACATGTATAAAAGACATAGTGGGACATTGTGTGCTTACTATGGATAAAGTATTTTGTATATCGAGATAATAGTAATACTAAAATTGTCCAAAAATGGCGATAACTCTTGCTATACTGAATATGACTACGCCAGCTTCAAGCCAGAGAACGTGTTTATTGATCTTATGTACAGATCAGGCAATTTGCGCAATATTCACGGCTGAAGGGGAGCGGGTTCTCATTTATAGTGCTACCTGGATCATTTGACGAGGGGTAGGAGGCACAATGTACAGCTAGTACCTATTTTTCATAACATAATAGATAACTGATAAACAGATTGTACTTCTAAACACAACATATGCACGCTTCCATAACAGTAGGAAATGGCTCGAGTCTGTCATCAGTGTACAAATTGTAACCTTTTTAAACGTATTTAAAGTCACTTACCACACCTTTGCTGTATCATGTGGTAAAGCAACAGAAAGAATAAGGGAACAAGTAACACTCTGTTCGTAAAAATATTCTGATTTTGATTTCTTTAAAAAATGTACAAGATCGCTTAAAAGGGCCGATAAGTGAGAAATCGTTGCAGTGCAGTTAGATCATTTCAAAAATGGTGATTTCTGTGTATTTGAAACATCTGCACTTTTACAATCCACTTTCGTGATTTCTTTAATAGTCTTTGAATAATATAGGATACTAACCCAAAAATGTGATTAATCAGATGAGCTGTAAGGAGGGCGTCGAGTAAAGATTAAAGGGGTTGTGCTTAAAGCTATAGATCCAACCCGAGGCTTAAATAGTTTTGTTTTATCCTCCTTTCCATGTTGACAGACACCGTCAATAGCTGTATCAAGTTGTTTTTCACTTCAGCGTGCTAGCAAGGCTAAATGTCTGCAGTTACTACAACTGATGAAGTTATAAGCACCTTAAATCTACGTAGAAGGTTTTTTTGCGCAAAGATTTGTATTATCAGTATATCAGATTTTTAATCAGATGTAAAGAGGTAACATCAGCAGTGACATGATAAGTCCATGGTTGAAGCTGAAGGTGTGGCAGTTTTCCCAGCCAGATGTCCGTCAAACCGCGGCCTTTGTTCAAGGATCACAATATCGTCTCCGTCATTGACATATTTTGTAAACGCTCAGTGTCCTTTCGACGACTTATGAGTATCTACTGTTACATGTTTACATTCAAAACAACAGCATTTTGCGATGGGAAACCAATGACTTAAAACGTTTGATGAAGAAACATCGGGGTCATTGACAACTTGGAAAAATTGTAGTTGGTGGAGACCGAAGCATATGTGCTGGTATTTTCAGTGTTTCCTCTGCATCATTTTTAAAGAGCTGAAAGATTACATCGGAGAAAGATGCAGATGTAAAGAAGTTACAAACTGTAAAGTCATTGCCTATATTTAAACGGTGTGCCTGAGTTTAATTTCTGTAAGTTCTATAAGCAGAGTATTTCACTGAAGCTAGATCTAATATCATTACTCCGTTACTGGAGTTAAAACAGCGGCCTTTGTGGTCCGTAACATCCATCCGTGAAGTTCACGGTTACAAACGTCCAGTACTTGCCGTGCCAGTTAAAAGTGCCGCCCTTATCATCCGTGACTTAAGGAATATTGAACGTGAATAACTATAAAGTGCCATTCAAGTTATACATGCCGTCTTTTTCTTGAGGTCCTTTTTCGCCGCTATATTAACAAAACTGTAATTAAAGTTTTTTTTGAAAAATTGAAAGAATATTTCAACGCAAACCAAAGATCGCAGTTTTTCAGAGTTGTTGAAGTGCAAAATATGCAAAATGTCATCAATGGTAGAAAGTAATAAACAGAAATAAATTCTCTTCATTGAAAGTAATCTTCAACATTTGTTGTGCTTTTGCATTTCGTTGCGTGAAAAAATTAAGCTTGCCATTTGCAAATTACTTCTTGCCGGTGTAAACGTCGCTAGTTTTGGGAGAAGCATGTTTCGGTTTGGCACAGAGGTGTAACCTTTCAACATTGACCTTGAAAGAAATAATTTAAGTGACCAAGGCATACTCTGCTGTGTTAACCAACACTCAAGCAACTGAACTTTAAGATCTTGTTCACTGGGACCTTACGACTGTACATATATGTCGCCATCAGCTGAGTGGTCTGCAGCCTTGATTTTCTTAGGCCGTCATGGACTTTAAATGATTTGCAAAGAGCCCTATGGAATTGAGGAGCCATGTGCAGCATATGGGTCGTACATTTGGCCTGCACTAAACCTGACACCGAACTAAACCAAGAGGGTAAAGAGATTTAAGGGAACGTTTGGAGTAAAATGCTTTTCCTAAGGGCACAATACCGTGGTCATAGTGAGGAGGTACAGAACTCACAACCGTAGATCATGAGTATTACGATCTGACAGGGAATCGACGACTTGGCCATGAGTGCAACGCCCCAACCATGTTGACATCCTGGCTTGACGGTACAAAGTGCGTACGAAACACATATGGGACCGTCCGCAGATATGAGTTTTCACATAATATTCATTCTCAAGTCATCTATATATGTAAAAACAGGTCCGTGTTCGTGCGTGTGCGTGTGCGTGTGCGTGTGCGTGTGCGTGTGCGTGTGCGTGTGCGTGTGCGTGTGCATGTGCGTGTGTATGTTCCTTATAGACTCCCAAACCGCTGGATGAATTGGCACCAAATTTGATGTGAAGATTCCTGACCTACCGAGGTATGTTTCAATGAGGTTTTAGGCCGGTCATTACTCCCCTCGGGGTGGAGCCGGAGGCGTCAGAAACTTTACAACTGCTTTCTCATGATGAAGAAGGCCAAATTTGAGGTGAAAGAGTGAAAAGAAAAACTTCCAGCACCCTCCAATTAGGGGAAATGGAGGTGTCTCCGGGTTCTCTTCTTCTTCTTTAAAAGGTTGTGTTCCTTACTAAATCGGTACCCGGACAATCCTGCCAGACAGCATGACATGGGGTAGTGGGGCTGTATCATCAGTGCTTTCTTCCAGCGCGTAATTTGGTGGGAGAAGGAAATGATGTTGAAGACGCCATCCCCTAGATGCGGCAGCGCTCCGGGTGGAGCGCCTCCAGGTCTACCATGATAAATCAATTTGTAAGGTGAAATAGCTGTTATTATGGTGAATCTAAGGTCCGGAGAGGAAGTGTGTCAAAACCTAGGCACTTCTCCAAATGGCTGTTGTACTTATACAGGGGACCATGGATAAACGGACGTCGGATAAGAGAACATTGTGCCTCAAAGGCCACATTTTCAGGGCAAGCTTTAAACTAAGTCCTTATAAATGTCTGGGTCCAGTATTTTAATAAACTTATGCGAAAATAGCCACAATTGCGAGATCGTATTCTTGTTTGGCGTCTCTTTTCAAATTCAGTTTTTTCTTAAAGGCTTTGTCAAGGAATGCTCACACAGTAACAGTGAGGGCAGGCGATAGTTATGCCTGTTTAGGCAAGCATCGACCATGTGAAATGGCCTTTAAGAAAGATGAAAGATAAACATGTCGTAATAGGAAATTGGAAAACATAAGAAGGAACTTATTAAACGTACAACTGAAGAAGACAACCTGTTTATAACCCTACGGTTTAAGAATTTGATTTTTAATTCATAAAGAAAAATGTTGCTTTTACATTGGTGTATCTCAGGTGTGGGTTTTTTCTCGCTGCACGAATCGTAATCCTGAATCAGCCCGTGTATAGAAAGGTGACAAAAGTCACACATATGAAAACAAAAAGGGGGTGGGGTGGGGAAGGTTGATGATACACTGATTTGTTGAAGGGTGTTGTCTTTCAAATTCAGAGTTAATGGGACAAACATAGGTTTCTCATTTTTGACACTGTTAATTAAAGCTTGTCAATGTAGTACATTTCAAACAAGTAATTGGAATTGTGAAATCACCAGTTCGTTCAGGACAGTCATCAATTGCCGCAAGTGGTGAGTTGTAGATAATCGCACTATAAATATCCCTTTATGAACGATTTAAGTCCTCTAATAAATTAAAGACATCTGTTCCAAGTCCTACTAATTGATCGTTGATTTGGCTTTAGTACGAAATAATATCTTGAAGTTATCAGATATGTTCTGTTGTTGCTATAAAAACGAGAAGCAATTTCGTGGCATTTCCTGGAGGCTAACAATCAATGTTTGAAGTCTCAACATGTGTTCCAGACAATTTGCGAGTCGTAGAAGATGTCAAAGAACGATAGCCAATTTTCCATTCAGCACAATGTTTTAGTCCGTGGCCCTCTTTATTAGACACGTATAGCATCTTGGGGTGGTAAACGCTGATTCACTAGTAATAGGCCTTTAGACAAGTAGGCACAATAGCGGGAAGGACGCCGCTGCTGCCCCGTCGACGACGAGGAGATGATGAGATGATGAGATGATTATAATTTTTTTCAAACTTCAATCTATTCATGTCTTAATTAGCATACCATCCCAGTAATCACTTACAATAAGGCATACTGGAATGGGTATGGTATACACCTCTTACCATGACAAAAGTTCTGTATCAGACCATTCCTTATTTCTAATACAGAATATGTAATATGTAGCTCTTATTACACAAAGAAGTATTTTTTTAAAAACTTACGAATACGTAATGCATATGGTAATTTGGCTTATTAACTAACCAATTCTGGAGGTAACTAGAGTCGAACAAAGCCGTGTAAGTTTTAATCGTCTTTGGTGTCTATCAACGATGAATACGCACGAGGGATTGCAGGCAGCAACTCAAATCGGAGTTGCTTATAAATATTTTAATAGGTCAGTTGTTTTGTCCGGATGATGTTTTGCCTTTGATTAATGCATTAGATATGAAATGAGGCACTCAATGGTATCGAAAGTGTTCCTTTATGTGTCACATTTTCCAAAATTCCTCGTCTTCCCAAAGTATGAAGGTCTATAAGTTAAAAGAAACTTGCCATATTATGCAGATACTGTTTCTGCAATCATTTGCTTTCACATAGGCTATGCCTTTTTCTTACGTTTCATCAAATTTTAAACTGTTGTATCCCTTTGATATCAACCTCTAGTTATACAACTCATAGACTCCTAATACACATTTCAACGCAAGGCTCCGCTTTTACGTTTCCGCGAATCCTCCTTCCTGATGATAACAACACATTGTCAAAATATCTTTCATACATAGATGGTTGTCATCTCTAATGGATAGCGCTCTGTTTTTACTTTCAGTGTTTAAGAGAAAAAGGTGTTTTGAAGAAGAATTTGGGGATGCTGAGGACGTCTGAGGGAAGCTTTGTAACTCAGTGATATGTTATTGTTTTGGATTACTTGGATGTTGTATATTGTATCTCTGATACCAATGCTGGTGTACATTGAGGTGACATTGAAGGAAACCGTGGTTTCGACCGTTTGGTCGCTGGTAAAGTTTGAAGATTCATTGAACTTGTCACAATGCTCTGTCTTCAATTTAGTTTACGGCCAGAGAAGTTTAGCAGCGTAACAGAAAAGTGAATGAGGAAGGTTGCCAGAATACAAAAATATGGGTGTTAGTGATACATTTGGTCTGTGTACCTCGGGCAGTTCATAGATACGTGGAAAAGGCGAATACTTGGATTTGATCTTATGGCACCGTTGGCTGTTTAGAAATCCAACATTGCGCATCATCATGAGTACTCCGCTGGCCTTATGCCTCACGTTGCAGATAGGATTCATTTTCAGTATTGTTTATGGTTCATTTTGTAAATGATTAAGGAACTCATGAATGTACTTAAAGTTATCAGGATGACCTGTGCACATCCTTTGTTGTCTTCGAGGGTGGAAACCACGCTGTTCTTTGTAAAGGTCCTTATGTAAAGATTATTGGTGAGGTTGTATGTAGAGATGATTGGCGATGATTAAAGGGCAAATTAGAACGTCAAGAGCTGCAGATTGTCTTTACGACTCAGGTGGCGTTGATTGACGAGTGGGTCAGTCAACCGAGTCTTGGTGAAAAAATTGCTTTCGCATGAAGTTGTGCCGACAGGGGGCTGTAATATGTCCAGCGATATATTAAGTCCTGTGGCGCAGTCTTTATTTGATACAAGTTGTAAGTGATCTCAGTAACTCTAATTTCGATAAGTATAATCAATTGAATCGGGTTTTATACTGAAATAATTGAATCTCTGTCTCTGGTCTTGCAACGTGGTTTGTCGCTAATCCCTCTAGTGACTTTCCGGCTCCCTGTAATTCTTCTGTTCCCCTGGATACAATAGCTTGCCATCTATGATAACAACAACAACAAAAATGAGCAATCAACTGAGGTCGTTTACCAAAATTAAAGATGTGTATGAAACTGCTAATGATGTGGTTTACGACTCCTCTGGTTAAGGAGAAAAAAATCATCGATTAAGGTAAACTCAAAGCATCTGTCCATGGAAATACACAAAGTAAGTAATTGCAAAGCATTAAGAAATTAAAAATCCATTAGCTTTTCGAGAGGACACGACTTCGATTTTTTGCAAAATGAGGATAGCCTGTCTATTGAGGTACGTACCAATACCACTGGAGTAGCCTTGAATATTTACTGCACGAAAATGGATAACTCCGTGCTAAGAAGATCACGTTATTAGATAAAGAAGTAAAAACATGGCACAAGGAAGCAAATTCACTGCGATAGCGATTGGTTCACAAATTCTACCAGCCGGCAAAGTCAATGCCGGGAGTCAAACAGACAATTACAAACGTAGTGCTGTTTTACAATGTAGCTTGCACACGCAGCGATCAGTAACGACAAAACAAAGAATCGTTAATACTCCTGTAAATCAGACAACTCATGATGAAAAAGATGCTGCTAACTTGATAAATTTTGCAGATAAATCTTATGGCAGGTTAAGAAAGGGTTGGTTACAGTCAGTGAGTGAAGGGATGTCCTTTGATGAGGCCGTCCTATCAGAAAGATCTACTCCACCATACAGTGAGGTACGTTTGCAAGGAGTGTTTAAGGATAGCGCAAAAACTCAAAATAGGATTGGTACCATTTCTGAAGGTAGACACAATTCAAGACGCCCCGATGTGAAGCATATGCCTTGTCATTTACAGATAACTGTTCATCATGATGATATCCAACCTACTTCTACTGCACACGCTACAAAGAGTATTGCCAGTTCTTCGGACGAAAATCTATATTCAAACTTGTCTACCGAGAGACTTCTACCAAATAGTAGCAAGTTACCTGTTGCACAATACCCTGTCGCCAAAAAGGCCAGTAATTCGTGGGATGAATACTTGATGTCTATCCTCAGTAAAGATACTGCACAGTTTATCATCAAGCAATACACATCCGGTCAGCAGACTCAAAAATTAGAGGCAGTGCTTAAAAAGTGTCAGGGTAGAAAGGTTGCAAAACCTCTATTGAGGAAAGGTAATGTCAAATCAGGAGAGAAAACAATGTCTAAAGACAATTCAGGTTTACTAAATGAAAAGGAGCAAGGATTGAATAGTTGCCAAAAAGACATAACTGTTGGTAGTACAAAAGCTGGTGCAACAGGTAGAAAAGATGGAGGCTTGTTGTCAAAAGCAGATCAAAAACATCAAAATTCAAATACTATAGCGTCCAAAATGAAACGCCACAGCCTTGGAAGTCCATTACAAACAGTTTTACAACCCTCATACCCACTACTCCCTTCCCTTTGGACAACAGTAGAGAAGGGACAAAAAATACAAAGCACAGATGGACAAGAAGGTGAAGGGTTGCAGAAAAAAGTTGTCAAGGGAATGCAGAAATGGGCCCAGTACCCAATTCAAAGGGTAATTGCTATGCAGTTTTTGTCTTTTCTATGTACTATTGATATAATCTTCACCTTCAGTTTTGCTCAATCGTTACTTAAAATAGCATTTATGATGACTGTATCCACAATGAGAAAAAACAACAACACAATTTAAGAAATTGCAATTTTGTGTACTAAAGTGAAATTGTTTCAAGATATATTACAGATTAGGCATATTAATTGTTTAATTTATAACCTCAAATTATAACCTTCAATACAATGCATATTTGCTAGAGGTATAATACTGCGTTTTCCCTTATATAATATGGGGGAGGCAACATAAGCTATATATGTTGTAAACAGTGGTTGACTGGCTGGAAAACATTTTTGCTCAAGCAAATTAGTGTGTAGCACCAGCTTTGCTTCTTATCAAAATTTCAAATATCTCAAGCCATCAACCATAAGAATACCTTTGTATATACTCATTCCTGCAACACAGTTAAGTGAATAAGAACTCTTTACATCTTAATTAGCCATATTTGTTCACAGTTTTTTAACTCTGTTTTGTCAATCATGATTTTTAGAAGACATAGCATTGTGCCCCTCCCCTTTAGCTATGTTGCTCTTGCTATCATAGTGGTAGTTATCATATTGTATATTTGTACCCTGATAATTGTGATACCATTTTAAACACTATGGTTTTTTACTTCTGAAGAGGGATACAAATACAGAGATGGTATTGATAACATCTGCCCCAGTGCAATCACCCAAGGAGATTGATTTGAGAACTGTGAAAGAGCACAAAGAGAATGAGACTCTGGTTAGAATTGGTAAGTGTATGTATTGTAATTTTGGATTTGGCATTGCATATTTTAGATTAATTTTAGCGTTAAGCAAAGCACAGCATACCTTTTTATCTCCAGCTGTATGTCATCCTTGTTAAAAAGTATATACATAACAGTTACACCTGTTATTGCTATGTTAACTCATACAGATTATCACATCTTTCTATCCTTAACATTATATTCTTTACTTTTTGTGCATAGTGTAAGATGTGATTCAAATATATAGCAGTAAGTCAGTGAATGTATTTTATCTGTACCCATTTCTGTCGTATATATACTACACTTTAAAAGCTTCCAGAAGTGTACACAAATAATTCATTATATTTCATAGATTCTTGCTTATGGAGATTATTAATTTGAGGAGAGGCATTTACAGCGTTGATGTGTTACTTCAGTTGTATTACTGTTTACATTAGACGAAATATTTTAGCATTGTATCTTAGGCTTTCTTGAAGTTGCTATATGTACTTCATTTTATTGAACTCCACATTTTGATATTATTGGTCTTTTGATTTATGATGTAAACTATACTTTCATAAAAAGTTTATGCCTCTTGACTTTTTAGCTGATGAGTGGAGAAGTCAGTGGTTCCTTGAACAAAAATGGGAATATAGTACTACAGAGCAAATCATTACAGCCATGCACAGCATCAACAATTATACGAGGCTGGGTGCAGTGTCTGTTTGTGGTAAAGCACTCTTGAACCAGCAAAAGAAGCCTGAAGCTAAGGATTCAGGTACAACACCTTAAGTTGCCTGTTGTGGATCTGGTGGTTTGTTAAGAAGTGATATTTTTAATTTTTGAACTACTAATTTCACTCTTTGTTTTGACTTAGAGTATCGTACAGACAACTTTTCTGAAGTACTAATGAAGTAGTTCCATGTTTACCCCAGGCCAGGCCAGGCCCATAGCCATGAGGTTATATGAAGGGGCTTACCACCCTAATTTTACAACCACCCCCTATAAAGTCAACTGTTAAGATTTACAATCTACAGGCTTTCCTTGACCAGTTGAAATGTAAATGCCTCCCCCAAATTTGGAACAGCTCCTCCAAATTTCTAACCCTGGCCATGGGTCTGGTTCAGTAATATAATAGGAGAATCCAAATCCCAGGTTATGCCTAAAGTAGAAGTACATGTGAATAAATGTTTACACCCTTCACATTTTTCTTTCTTGGGTCTTTTTTGAAACCACCATTCTCTCCAGGTCCAAGGAAGGTTCACCACTCCTCGGTGCTGAAGGCATGAGCAAGCATTTGTGTAAAGGAATTAATGGACTTTTTTGGGTGAAGGCTATTTGATTTTTATCAATTGTAAGAAAAATATAATAGATCATCAGTAAGAGATACTCTGTGCTTGCTCATAGGTATGTAGGGTGATTTTAAATATTGATTTTACTATGCCAAGATAGCCTAACTATTGAACTAATTTTAATGATTTTAATGATATAGTTACTACTTTTATCTTACAAATTAGGTGGGTGGGGGTATACTTTTTCTACGTTGTTTCAGCTGTTATGTGCTATTTAATGCCACCCCAGTTGATCTTGACACTAATTTTACACTTTATGGGCTGGATATGAATTCCATCAATTTGTTATTCAAAAGAAAACTTCCTTGGCTGTTTAAGTGTGATAATGGTAGTAAGAACGGGGTGCCATAACTTTGACAGGACATGTAATGATTTTTTATGATGATGATGTGTCTCCTTCCCTAATACCATCACTGGGTGAAGGGAACATATCTCCACCCAGTGCCACCCACATTCCTTCACCTATGTTTCTTTATACCATAGTATTTGTCTGTTTTTTACGCGTGAATTTTAAAGTTTATGTATTGACAATATCCACGCTGGAGGTTTTCGTTTTTGGAAAGAGATAATATTCTTATAGTAGCCTAGAATACATAATTTGCTACCTAATGTGTCATTTTTACAGAACCTGTGTCAACAGATGACCAAGCTGAAGTTATTGACGAAATTATCAAAGCTCTTGATGATACTTGTGATCAAGTACGACTTGCAGCAGCGATCAGTCTGTATACTGTCAATAAAGGTACTCAGAGGGTAAGCTTCTTTGACACGTTGAGGTCATTACTAGCCTCTTAACTTTTGCCTCTAAATTCAATTTGAAGTATTATACATAGTCAGTGTTACCTCTTTAGATACAAAAGTTATCCGGTTTTTATCCACATGGCAATCTCTAAGTAAATCTGCCTTCTCTGTGATTTGTTGTTTCAAGGATTCATCAGTAAAGAATTTTTCGCAGTAAACTGCTATTCACAGCTTAGTATTAACATTTTCGTTACATTGTCAGTTTTGCAGCATGTTTTAAATGTTTTCTTTCAAGTCAAACTTCTTCAACAAGCCCTTTTGAATTCTCGTGAACGAGTTACTATATAGGTTGGCCCGTTGACTATCCGAAATTTACACGGGTAAATTTCGTCCCAGAATTACTGGTATACAGTAGTTTCTCTAAGATTTTATTCCAGACTTTGGACAGTTTTTTACAAAAATAACTTGAAAAGGAGTAGTTATTGTTTACTCAATGCAAGTATTAAATACAAGGATTTGTCCGTGTTGCCCTTAAATTTTGAATATTAGGAAGACATGTAAATTTTACGCGAAAACTTTATACGGTATTTGTTTTGTTGTGTGATTGACAAAATGGATCAGTCAGTTCTATGTTGCTTTGTTATAAATGGGAATGCGACGTCATCGTAGTAAAGGCAGGGGACTCAAGAAAGTTTTTACTGAAATATGCAACTATATAGTCTGTAAAATCGGATAGAGTGTCGTTACATTCACCTATAGCTTTGATCTCTATATCGATATCTTGAAAGTCTTGAAAATCAGTGACACAAAAATTGGTAAAATGAAGAAAACGTAAAGGTCGCATATCAAATTATCTCTTTTAACCAATGTCACCAGCACACACGACTAAACAGAGTAATCATGCCATAAAGCGGTAAAGCGGGCCCGTGCGAACGTGGAAACATTTTACGAAATAGCCGTATGAGATAGCTATCTGTTTCACATCTTTCTAAACTTCCTCTGAACTCCTGGAAAGAGCAAGAGAAATCGGTAACATGGATGGGAAACGATGGGTACTTTGGAAATAGGATAATCAATTCGTGAAAATGTGTTGAAATATCGATTATTTATCTTTTGACGAAAAATCTAATTGGCCATTGATCAAACTCGGTAATACTGTAGTGTGAAAGCTACATTTAAGTGATCCAAAGCCCCGAGAGCTCAGCGGTAGAGCAATTTCAAGAGCCTGTCTCACGGTAGTGTTTCATTTTCATCAACAGTAATCGCTATGCATTAGTATTTGTTGAATTTCTCGACTCTGCCAAAGATTGATTGAATGATTTTAGTAGAACTAACTTCTTAAATGTCTTAGTGTATGTTCTGCTATTTTCCTGCAGGCGAAAGAAATACTCCTTCATGCTCTTAAAAAAGGTGGAAGCCCAGATCGGTGGGCCGCTGCACAATGTCTTGCCTTTGCGCGGTGTGCAGATGATATAGTGCTCAAGGAGTTGATAGAGAATGTAAACTCGACTGATATCACCAAGAGTTATAACGCTGCGAGACTCTTATCTGAATTAAGTCGACACACGGTAAGATTGAATTAGATTATCACAGAGTTGTTGTTAACAAGATTTTCTGATATTGTTAATTCATTATTCATAGACCACGGACCTGGAAAATTTAGCACCTGGTACTGAAAACAAAAAGGTTTGGTAATATACAGCTATGATTAGGTTTTACCTTAGCTACAAAAATATAAGTGCTGGAAGGCTATTCCTGTGACTTGCTTATTTCGAATTGAATTTTCACGCAGAAAGTTTGTGGATTCTGTAGAATGTTTGAAGACATACTAGGTATGACTAAAATTGAATAAAAGCAACACTCAATGGATTTATTGCGTCGGACAACGTTCACTTAGAGGAAGAAAATGGCTGTCCATGGGGATAGTAGGCCCTAGGTGCGAAAGGAGTCTGACAACAGGCGCAAAACTAACGGAGAGTGACCTCTAATGCCTTCCAAATTGAAATTTAAGGTTGGTCATCGTAATTTGGTCTAAGGTTATACAAAAAGGTTAAGTTAGTGTCGCACAGATAGTAAATGGTGTCATGAGCTAAGGAGTAAGATGTCCTGAGCAACAAGTATTGCGAAGTAGGATTGTTTGATAATAACTTCGCTGCCTTTATCTTTCACCATTTTATAACAGGGACCCATTTTCCCGTTGGGTTTGCAGTAGGAGATTTTGATCTTGACGGTCGAATGTAAACCCGAATCATTAACATCCTGTTTGCTATGCTAGCTCTTTACCGACTGAGCTAACTAATTGGCCTTCTGACGTCATGTTTAGCTAGCTTTAATTCTTGTTTTGCTCCAGTTGTCATAATTCGCCATCGTTAAAGTGATATTTGACACTGGGATTTGTGGTCGAAAGCGATGAAAGCGAATTTGGGAATGCCCTAGGCAATATAATATTTTCTCTTATCATCTTCTGACATTCAGTGTATGATTTTACTTTAAGTCACTCTATGCATCAATATTATTCAAAGAGGAGTTGCATCATCGCACATTTCTCTCCGAGGTAAGTGGAGACTATGGCACTCTCGTCTCCTCGACTCTTGGACATTGAGACTATAAACATTGCATGAAATGTCCGATAGGACAGAGTTTAAGTAACTCTTGACAGGAGTTCAACGGCAATATTTTTCGAAAGCCAATGACTGGCTTTACGAAAGAACAGATGAATGAACCGTTTTTACAACTCTTGACCCAACTTTGAACAACGTGATCTACACATTCTTGATAAAAAACACAGACCTGCCAAATATCTTGACGCTATCGACAAAAATATAGTTTAAAAGTTTTTTTTATTTTACCCGAAATTGTAAGTTCCTTCTCAAACAGCCCCCTTTTCTGTTTTAAAAAAAACACTTTCTCGCCCCAAAGTTTTGGGTATTTAAGCGTATGTTTCTTTAATTAAAGTGTCGTTTTAACTTTGGTACCAAATCTTATCTCAGTGATACTATTACGGTATTACTAAAAATCTACTATTGAAGGATTTTGCTCCTTTCGTTGGTAATTAATTCGATCACTACGTCGTTGTTTCTATGAAATATTTTACGCAAGAGTAATAGTTTCTTGTATTGTTTTTTTGATACGTCAATTGCAGGGCTCAATACAATACATGCTAGCCGAGCAGCTAAATAGCAGGAGCTGGAAAGACCGAAGTACTGCATGCCATCTTCTACCTCTCTTGAAAGAAGGAATTAGTAAGGTAAAAGAGTTAAGACTTGCTTCTATCTATCTATCTATCTATCTATCTATCTATCTATCTATCTATCTATCTATCTATCTATCTATCTATCTATCTGCTAGCACATCACGTTGCAATGCTGAAGGACGGGGTTCGATTCCTCGTGGTCCGACGTTTTCACCATTGAGCTTTTCATTCTATAACATCAGTCGCCCACGTCAAATGTTATCTTCCGGATTTCCAGATTGCATTAAGAAAAGGTTAAATGACAAATACTTGATTACACAGATAGATTCTACAATACCAAGAATTAATTACTAGTCATATCATAGTATTCATACATTTAATGAAACAGAAGCACTCTTGTAAATCACCACATTTCCTATAAGGACTTTAAAGCCTGTAATATGATATCTATCAATCTTTACGCAGGCAAACGTTTCTTAATGTATCGATATTAGCTTTAAATTAGGCGTGTGTGTAAACAGCAGTTTGACCAACAAGATTGAATTCCCAAGGTTTCTAAAACTCCTTGACCTTGAAGGTTTTGCATACAATACTTGTGCTTTTCAGTTTCTAATGTTTTATTCAATTTAAGTTCTTGGTATAGTTGATAAAGAATAACTACTGACAAGTTATCGTTGCAGATAAGAGTGTAAGTATACTAATAATTGTGATCTAACATAAGCCGAAAATATATGATTCAATGGTCAGGATTCTTTAAAGGGAAAGATAGAATTTTGGTTCTCGTAAAGCTTCTGATTTTAGTTCTGTTTCAATTTACAGAATCAAACCAGAAAATTAGTTTTGGTGTAGTCAAGAATCTTAAACTTTTTGTAGGAATAGAGATAACTACAATAACCTCAAGTATTGCAGATTCTTTACTGGATATACTAAAATAAAAGTTGCACCCCAGAGTTGTATCTCTATTGTGCTTAAGTATACCTATATCGATTTTGTTGAGAACAACTTATTTAAAAACATAATTGTCTTATCTTGATCGATTGAAGAAAGCCACAACTCGAAGGAAACGTTACAATTGTTTCCAATACGGTAGGAGTCTAAGTGGAACTTGAAGTAGAAAATTGAGCAGAGGAAATTTTATGTATGTTGATTGATAAGACCAAGACAACAAGTCAATTAAATAAGCACTTCTGAAATGAATTTCCTAAATTATACTTAGAAGGGTAGTAAGACCTTCAGGAAATAAAAGAAGGTCGTTAAAGATCACCTCTATTTGTACCTGTCTATCTATTACCTATACGTGTATCTATTTCCATTTTCTTGAAAGAGAAGCTACCTATTTCGCACGATAGTATTTCAATGTTAATAGAATGTTGATGTTTGATGTTGAATTTAGTGTTTTATGGCAACCAATTTGTGCAGAAATGGATGATAAATTATCACTTATTAGAGACTTTGCAAAGTATTAGTTGGTATATTGTTTTCAAGGTTAAATAAGTATTAAAACCTATTGTAATTTTTCAACCCTAGCCACCACATTGAAAAGAAAGGGGAAAATACTTATCTGTATATTTAGAATTATGTTTTGTGTAGGAGTGTGTTAAGGGGTTTGGGGTTTCAGAATTGCTGTACTGCTTTCAATATCTTCTAAAGCAAGAACTTCTATGTTTATAAACCTAACCTTGATACATGCGTGGTGGATGCTGTGGTTCAAGGTATAGTTAAAATACCATTTATATCAGAATTTCGTACTGCACATAGCCACAACCCTCCCCCCACTCCCCCCGCCTCTTCTAAATTGAAATTTGACTATGAATACAACAAATTGACTATAAGTATGCCAAAACAGCCTTAGCTTTTGCTTGGTTTCATCTGTTGTATTCTACAAGGGATTCATGCCGAATCCATTACACAATAAAACACATCTCTTCTCCTCCGCCGTAAGTACTCGTCCAAATTTTAAATCTTGCATCCTTGGTATTCTCTAATTGTACATTTTCTCTGAGACTTCTGAGTACGTTAAGTTCTATTAATCTACGTCAGCGAGGCTAGACCCGGTGTCATGATAGCTTTTACTAAGGAGGAGGCAGGTTTTGTGGCTATATAATCCTGATCTTGTTAAACTAAGCCAACGAAAATGCAAATCCTCACTGAATCACGTCTGTCAAAGGAGCAGAATGCTAGGCTTGCATCGTAGATAGCGTGGAAATGGAATTTTCGTGAGAGATAATATGAATGCAAATCGTCGTTAAGATAAGGTCGTGACCATGTTTATTCAGAATTTGTTTTAATGATGGGCTTTTCCTGCTTCGACTGTATGATCCTTGTTTGGATTAAAGTCTCCCACGTACAAACGCATGGGCCATATTTCCTGCGTCACAAAGCCTTGTCTATGTATCCATCACAGATGATGCAGTGAAAGCAATATCATCCACAATACTATTAGGTTGATCTACTTTTACGACCTTTCCTTTCGATTTAGACTTCTGAGTTTTGTTTGAGGTTGATTCTCATTTCCGAAACTTATTACATTTTAATCTTATCAATTCTCTTGATTTAACTTCCCTTTCTGCTTCCAGTGAGAACATAGCTCTCGCGAAACTGATCTTCAAATAGAGTGCCTGGCATTGTGGACCAGGACAGATTAGGATGGTTGTGCAGATTCTGTAATTTGCTGAACGTCACTAGCATTAAATTGCTAACCAACGATGCAGGGCGATGAAAACAATGGTTGCTAGGCTACGGACCTATCATGCTGAGTTTCGCACCTCGTTATAAAATTTATTGGGAAAGGGTGCAGAAGGAGCACTAGGGTGTCTTGAAAACTCATTTAACCTGTAAATATCTTGATGGCAGCTCAATGGCTCTTTTCAACCTTCCAATTAGTGTGTTGAACCTTTTCACTGTTTGTGGTACGAATGTTTTGCTAATGTCTCAGGTTGCAAATCCCGTGCTGCGTGACTGATTACCTTTGAAATATACATTTAAAGGAATTATGTAACTATAAGGTTATTTCTGAATAGGATATATGAAAGTAACAATGTTTCACTGACCCGCAATGAGAAATTGTTTAATCAATGGGGTATAGAGGCGAAGGAGGCCTGCCAAAGCAACTCCATAGCAAAATCGAGAAGGTATCAGCACCTCCATAAATGTATTATCGAATGTAGACTCTAAGGGAACTTGTTAAGTAAATTTTATTATTAGAGAGACATAAAATTCACCGGAAATAATAAAACCATTTGTAGACTTAAAACGTTTTAAACACCTCTCACTTTTTTAAGCACAAAACGTTCTGCAAAAGGACAATATTTGGTACATAGCATGGTCACGGGTTCGATCCCCGGTGGTGATCCACGGTGGTGACATATTTTCTATTTCTCTAGTGTTCTTTTCAAAATACATAGCTTTGTTTGGAAAAGCTCGTCGAACTTTGGAAGTTTTTTAATCATTACAGAATTTTGCAGACAAGCTGTTCTGAAGTATTTAGAGAATGTACAAACTAACATCTAGAGAAAAAAATGGAGCATGTATGTAGTTTTATGATCTGGAAGCAAAACATTCATTGATTTTCAACTTTACATTTAACCTCAAAGTAGATTTTGAAACGTTAAGCGCCTTTATTATTTATACTGTTTCCTTCTTTGGTAATTTTCACCCAATATTCTCGCCGGAAGTCTTAGTAGGTACCTACCTAGGCATTCTTGTGAGTGACTTCTAGTAAAGTCTAGTAATAATATTTAATGTATCGTCTTGAATGTGTATATCTATCATAAAATTCAATATGATACATATGGCCATTCTTTTCTGGGTGTTTCTTTTTATTACAAAATTAAGATTTCGCTTGGCAAGCCCATTGCAGACAACGTTGGTCTTGATTTTTCTCAGAATATCAATTCGTTTTAAAAAGCTAATCATTTGTAATGATAACATTTACCCAAATTATCATTATCTGTTCTTTATTTCCTGTTTTAAAGGATTGGAAAAACTTTGGAGACACTGCTGATGGTTTCATCGTAATGTACGACATCACATCTGTAAACAGTTTCAAAGCGTCATCCTTCACAGCAAGTTCGATTCAAACGTCGCCTTTTCAGGGTATTCGGACAATGCCAGTGATTTTGATAGGTAACAAAAAAGAACTAGAGCAAGGAAGAAGAGTGTCTCGTTCTGAAGGAGAGGCATTCTCTAGTGCATTAGGATGCTCATTCATGGAAATATCCGTTGCTATGAATACAGATAATGATATCGATCTCATCATCCGGAGTTTGGTCAAACAGATACAATTTGCAAAGAACTCAAACGAGGAACAGTCTAAAAATTCCAACCGAAGACAAAGCAATGCGATGCACTCAATCAAGAGTTTTCTGTCCAAAATGAAGTAATTTATCCCCTAAATAGAGATATATTAATGTCATTAAATGAGTCCTGCTTCAAGTAAATAGTTTTACGCTTTATTTTGTTGTATTGATGTTCTACCAGCTCAGACAGAATGGAAATCGCTACGTGGAAGACCTTTGTCCGCTTGATCCCTTAGGTAACCTCGGATTTTAGTAATTCTGTCTAAGAGAGGTTGCTAGCAATGTTAGGTGTGTGAACCCGCTCCAAATTCAAATACTAGCATGATTTAATTTGATAGAATAGGGAATGGGTTGCAACAAAAAGGTATGTTGTGATCATATGAAATAAATTCCAATGTTATTTTCCGGTACGATCGCATCAGATTTTTAGTTTATTAAGATGGAGGGGATCCACAGTTTGAACAAGTTGTGCTCAGACTATCCCCATATAATAGAAAATATGGGCAAGAAGAGTGATTATCCAAACGAAGTGGACTAATGGATAAAAGATATTGGTCCACAACGACAGTTGTAGATTGAATCTCGGTGTCCAGCACCTTGGTATCGCTTTGGATACTCCCATTAACTTGAATTACTCACGAATGCTTAAAGAAGGTACTCAAAAAGACACTAGGTGCTTCACTCTCATGGGAAGTATGATTTTGACAAAAATGATTATGTCTGTTTGAAAAGCTACTACCTCTTGTCAGTTTTTATATATGGATTATAATCTTCGTCCAGAAAGAATGAATCTTATCAAACGCAAGCCTCTACTGTCAACTTTCAAGCATCAATTGTGTATGTTTCTGTATGCAAATCACACCAAGCTGCATTGTCAACAATTTTCTATTACTTAAAATCGTACAACAGACGGCCAAGCTTGTATTTTTTCACATGCCCAAGGAAACTCACTGATTAGACGCTGTAAGTATATAGCTGTTGATATTTGAATCGATATTGCGACAGAAATGATATTACGAATGTGATGCACCTGTATTTGTAGTCTCCTGTTCATCCTCAGTCTGTACCACAGTCGAGTGTGAATTATAGGGGGCGGGGGAAGGGGCAAAAAAGGCAAAGCGAGTAAATCTTTCAAATGGGGGTAGCCAGCGTATTGAAGACGCTGTAAGCAGAAAATATTTGGAAGAGGCCCAAATTTTACATCTGAAGGGTTGGAAGATCCATTACAGAGAAGCGTACCACATATTTAGGGAGCATGGCCTACTTTGCCCCCTCCCTTAGCTCCGGACTTGGTATTTGCATAAGTATTTGTAAGCTCAGCATATGTGTAGTTTCAAAGTGTCCCTCTTGACAAGGGGCAAACAACAAACACTCACCCTTTTGTTCTTCTATCTTCTGTAGTAATCTCGTAGGTGTTCGATGCATTAGGTCTACTATACCAGTTTCTTGATAATATACTTGGCAGTAGAGTAAACTAATGTTATCTTCTTCTCCCTGTGAAATACACCAAAATACTTACGGAGCAGAATGACTTTGTTTAAGATTGCTTCAGATGGATTTTCAATAAGTTGAGAACAGCGTCTTTGATAGTCTCCCATTACAGCCATTGCATTCGAAGTCGAAGTTCTCTTCCGGAGACTTGTAATGACGTCACATTCCTTTCTCCGTATTTTTGATAACCCTTGTCTATCGTTTGTACACACTAGTCACAAAGTGATTTATTGTTTGTATATTGCCAACATATGTGTATGTATGAGCTGTGGCGTATGCATTGGGGGTATTGTCAGTTGCGAAAGGCCCAACCCCATTCCTGCTTTACATAAAATTTACTAGAGACGTGCTTGTATCGACGTATTCTTGCGGCACATTACAACTATCCCCATTTGGTCAAGGTTTGTAAAGCAGCCTTGCTAGTATGCCTCCCATCGGGACGCTACTGTGTATTGGGATATTTGATTCCCAATGTTCAATCATTGTATTTTTACTCCCTTTGTAAAATACTAGACAAAGCACAGATAGAGTGCTTTACGTAAATAGCTGTAAACATAGAATACTTGTATTGGTGTGGTGTCAAATGCAACAAATCAATCAGAACACTCCTACTTTTTTTAGTCTTCCCTGCACTCGCATTGGACGTCGTGATTAGAAATTGCTCTTTCTACACACGAATCTACCTAAAAGTTGCGCAATACCTGTCCTGTATCTTCTTCAGTTGTTGACGTTTTGCGTTTATCTTACGCTCAAATGACCATCAGCTTCTACAAGAAATCAAGGCATATCGATCAATAGCAAGGGTCTAATTCCTATTATCGACAGTCCGTAAAACGTACTGTTGTCAAATGCATGTATGATTGTGTTCAACGTCACACGTCAACTCATCAAGGACTCTAAACGGGAATGAACACCTATGTTTATCTTCAAACGGTTGCCCTGTGTTCTTCTTGCACAAGTTCACATAGACGAGAAGAACATCACCTGTATGAGAATCTCCTGGACTTAAATCTACGGCAATCTTGCCTTATTGAGTGTCGGAATGCATCCTTTGCTGTTTAGAGAGGTAGAGGCAAAGAATCCGTACTGGGTTCAAGTTAGAGACTACGCTTAGATCTCCTCTAATGTGACCGAAGAACCTTGAGGGTTCTGCCGAGCAGAACGGAGCTCTTGTCATATCTCTTGTGAATATGACAATGTCTACATTTGAGAAACTGGGAGGATTATGCAAGAGAGAATTAAGAACGCCTCCAAAAATCTTGGTTTGGTTTGCGAGCAAGCTTCTTCTGCGTCATGACACGCATAGAAAAATTGGCCAACAGCCGCTTTAGTTCTAAAGGCTTTGCATGGCTGGTTTTGCTCTTTTCTAATACAAATACAAAGTTTCATAGACTTATTTCAAATGTACGGTATCGTTCAGTATTTCATCCATTAAATTGCCCAATAATATATAGCTTGATATTCTATGGTGTCCCGTATTTCCTCCTATAAGCGCCGCCCTCTATTACACGCCGCACTTTCTAGTCGAACATTCGCAATAAACGCCGCCCTCTGATAAACGCCACATCTTGAAGAGTGGCATTTATTAGAAAACAAATAAAACAAGAAATGACAGTAGGTTTATATACGTTTTACATGTTTTTCATCAACAAATTCTGCTCTCTCCGCTTCAATAGTTTATAGTGAATAATTTTTATACGAATTTTTATTCATCTTCCATTTTTCATTTTGTAATGAACGCAGCCCTCTAATAAGCGCCGCATCCAAAAGTTAGGATTTGTAATAAATGCCACGGCGTTTATTAGAGAAAAACAGTATGCAATAGAACGAGTTGGAAAGGAACCTACTTTTAAAGTGCGCCCCAGGCCTCCCACCGGCCTAATCCGTCCCTGCTTTGAGGAACAAGCAATTAGATCATCACCATGCTCACTGGCCATGCTATGTGGACGACTCTTTTGTTATTCGTGATCGCAATAGGATTGGCGTGTTCTTGCAACACTTAAACACTTCGTCCATCCAATTTACAATGAAAGTTAAAATGGAGAACAAGATCGCTTTCCTGGACACAACCACTTTCCGCAATTGTCACGGCCGCCTAACTACAAACATGCACAGGAAGCCAACGCACACAGATCAGTACCAAGCGTATGACTCTTATCATCAGCAATCTGTGAAACGTGGTGTCGTCAAGTGTCTATATGACCTTGCCCATCATCTCAAACCCACACCTGCCGGGATTTCATCGGAGAAGAAACATCTGTCTTCTGTTTTAGGCTACCCCTCGTCATTCGTACACAAGGTGACAAAGACAAGAAAGACGTCCTCACCAACAGAATCTACGCGCGAGTGCAAATCTACAGCAGTCTTGCCATATGTCAAGGGAGTATCCGAACGCATCAGTCGCTGTTAAGAGAAGGAGGGAGTTTGTGCTGTGTTCAAATTGGAGACGACACAGAGATCATAACTAGTGCCACCAAAGGATCCGGCAGATTTATCCAGGCAAGATAGGGTCGCATACAAGATCCCCTGTGAATGCGGAGTCGTGTACATGGGGAAAATTGGAAAGGAGGTGAAAGAGAGGATAAAAAAAACGATGGAGATTTATGCTTGGTTATTGCCCACTTGGAAGTGAATTTAAGCTCATTGATTGGGAGCAGAACTGGCCCACCCTCAGAGTTAAGGAGCCCATTTAAGTTAGACTTCGCTAATAGAACAGGGCATAGAAGTTCCTAAGGTATGGTTTTCAACTGACTTCCATAGAAACAGCTTAACGCCAAAATACAAGGATCGAAGATATAACAATGAGGAGATTTGGCGCCGAATTTCTTCAAAATTTTGAAAAATTTGCTGGCAAAAATTCAAAATACATGTTTAAATTCAGCCGGCGGTTTTCTCACTCCTTGGGAATATTCTGTTTGTTGACCTGTTAATCCTCGTTCTCGTGTTTGTTCAGGTTAACGCATGCGTAATAAAAATGTGATTCTCTTATACAGCCTTAGTTGCCCTTTTGCCTATTTACTATTCTGTGGTATAAGTAACAGAGTAATAATAAATCTAAGGGATTCGGGAGAGTAATGGGAGTGACAATAGTAAGAAGAAGACCCCCGAATTTACGTTAATTACGGTGCATGTTAAAAGATGAAGTGACGAAGGGTCATTCTGTTATTTTTATATACCTTTCTGTCAAAGCTGTTGTCTAATGCGCCCCGACCGATTACTTTTTGTAATCCGATGATTTTGCATATCTACAGTTTTGCTTAACCATTTACTTAGTGTCATTGTGTTGCATTTTATTGGAATTTACTCTAAATCACATAAACGCCTATTCCAAGAACGCTACATATTCTAGAAATCCGTTGCTGCTCCTGGCAATTTATAAATTCTAGCACTAGTCAAGATTCAGTTTATTAACCGCTCTCTTTTCAACTGTAGGTTAAATTGGTCTCTCGTCGCCTACTAGTTTATAGGGTAGGGAACCACCTGAGGTCTCGTGTCATTCAAACATTTTGAGCGTGAACAGGACTATAATTAAGCACCTTCAACGGGAAAAGAATATATCATACGGACTTTGTGAATATCAAGTGGAGGGAGACGAGGACAACAAACGTCAAATTGCATACAAACTCAACGGATTTACATTCCCCTAGGATCTCAAATCAGTGTAAAGAAAGCATGCCAAGATTACAAGTAGTTCACGTAAACATTGGGTGAATATTCCAACTAATTTTAATATGTTTGTAATTGTATGCAAATGAATAGCACAGGAAGGGTTAGAAAATCATAAAATATTTATAAGTAAAGATGTGACACATGTTGAGGATATTACTCTTGTGGCTGAACGTTTAGAAAAAAAGCGTCAAGGAGAAGTATTCTCCTTCAAACATGTCAGAAGTCATATTTTAATAGCATTGTTTAAAAGATGAATATTGGTCTGAATATATTCTGATGGAAGTTGTGTGGTGTAAATTTATGGTATTTGAGTTTTGAAATTTCCAAACTATGGCTTTTCCTATCGGTAGATTCTTTCCTGGTTTTGCGACAACAAACCGGAAGGCAACCCTAATCCAAACAAAGCTTTAAGCCTTTAATACAGGTATTTAATACCTATGTTACATTTTGAACTAAAATAGTATGTCCAAATTTCATGAGTGACTTGCGAAGACACAGGGATAAACAAAAGGATTCACGTGTTGAAAGAATATATGTGTGTTTTGTCACTGTACCATATTTGGGAGTTGCATATTTGGTTACCTCAGCTTTGTTTGATTGACCAATATACTGTGGATGGCAATCAGGCATATCAAGGAAAATGGCGTGCTCTCTTCATGTATTCCTGTGTGTGCGTATCCTTAAGTGGAGTAGTCGCGTTACCCTCCATCAAGATGTCTAGAGGTTACGAGCCCAGGCCGCGTATTCCTTACTCCGATGAAGATGAAGATAAATATTAGTTGTGGGAAGTTAAATTTCTGGGATACATGCGAATACAAAAATTACATACCTTCATAACTTGAGGAAAAACTGATTTGAACGACGAGGAAATTGCAAGAAATGCAGACGCTTTTGCTGAGCTTGTGCAGAGCCAGGATGACCGAAGTTTATCAAAGATTATGAGAGACGCCAAAGACAACACCATCGCAAACGTATATAATTAAGGACTCAATAACTGATACACGCAATTTAAAAGACTGTCACGAAATAATGGGACATTGTAATGTTGCCGATATTTTGCCAAGACAGAAAGTGCCGTTGAAGCCAAGAAGATTACTGGTAAACGTAATGTTGATTCCAGCGTATGTGTCAAAGGGAAAATGACCGATTATCGCAATAGAAATCCAGATAGACGTGCTACTGCACCATTAGAGTTAGTTCATTATGATTTAGCTGGTCCTATACATCCCATCGCTAAGGGTGGTTTTAAATATGCACTTAGCTTTGTAGATGACTACTCGGGTCTAATTATGATTTACTTCCTTAAAAGAAAGAGTGACACAGTCTCAGCCACTATGGCTTACCTTGCTGATGAAGCATCTTAGGGCTCTGTGAAGTCTTTAAGAAGTGACTATGGAGGTGAATTTACTTCAGTAGATTTAAGGATTTGTTGATAAAGCACAAGATTAGCCACCGGAAATATTGTCCTTCGTTACCCCACCAAAAACGGAACCGCAGAGCGTGCCTGGAGATCTCTCTTTGAGATGGCTAGATGTTTATTGCTACAATCGCAGCTTCCTAAAAGCTTGTGGATATACACTGTAATGGCTTCAGTATATATTCGTAATAGGTGTTATAATCGTAGGATACGTAAAACGGCATTAAAAGCATTTTGTGGTCGTAAACCAGACGTAAGTAATATGCATACATTCGGTGGCGTTTGCTATGACTATGTACAAGATAAGAAGAAGCTAGAAGTTAGAAATGAGAAAGGAACCTTTATAGGCTATGATAAAGGCAGCCCCGTTTATTTAGTTTATTTTCGTGAAATTAAAGAAGTAGGAAAGGTTAGATGTCAGTATGGGGATTATGACTTACAGATGGAAAGAAATCCGGTTCCCCAAGTTGATAACGTGGCTGATGATGAATTTGTTGCAAAACAACCAGTTAAACTTCAACCCATGACCAATATCGAGCCAGACATCCAACAACATGTTGATGAGAGAAATGATAAAATTGCTAGCGAGGACGCAATAGAGGGGCATGGTGCGATCATGACGGAGATATGAGCATAGGAGTAAAGAGAAACCAGTACACCTTAATCACAACATCTAAAAGGAAATAGATAGAGACTGATATCAGTAATGGAGTAAATATCACAATTGGTTTTTTCTGTAGATTATCAAACATAGGTGACGTACCTAATATGTATCAGGAGGCTTTATTTAGCCCGGAGGCACAGAAGTGGCAAAAAGCTATGAAAGATGAGATGAATGCCTTACGAGAGAATGAAACTTTTAAAATTATTAAGTTACCTGAAGGTAGAAAGCGAGTAGGAGGTCGTTGGATTTATGCGCTTAAGCAAGGACCAAATAATGAAGAGCAGTACAAAGCTCGATTTGTTGCGAAAGGTTATCCTCAACAAGCCGATATAGATTACAAGGAGACATTTTCTCCAACTGCACCAATTGCTTCAATTAGGGCATTGCTACAATAAGCAGTACAGCATAGGTAATTATATATCAGATGGACGTTAAGACTACTTACTTGAATGTACCTATAGATTGTAATATTTATGTTGACCAACCAGAAGGTTTTGAGGTCTTAGACAAAGATGGTGCAAAACTAGTTTACAGACTTAAGAAATCTTTGTATGATTAAAATCAAAGCGGTCGCAACTAGAAAAACATGTTACATAAATATTTAGTTGGTCAAGGTTTTATTCAATCGAGTGTAGAAGCCTGTGTTTATACACGACATTCTCAAGATGAGATGACTATTATAATCGTTTGGGTTGATGATATAATTATCACACCCAACCGTAATTCTACAGTTGTAGAGGTAAGAAGTGTCTTTGTAACGAGTTCAGAATTAAAGATCTAGGTCAGATTTCATGGTTTTTAGGACTTTAGTTTACACTTGAGAACTATGTAATACCTATAAATCAATTGAACTATGTAGAGAAAATTTTGTCGAGATTTAGTATGCCAGACTGTAAGCCAAGGTCCAATCCTTGTAAAATCGGTATTAATAAGGCCATGTTTGATGATGCAGCATTAGCCGATGCTGAGGTTTATAGAGAGATGGTAGGTAGTTTGATTGATCGGCCACAAGGCCAGATTTGTGCTTTATTGTGACTACATTAGCACAGTACATGTCTAAACCAACTGTTGTACAAATGACGATGGCCAAGCATGTATTAAGATATCTTAAAGGTAGTATCGGTTACAGTTTACGGTTTAGAAAGTCAGATAACGATTAATCTCTTATTGAATTTTTGAATACATGATTGATACTACAAAATGTAAAAATAATTTTTAATAGCGGATTCATAAGTTAACCAAAGACGCGTTTCGTGCACCCTCCTCAATTTCGAACGTGCAAAAAGGATTTACAGTCACTCTGAGACTACATGTCAAAACTAAATCGAAACGAAGTTATTTGCGCATGACTGGGCCGTCACTCACTGGGTAGCGACAATACAAATTCTTGACTGCAAGATCAATAGATCAGAATAACTTTAGAGAAAAAACGAATTCCTTTTATCTGCATAGCGAGGGATTTCGTGTTTTTATGAAGACCACCACTAGAACTTTCAATTGAAATGATGACGTAGCCTTAGCAAATACGCAAAACCAGTCCGTATAGTATGCCTTGCCCCAGTTCGCGCTGTTCAGTAAATGCATGCCAATAGCTGAGTCACATTCCATTGTTCGATTTACAATTGCGATATTGCTGCCAGCGATCTTGACCTGTATCCCTTATACTTTTAAGGAAAGAAGGAATATGTTGCGTGGTTCGATCAGTTAGTCTTTGAGATGTCCTTCCCGTATATCTGGCATTACTGGATTTTGTGATGCGGATAGGGGCAACTGTCCTAACGATAGTCGTAATATCACTGGTTATGGCTTTCAGCTATCAACAGGTCATTAATTTCCTAGACATGTAGAAAGCAGCCTACAGTAGGTTTAAGTACTTGCGAAGCCGAGTATATGTCGTTAGCTGCTGCTAACCAGGAAGCAAAGTTTTTAATTCAACTTTTAAGTAGTATGACAGGTGATATTTACGCATTTGATCATTTTGATATGTATTGTGATAGTCACGGCGCTATCGCATTAGCTAAGAATCCCTTACATCATCAGACATCAAGATATATTGATGTGAAGTACCATTTTTTTAAGATGAAGAATAGTGTTATGAGTATTTTGTATGTGCCGACAGAGAACAATGTCGCAGGTGTATTTACCAAACCTGTGACGAAGTTTACATTACTTCAGTTCCTTAATGCTCTAATGGGAATACGGAACTAGGGTTGGAAGAAACCTTGTGTGTTTTGTAGATTTACCATATTTAGGTATTCCATATTTGGTTACCCCAGCTGTGACTGATTGACCAATATACTGTGGATTGTAATCAGTTCAGTTCTTTTTGACTCGCTCATCAAGGAAAATGGCGTGATCTCTTCATGCATGCTCGTTTTTGTGTCCATAAGTGGAGTAGTCGCGTTTTATCCTCAACCAAGATGTCTACATTATGTACTTATCTAATCTTCAGGTCATAAATTTACAAGAACAGTCGTCTGAAATTACTAACGACCTTTTTTCAAACTTAAGACTTTTTATGACTACATTCTCTTACATAAATATATTTTAAACTACTGAAAATATTTTTGTTTCCTATGAATCTTCTTAACCATATGATATATTATTGACGCTGGCAAATTTGTGAAGTGCCCAAAATATCATAGAATTCTTTGTTGAGTCTCATTCATGGTAACATACTATTCCATTCAATAGCAAGTTTCTCAAATATTTCTGTCATTAGAATTATTGTGTAATGTTCTTTCAAAGTGAAATTCACGTAGAGAATTAATGATTATGTTGTCAAAAAGATAAACCCCGCTTGATGTCAAACAAGATGGTCTTGGTAATTGAAGCTGGATGATCGGGTTGAAAGATAATGAAAGCAATCAATTGACATTTGAAGAAGAAATTTGCGTAAACGTTACTGGGAATATTACTGTTGCCATTGAACGATTATTGGTTGTTTAAAGTTGGAATAAGTTTACAGGCGTGTTAAACAATAAATATTAGTCTGATAAATAATAAGGTCTCCATATAATGCACTTGTAAAGATTTTGATAATAGAAATATATGACGTCAAAGTGAATATTTTTGTTCATAATTTATCCCTAGCCTCAGTTTATCCACCTTCTGTTGCAAGTGTTTCGGATATCCTGCACTTTATCATCAATGACACAACATGCCGTGACAAAATTTCTCTTAGAAGTTAACAGTGATCATTCATCAGTCAAATAACACAGTAAAGGAAAATTTTGATAAATGATTAATAGGAACTGTTCTTACCTAGTTTGAATGAGGCTCCAAAGTCAGGTTCTCTCCGTTAACCATAGACTTGCTGTTAAAAAGATTGAATACTTCCACGTCGTGATGTGTTACACATTGCATGCATTCAGTGCGTTCTACGTGATCAAGCAAATAATGCCCACGGGAAGTGCTTACAAATACAATTGGCTTTGAAAAACAAGGATTCTGTTTGTTTTAGGAGTTGATGATTAGCTAAAGAAAAATGGAACAAGCTGCTACATCATATATATATATATATTAGTGCTACCAACACACCCACCACAGCAAGTGTAAGGAAATAGGCACTGTAAACTACAGAGCAACAATAGAGGGCTATAACACGAACATCATTCGCATGGCAAGCGACAAAAAACAGTGGCATGACATGTCCTCTAAAGTCCTTAAAGGATATGAAACTTAGAAGAAAAAGAAGAAGAAGAAGAAGAAGAAGAAGAAGCAATAGCAATAGAAATTCACAAAAATGCTCCACTGCTAAGACCAAGTAGAATTACGGAAGCAACTATTATGTTGTAAGAGTTTATGATTAGCGAAAGCAAAATGGAACATAAACATCATGAACATGATTCTAAAGCGCACCTTTGGGATCATGTATACCTAATACACCCTTTTAATTATTACATTTGACCTTGCTGTCGATTCCACTTTCAAAATGTACGTCATTGAAGAGAGTATATTCTTTTTTTATTTTAATAAATTCGTACATGAGTTGTAGAAATAGTTTAACTCTTAATAAACTGGTAAAAAAAGGGGAAAAATATCAATATGCTCCGTAGAACAGGAACTATTAAACCGGAGGGATTGGTTTCGGCGTAATTGATACCCGATTATATTGTTAACCGTTATAACAGCAACAAACTTTCAACTTGGTCAGCTGGTATGCCCTATGGACCTAAGAAGTGCCCAGTCTATTTATGGTTACCGTATACAGGGAAAGTGTCTAGCGAGTTCGAGTCCCAGATTAGTAAAGCTAACGGTCGTTGTTTTGGGAGCAGTCAGACTAGGGTTGTGATCACGGCACAACGCATCTTGCCTAAAGTCTACAAGGATGTCATTCCAATCAAACAAAATAGCAATGTTATTTATGAATATAGATGCCAGTGTGATGCTAGCTATGTTAGAAGGACGTCTAAAAGACTTACATCGTATTTCGCAACATATTCCATCCGCGTTGAGAAATATGAAGGCCGTTCGTAAGCGTCAACAACCCGAACGAAAGTGTAAAGCAAATGTGAGTCTCATAGATTGTGATTCAGCGATCGGTGCACATTTGCTGCATCAGCGCAACTGTTTGCGGGCCTATACGAATGATTGTTTTCGTAAATTAGCTACAGCTAGATCAGCTTTCTACCTGAAAGTTTTTAAAGCGGTTTTCATCAAAACCCGGGATCCTTTACTTTGCAGATAAAAGAAATTTATGTTTTCTCTGAAATTGTTCTAAAACTTTTGGCGCCTCCAAATCGTTGGTAGGTCCTTACGATTGTCCAATCACTAATAATTCCGTTATTAAATACTATCTACAAAAAAATATGACTTTCTAGTAGTCATATGAAAAGATTTATCCCTTATAGTCAAATACGGTATGCAAAATGAGAACTTTTTTAACAAAGGACTAATACGTAATTGGATAAAAAGTTGTTAACATGGTTAACACAGTTAATTTCTTTTTTGTTTCACAATTGTAGAGTGTGATTACATTTGAAGCTCTGTTAGTAGCTATTATGTTTTGATTATGGTGCCATCAGTTTCACTTTTCCATTTTCGGGGGATCCTCATTGAAGTATTACAGGTGTTCTGTCTGTTAAGTAGTCTTAACCCTTTCTCTCTTTCCACGCAGACACAGACACGCACACATACACATACACATACACATACACATACACATACACATACACATACACATAAACATACACATACACATACACATACACATACACATACACATACACATACACATACACATACACATACACACACTCAATTTTTTCAAATATCAAATTTACAATTCGCCCAACTTTGGCGAGGAAGGTAAATACCTGGATAGCTCTGGTACTTATGAGTTTAAAATATTCTGTAAGTATCATCGAGAAGTTAGGATTTAAAATGTTAGTTTTGAAAAAAATACTAGAGAAATAGAAAGTATTTCTCCCCTGGGAATCGAACCCGTGACCCAAGCTTCGCAGCGCGCGTTCTACCAACTTCTTTCTGTAAGTCTTTATTTACTCACGTACTTGCATCCACTGGTTGTAATTATTTTTGTGATACGTTAGTGACGTCAGTGGAATAGGATTGCTAAGAAGACACTTGAGGTTGTCCCCGCTAGTATGGCTACTGAAGTGTGCGCTCAATTAGAGATCTACAGTAACTACCTAAATCAAAACTTCATCGAGAATGTTCAAAATGTTGCAGTCCTAAACAGGTCCCCCCCCCCCCCCGACTAGCTCTCTATTGCTGACGTTTTTTGACGATGATGGTTGTGTAGTTCAGAATGTATCTCAATGTGACCCTTGCATAGTCCAACCCAAACATCAGACAAACATTCCCCTTTCTATTTTGATGCTTGGTCGATTTTACGTCATAATAGAAACTGGAACCGAGTCGAGGTCTATTCGAAGTAATCACCTGAATATAAGAGTTGGCTTTTGTAACAACATTGAATCAGCGTCAAGACCACGCCGTTATTTTAACTTAAGTCTCGTCAAAATGGGATCGATGTCGGCACGGCGTCGTTTCAACGTACGAAATATGATGTCGCGCTGTAGTGACATCAACCGAAACAAATGACATCCTAAATTTCTATGCCTTAATGGTATGGAGCCACGGTGTAATGGTAGCAGATCACGTTGCAACACTGAAGGACGGGGTTCGATTCCTCGTGGACCTACGTTTTCACCATTGAGCTTTTCATCCTATGTCATCATCCAAACATGTCAGCGCCAACTCTCATATGCAACAAATCGATCTGACTTAAAGGGTGGCCGCGATTCGACGTTCATCCAACACCGAACTGCAGGTTGGGATATACAAAGAAGGAATAATCATGAAATAACGGAATGAAAGTCACTACATTACATCTCATCCTTTTCATGAACACCCTGCAGCGCTACAAGTTAGGGAAAGAAAATAGAGTGAGTGAGTCAAGAATTTGTTAAGCATATTCAAAACACAAAGTGAATCTGAAATGAACAAAAATTATAAGACTGATCCAAAGATTCAAAGAATCAGAGGTAAATGATTTCTTCGGGAGAACAGAACATTACATCGCATTAATAAGAAAGGGTCTGGGTGCTAATAATTACATCATGCAACATGACTTAACTACTAATAATCTGCAGCTTGTGTCCATAGTATGCTTTCTTAAATCTGATTGAACACAACACACAAATCCCTTATTTGATATTTTCAACATGTGTGCCTCATAGCTGTCTGTATTACAAAGCTGTAGTGGTGTAATGGCCTTAGATATTTCTCTTGGACCAGCCCACGAGAGGATTCAACCACATCATTTATAAGATCTTTCCGCAACTCGTAAAATATTGACCCAGGCTATTCAATGTACTATTTAAGAAGCATTAGAAGCTGATACGCACCTTGAGGTCCATTGCGAAACTCTGCATTCGACCGCAGAAGGATCTCAAAAGTATGTATGAGGAGTTCAATATGAAACCGAGGTATAAAATTTGCGTTCTCTCAAGATATGCACTTATTGCAGCCCACAAGATACACACTCAGCTATTTTTCAAGTTGTAGTGGAGCTGCATCTGTGCAAGAAAGCCACAATTATACCCGTAGTCAAGAACTTAGGAGCCTACGTAATATGGCAAACAGGTGTAGTATTTGAACGTAGTTAAAGGGCAAATAAGAGAGACGCAAGGAGGTTGGAAGCACAGAAGATTACGGTTCTTTTTTAAAAGAACACTAGAGAAATAGAAACTATGTCACCACCGGGGATGATGGTTCCAAGATAACTTGAAATGCATTCTCAGGAGTTGGAATTGGAATAAGTTGCATTGCAGAGTAATTCAGTATCATGTCAGGGAATGAGTAACCTTAAATGGAATTAGAGGCACCTGGCCGAAGACCTCCAGGAAGACCTAACAAAACATGGTTTAAATCGGTGAGGGAGGACATTAGAAGTGTAGGCCTCAGAGATGGTGATGAACACGACAGGGGCAGGTGGAGAGCACTGTCAAACCGTCAAACCCCTACGTTGTCAGACAAAAAAAGCTTTAAGTACACAATGTTTTCGCTATTTCGTGCAATATTCTTGTTTTGTACCACTAACAAACTATTTCATATAAAAAAATAAATATATATACAACTATGTTAATAGGTAAAGAAAATACCTTTTCTAGTGCATCATTCCAGTTCGGGTTTTTTATGTCACGTAACAATGTTCTGTCTTCAATTTTATACAGCCTGATTTTCTGATCTTCTAACCAAACAATGCAATTTCTGAATTCATCTTGGTCTAAAAGTAAGCAAAACAATAGGGGATCTAATTACTCCCAAATCATAATGCACAGCACATCATATAGAATGTTACTGTCATGAAAAACAATTATATACATACATACTCAAATATATTAATAAAACAAGTAGCAGATTTTGTTGAGAAAGTACAAGAACAATTTTAATAATGTTAACTTATATACACTTTATATTTCAGTATCAAACTTCAAAGTGAGAACAGGAACTCCCAAGAACTTTATCATTCACCAATATATACTTTTCACATAGTGGCATGTTTTATAAGTTTAGTGAACATGGGACACAAAAGACCCTTTTCAATATACCATGAAATGCAAACTGTCTTGCAATTTCCTTACTGAAATCAACTGCAAGTCATAACTAAGTATTAATGACAAAATATAGTAAGTAGCTTTACTTGCACAAACAGTGCGAAAAATAGTGTTCACACTCTTGTATAGGTACGTTGTGGGCGCTAGTACACTTTTGCACGTCCCCCCTTTATTTCCTATATTTTCAGATTTTCAGGCCAGAAAACATCATGGATGACTTATTCAATACTTTAAGTAATATATAGACTAATTTTAAACATACATAGTACAAATAATGATATAAAAATAGCTTTATTAGAGTGTAGTATAAACACAAAGGAAACGATCATGCAACAACGTAAATATCTGAGGCGACTTGATGCAAGGCAAGTTACAATTGGTTTCTTTTACAGTGCAGACGAATTTTGGAACATTTATGATGCATCATGGAATGCATGTGCAATTAGTTGTAGAAGGGTTTTAGTGCTGCGGACGTATGACATACTATCGGCCAATATACTACCAGTGAATCGAAACAACGTATAATCAAAACGCCAGTAAACTATGATTTTAAGGGACTAATATTGCAAGTGGCTAGCATATAACTAACTAATTAAAGGTTCATGGACTGATTACTGTTTACTGTGTACACAAATACTTCCGTTCGCAGTCCACGTGGATTTGCATCCTCGGTATTCGTGAAAAGGCAACGATTTTAACCTCAGGGAAAGCTGTGTTTCAATTCTTTGCTATGTCCACTCTTGAAACTATTTTCGAGTTACCTACTTATTCAGCGCATTAATAAAAGTAAAAATCTCTGAAACTACCTGAGATATTAAATTGCTCCGGGTGGTGGTATCCTAAAGCCTTCAGTTTTCTGCTAAACATCGTGGTCAACTTTATTACCAAATTGTCTAAATATATTCCACCGCTTCTTCTACAATCTGCGTTCAAGTGATCCAGACGAGGAAAGTATACTCTCGGTCTCCTATGGAAAATCACAGGGCTCCAAACTTTTCGGTTACATATTCAAAGGGTTTCAGCACTGAAGACGAAACTTGTTTTTCGCATTACTCTTGCGTGCCTAATAGAAGGGGGGTTGGAATAAACGGGGGGATTGGAAAAATTCCAAGAACTTGACAACGGGGGGTTGGAATAGCCGGGGGTGTGTGGAAAATCACCAAAAATGTCAAGAGTCAATGTTTAGAATCAACTGCAACTTCCTTTACGTAGGGTAATACAACACAAACAATAGTCAGTTATTTGAAGTAATGATATTCTCTTACATGCCTTCCAAGATTTTAAAAATGTTCCCCTCGTCCTCTGTTAGTGCTGATATCTGTAATGTGCGTCTTCAAATTTCTTCAAGCCTCGTAAAAGGCCGTAAAAGGCCACCTTCATATTTTTAATGCGTGGTTTTCATATTTTAATAAAGGTATTTTCTACTTGCTCGCCAAAGTACCACCTGAAAAAAGGAGATTACTTAAAAATTAATAGGCGGGGGGGGGGGGTTGGAATAAGAATGTCCTGGGTGGAAAATTTTTGAAAAATTAATTAGCGGGGGGACGTCTATTAGGTACCCAAGAGTAACTGCATACTGCTCAGGGGCACTGGTTTTGCTGATTGATTACATTAATTTAACATAGCTTAGGGGGTGGAAAGGAAACTTCTTTCAATAGTTTAATGAGACATGACATGATTGGATGATGGCATATGATGAAAACCTCAATAGTGAAAACGTAGGACAACGAGGAGTTGAGCCCCATCCTTCGTTGTTACCACTCAGATGTGCTAGCTGTTACACCATGTTCCCATACAGTTAATGCAGAGGTATTGGGGATGTCATTTGTTTTGATTAATGTCACTATGGAATTAATTTAGGCATTGTCAGAACCACAGATATAATATGATAAACGCCATTAACACTTCACTGGTTAGAGCACTATCGGAGAAGAGACACTTCAGTTTTGCTCTCTCTCTTTTTTTGGGGGGGGGGGGTTAATTGTTGTTTTTTCCTCTTCTTACTTTCAATCGAGGAGGAGATTTTTTCGAATATGGTAATATAGCCCTACAGTTAGGTAGAGAGAAGTAAGAAGACACCAGTGCAACATGTAAAATGTAAGATGAGCCAGTTTTACTGTTTCTGCAATTTTGCTTTCAGTTTAATATGATGGGCTGGAAGGCCGTTCCTCCATGGTCAAGTCACATGGTGCAGAGAAGCTGGTCTCCAATTGCGTTTAGCTGCATGTTGATGTCCTCCGGTTAATGATTGGGAGCTAATGTGGTGACTAGAGAAGTAGAGTATGTTAACATCGAAGGTCACCTAGCTCAGTTGGTAGAGCACACACCGCGATAGCGTGGGTCACGGGTTCGATCCCCGTTGGTGACTTTTTTTCTATTTTCTAGTGTTCTTTTCAAAACTGACATTTCAAATCCTCTCTTCTCGATGATACTTTAAACCATATTTACTTGGATTTGTTAGTAATTGCTATGTATTCTTAAAATTTAATAAATTGTTGCTGTCATAAAAGTCAAAGATATTCCTAAAAAGAAAACTCACCATTATTCAAGTTGAAAACCATTTTCTTATGGGTCTCTTTAGAACCTGGTGTCATAATTGTAATATTGGTAAACAACTGGAGAGATCTAAATCTGCAAAGCACTAGATACTACGAGATAAAAATATACAAAAGCTAAGAACACTATTGGCTACAAACATGCAACTGCAGACGCAAGTGATTTCGCCGTTAAACAAATTATGTCTGAAAAATTGCTTTTAGCGGTAAAGTTCGAGCATATAGGGTGTAGTGTGTAGAGCCTCCAAATCCCCGAAAATTTAATCTTGCAAGGCGAATAAGTGGAAAATAATCGGTAGTTAATCCCTTACTGCATTTCGGATTTCACAGTAGATGCTGGCTGATAAAGTCGTAGTTGAAGTCTTTTATCCTGTCATTGTCTTCATAGTCTCGTTGTTGACAATGACCAATACCCTTTCCATCGATGTGCACTGACTGGAACATGTTGCTTCAGGCTCAATTCCAATTTCTGTTGTGAGCAGCCATTGAACTTTAAATATAAGTATAAAGCATGTTTGTTTATAGTTCAATGTGAACATATCGAATTGAACATCGGGGGCCACGGACTAGTACATCTATGGATTGAAGATTCGAATTCTTGACGTCTCCAAGTTTGTGTCTATTAAACTTTTCTTGTAATTTTACTTAATGGAATATCTCGTTCATACATGTCCATAGTGATCGAGCCAGGATAGGGAATTGTAAGCGTTTTATATTTGTGTCGAAACTAAAAATATATTGGGCTCTCTTCAGGTTTAACATCAAATTCGTAGAGTCTCTGACCTTCTCTCCCATTCATGTGGGCACCACTCTAGCCCCTGTTACTGGAGAGTGCAAGGTGTAAAACCTCATCACCCCACCGCTTCATACACTTCTATCCAGGAGAACCTGTTAGTAGTGCATATCGTTCTCGAAAGAGGTACCAGATCTTAATCCGGCCTGTAGAATGTGAAGTGAAAACTTGTGGTTTACAACTCCACGCCATTTAACTCTTTATCTTTGTGATTTATTGTGGCAAGTTTTAGTAGATTTAAAAAGTGGGATACAAACAACATATGTTTTCGTTTTCAAGTATTTAAACTTTATTTTATCATCATTTTCAAGCGGTAATACACACAGAAGGTAAAAAACAATACTTATCAGGCCCAACAGTACCACGAGTTAAGAATTACTTTGTCACTTAAAAATATATCTACGCAGAATGCCTCTCTGAGGGCCTCCTAAAATGGCGAATGTATGAAATCATTAATGATACAAGAAGAGGATCAACATTTAAAGCAGCAGACCTATAGCTAAATGGAGACAGAAAGCATTCCTCATGGAAATGTTCTCTTGCCCCTAGAACAATTACTGATATCTCAAAACTATATGAAAAATTTGACCATATATTGACGCTAATCTCATATTTACATTGACGTTTAATGTTTTTTGAGTATTTACACTCTACCAGGTAATGTGGCAAATGCCATCATAAATTCCTCAAAGATAAGAATCTGTTATTACATCTTATTGTTATCTATAAATATCATAAATAAGGTGCTATTAAGAATCATAACAAATAGGGAAGCTGGCTTATTTTACATTTTCATAACACAAGACAGGTTATCGCAGCAGATATAACCTGCTGCATAAACAAAGATAGGTTGATTTTGCGTAGATAAAACAATTGTGATGAGAGTTTCAACTGTTGCCAAATTCCCAATTCATTACTTGACACAGCAGTAGTTGTACTTTATAAAAGACTCGTCTCAATTATAAACTGTGTAATTTGTTTGATTGTAAGGTTGTACTGTAAACCGAAGTAGTAAATACTGTGACAAAGGACCACAAAGCTTTCATTTGATGTGCGATATACTGCTTATTAAAATGAGTTTTAACAATATAATACTGGGGGATCAAGATTACTTCGACACATACCGTTTCACACTTTTCTTTGTTAACAATACGTTCATTTTATGCATTGTACATATTATAAAGTAATTATCCCTCTTAAAATTGCGTGCATTATCGCTACAAGTAGAGAAATCTTTCAAAGTGAGTTGAAACTGTGAATCCGCTGAAAAAGAAGGAATGAAAGAGTTGTGAACCTTGCGCTCTCTTTAGACAACATTTGTGTTTAAAAGGCGTATCATAAAAGGCCCTTAACAAGTGGGATAGAATTACTTAATAAGGATATTGGAGGTCAGATCAAATTAAACTGCTGAGTTTATCATCAGGCACTTATCTATTAAATACACATTCAGTCGGTTATTTTAATTCGGTCGGTAATACTTAATGTTACCACGAGTCATGACATCCGACGAACAAACGTTCGAGTGGATAACCACCTGCCTAGATCCTGGAGCTTCTCTGCAATAAATTTGCAAATATTAAATTTCTTTATTGAACGCCTCTTCCGCTCAATTGTTTATCAATATTATTCTTATCAGAATCAGGATATCACTGATGGAAAGAATAGTGCACCTGCTTAATAAATGAGAGGTTGAAACAGTCGATTAAATGAGAGTCAATTATTGATGACGGCCTTTCAGCTCACATCCACTTACCATCTTGCTCTGGAGTGAGAAATATGCGAGTCAATGGCGGTATCTGTAGTCAATAGAAAGCTGTTTTGATGACAGATGCAGTAACAAAGAACGGAAGATTCTGAGTAGCCGGGGGTTGAATCTTGACATCCAATAGACCAATGACGAAAGTATTCATCATGAATTAATGCTTGAATCACCCTTTTCACCTAAAAGCTTTTACAACTTAACAAAAATTATACTAGAGTTAATTTCTCGGTTTCTTGATACCTGACCGGTAACACTGTGTGTCTCTCATTATTATTGACGATTTATCATCTAGATCTTTATATTCTTCCTTAGTGTTTATGCCATCTATAAATCTATCTAAGGTGGCGACCCAGACTAACATTGTCAAGCAAATTTCTGAAACCAGGAACGATAACTACAAAGAAGTAAGGAGCGTGCTATGCTAAGAGTGACACTGACCTTAAAATAAAATTTAACACAGGTCCCATACATTCGGTTCGTCTTTCACTCTCTTTGACTGTGCTTTCTGTGATGGGGTGAACTTAAATTCATCTACGTATTGATGGTTGGTTTTCCATTCATCTTGATGTTTACGATTTTCGTGTCGAATGTACTGTATTGATTCAAGAATATTCAGTTTAATACTTAAGATCATATCATAAGATATTCAATTTTTAAAGCTTTCTTGAGAATATAAGGACAGAATCCTCAGTAATTGACACAACTGTCCCTCTTAAGACCTAGAGTAGCGTAAATAGTACCTCCGACATTAATTTTCAAATCGCCACTTTTCAAAAATGATTATTGTTTAAAGGAAGTTATCAACCTGGATTGCATGTAGGTCTTTCTGTCACCTTAGCTAATTGATACTACTTAATTCACGTCTCAGCTCTTTGCTATTACCAGCAACAACATTCAGCTTTTACTATACCCCCCGAAATTTATTGATAGCTTTAAGCCAATCCACTGACCAGGTTAAGGAATGCCGTTGCTAAAACCATAAGTTACTTGCGTTGAGGAAGTTCAACTTGACGACAATTGTAAGACCTGCGACATAACTTGAAGTCAAAATGCCGGTTATTCGACAAATACGACGGAAAAAGAAAAAGAAAGCTAAGAAAATAAAGTTCGATGATGAGGTTTGTTAACTATTAATTACTTGAATAATCTCATTTGTTATACCCCAATCTACCTCTTGCTCTCTTGGTAACAAATACCTTTACTCCGTCAGAGATATACCTATATGAAGAATGCAAATGTACACAAATCCTTACATTAGTAATTCAGAGTTCTGTGTACTTGGAACATTCTTCGTATTACATGATAAAAAGATGTGGACCTGGAAGCTGTGAACGATAAAACAACACGATACTTTAAAACGGCTGTTGTACATACACGTTCTCAATTTCCTTGAACTGTAAACATGCACAAAAATATGTGCTAAAAACTATCTTGCCTTATTTTCATATTTTTTTACATTTAGTTTTTTCAAAATGTTGCTTAGAAGTAACTTGACGGACAAAACATTTTAAAGAAGTGAAACAAAACTCAACATACACCGGACTTGTTATGCGATCTCTCTCCACATATTTAATTTTAAATCTACACATAAAATTTATAGTATAAATATACATCTATATATATACTTAATATATACATTTTTGAAACGTCCTGAAAAATCTATGGTACAACGTGTATTTAAATACCGGAGCCTGAAAAGGCAGCGTCGTTTTCTAGCCTGCGTTCGATCTTTTCACGTTCTGTTAAGTTCCCAGCAAGTTAAATTAAAAGCTCCTTGCAGAATTGGTAAGGAACAACACAAAGCACCAGAAAAAAAACAACATATTTTCAATCTCTGCTCAAACTATTCTTAAATATACTTGAATTCCTACATATGTACAATGTCAAAAAAGTAATAGATACAGCATAACGAGATAATTAAAGAAATATATGTAAAAAATAAAATCAACTTTTTAGGTTCTATGATACATTTCAAAGCATAAAAGGGTTTATGCATACTAGATGGGAAATAAAGTTCCGAAAGCTCGCAGAGAGCCCTGCAACAGTTTTAATCTTTTTATACAGATTTTACATTGGGATTTTGAAATGCCTGTTTTAGTTTTAGGTAGATATATAGATATGTATATTTGTAGTAAAAGAAAGTATTACTCAACTGGTTACTCAATAAACAAATTCATGTTAAGAAAAATTAGAGACAATAAACAAAAGGAAAGTGCAACAAAAGTTGTTGTATTCGATTGTCCTTTCTTTTCGTTTATCCTCTCTTTAGATATATGTATTTTAAATGTATGTATAAATAAATATACAAATATGCTGAAAGAGTCAGCATTTTTCTTTGTATGCGAACGATGAGCATCACTCATAAAGACTTACATTTCTGTAAACATTTCAGATAAAGTTTTTCAGAAACTTGACAAAAGATTTTATTGAGAAAAAACCGCAAATATGTATGATTATGATTCATATATACGTACGTGTATATGGGAATTATCATCAAAATGCAAACATGAGGATACATATATTGCTAGTCATTTTAAGAAATAAGTAAATAAGACAGTATTAAGCATATTGTAAGGGATGTTTCTGGTAAAGTTTCCTCACAATCGATTGAGGTAATAATGAAATTATAGTAGAAAATGCCATTGGTTCTCAGTTTATTTCTAACTAGACGTAATTATGAGGATGAAATGAAAATTTTAGTTTCATCTTTTAAGCTTTGTTTGGCACCGGGAATATGGTAATACGTGTACTAAATATGCTACATTATCTATCAAATCTATAGAAAGAGATACATACATATATGTTTAAAACATGCATTAACAAGTCACAAAAGAGACAATGTTCTTGACTTCGTTTTTATCTCTTTCGAATTTGCGATATAGGCATTTATAGGACAATGTTATTTGAGAATGCATAATTAATATCATATAACATTTAAAAAAAAATATATGTGTATTTTTTTACTTTTAGAAGAGATGTTTTACTCTTTTCTATATCTATATCTCTATATATACATATTTCATGATAGTTTCATTTATCATAATGCAGAGACAAATTGTAATAGCATGGATAATTATTGCATTGTACGTTATTGCAACGAGCCATCTTACAATAATTTCATAACTGTTTGCTTGGTTTCTATCTTTAGGTACATACTGATAACTGCTTTAATCGTATTGAAACTGTTTGTCATAGCCATTGCACATACTTTCTAACAGCCTCAAATGTCTGGCAATAAAATAGAATACCATTATTGCATTGGCACTATGTGCCAGTTGTAGATATATTTGTGCTATTTGTAATGTTCTTGTTCTTTGCTTTATGTTTTGCTTTGAGAGTAGTCTTATTGTGACAGAACTGTAAAATGCTGTCATATACTTACAATGGTGATGCAGAAAAAGTATAAATTAATATATAACATAATATAAGGTTAATTTGTTGTCAATCTACTCTCTATTTCTTGAGAATGTCCTTTATTGTACCTTTGGCTAAAATTGAAAATCGAAGGAAGTAATTATAATTCACAGATACTCGAATTTAAGAAAATGTATGATCAGATAAATGTGGTCGGAAGTCACTATGTCATCACTCTGCACTATGTCCTTATGTCATCACTCTGCAGTCATTTATCGTATACAGTAGCTGAGACCATTTGAACGGCCAGCGATATCTGCTGAATATACCTAAACTGAATTCTAAACAGACATCCACGGATAAAAAATGCATACAATCTATGTAACCAGCAACTGCTACTCCTAAGGTTTGATTACTAAAAAGAAGGTTTATCGAGAAAAACGACAAAATTTTTCTTATTTTGATTGTCCAACTAGAGAACTTCAATCTGAGTCGATAACCTATGGCGTAACCACACACACTGGACTTGCCCATGGGTTCCATGAAATTGTTGACAGTTGATTACCCTTCTAAATATAGAACTCGAGCGGCAAGCCTTTTGGCTGGTCCTCGCATGCTAAGCTGACCATGTGACGTGAACGAATACTATTCTGATTGGCCGAGAAGCAACTTTGCGACATGGCATGTTTTAGGAAAATGACCTGATCCTTTCCTCGAGTAGCACAGACGTGGCATGACTCATTAGCCATGTGAAAGGTTTGATACTATTGTATAGATTCGTTTTGAGTGACATGCCAAGTAACATGCCACTTGCGACGTGTGACTCTGGTGTGAAAGCTCCCTTAGAGGCCTCGAATGTATCTTGTCATCGACCTTAAGTTCACTCCTTATACCTGCTTCAACGAAGCGAACAAAATGATAATGACTTTTATACTTTAAAGTAGCCCTGCACATGTAGTACATTTTTTAGTACTTACAAAACAAGCACAAAAGAAAGCATAGAGTAAGACGGTGCCCACACTCCATGCCCATTTTTTCTCGTTCGCTTAAGCCTTCACCTAGAAAAGCATTACAAAATAACCTCTCGGGAGACGAAGAGGTAACATTCGAGGATTTACGGTGTGCATGCCGTTAACGATGAAAACATGTATGAGGGGACTGTTCTGTAAGAGTCAATAAAGTAAGACAGACAAGGGTAAATTTAGAGGGGGTTAGAAAATTATTTCTAAGGCGGTTCAGTCACTTTGTCTTTTGCGGGAAGAGTTGCTGTTATCGCAAAATATAGGAATAAAGATAACGCAGGATAATGAACAGGAAGGGAAGTTGCAGTAAGCTGTTTGCAAAATATGGGATTTACATTACGTAATCTAACATGATTACTTAGTAATAATTACCATAAAGATTATTTACACTCGCACACCACGCACCGAGGGGTATCAAGAAGTAGAATCGCAAGCACTTGGAGGTATTCGCTCACTCTTGCACTATTCACTCGCTTTACTGTATAAAATTTATCTGTACAAGCGTTACAGTGCAAAATTACTTGGTGGTAAGGGCATTATGAGGATATGGAAATAAAAGAAAAACTGAAAATAAGGGGGATAAAAAGTGTCTTGTTTGGATAGTGCTTAAGTGTATGATAATAGTAATAGTAATAATAATAAAGATAATAATAATAGAAACACTAGTATACACTCGCTTGCAAAAAGTGTAGTTCATGTACCCGGGTGCCTCATAAACACGACTAGAGCAACTGTCAAACCCCTCGGTCCATGGTGGCGCGCGTCTATAAGTAATGAGAAAGAAAGAAATAGAGCAGTGGAATCAGCCATTTACGTTTCTTGACACAGACGGCAGCATATCCACATTCTCAGACTCAACAGTGTCACACATGTACATATGTCTTGTACCTGTTTGATTGTTACAGGTGGTACGAGACTGGCTAGGAGTTGCCTCTGGACAGATGCGCTAATATATGATAATATGCTTGTCTTTGTACACGTATGTATATTCGCACAGCAAGGTATTATCCATATACGAAACTTCTTTCTGGGAGAGACCAACGATAACGTTACCTATAACGATCACGATAAATCGTTTGCCGAGCAGTCACACCACCAAGGATACGTATCGTCGGGCAAGTACGTGCAGCTACGAATCATGATAGCAGACAGTGAAATTTCTACGAGCAACGAAGAAGACAACTTGTCGCTGTTTATCCAAGCAAAGCTGGTTAGTAAGGGGAAAAGATGCTGTGATAGGATTTTATCTCGCAAGTCTCACGAGGACAAGTTTTCTAACATTTCAGAATTTCTAACGTCAGTCGAATCTCTGAAAGAGAGAGTTGACTGCATCGACGAAGTACTGAGCGATCTTCTGAAAAACCTAACCAAAAATAGCTCTGATCACAGTTTCATATAAGACTAAACTTCAACACACAGAACAGGAACCATGCTTTTATGATAATTAACTTAACTTAAGCTGCATAAACAAAGCTTCCTATGCTAGGACATGACGATGAAACACTCCCACTGCCAAAACTTTGGAGTACAGAAAATGTTAACCACTTACCACTAAGATCAAACTTCCTGCAATCGTCATCACAAGAACTCCTTGCCTCTTGGAATCTGTACATTCCTTGAAATTTTGGTCATTAAGAACTTGATCCATTTCCGTTTCATTTTGTGTCTGTCGTCCCCCATTTTCAAGTTGTCTATGCTGTTTTCTATGAGCTGATTTGCTACGCAGGTTTTATCGCTAGAGTATCTTTCGTCAAATTGTTCGAGAATCGATTCCCCAACGATATCGTTGGGATATCGTATCGGTGTTGTTTGCAGTGTGACCGCTATCCAGTGAATCGGGGCCAACGATTTTTAAATAGTGATCGTTATCGTTATCGTTATCGTTAGTGGTGTGGCTTAGCCTTTAACAAGCTGTAACGCAGTCATCAATAAGTGTTCCTGTTTCTCTTCTTCAGAAATTTATTGTATGTCATTTTTCAAAGGCGTCTAACTGTTAACGTAAACACGCCAATGGATAACATTTCGCTTAATCACATCGTCTATTTGTCTCCGTTATAAACACTAACAAGTTTTCCCTGAAGTTGGAGAGCTGGAGCGCTACTGGGTTACTGTTGTCTTCTGCTTAAAAGTGTGGCAGAAAATTCCACGGCTATTATTATTAGTCTACCTTGTACCTGCCACCGGCACAATGATTGACTATTGACATAATGCATTGCTCTGAAAACGTATCAAATAATGCAGGTACCTCTTCGGAGTTGCTTACAGAACATGAACCAAATGTGTTGAGGATACGTCTCAGCTACGTCAGTACCTTGAAATCAGTTCCTCTAAATTAAAATCATGGTTATAAAGTTCAGTAATCTTTAAGTATTCCTAACTACAGTAGTTTATAGTATAGTTTAGTGTATTTCACTAACCATGGGCACCCTGTATGAAGCCTAGGTGAATGAACACCGAGCTAGGCTAAATATCAATACCCTTTACAAGGCATATGGAGCAGTTTTCAACTATTCATGTGTCCATACGTAGAGTAATTTTGAAACTCTATTTATAACTATTAACAAACCTCGGTGGGTTAATGATTATTAAGAACAAATGATAGTTCGATTGATACAGTACTTGCAAAGTTTATAAATTCTGCTAATCTATAAGTTAAAAATTCAAAATTGAATCCGAGAAATTAGTGAATTCTTGCAACAGTTGTAGGCTGAGACGTAGTAATCTCTCTGCACTTTGGAAGTGTATGTCGCAAGATCTAGTTAGACAAGGAAATAATTTCTACGTATTATACTCGTAGGACTGACTTTCAACAAAGACAACAACAGTGGAACTATTATGAAATAAATTAAGGAATCTTTGGTACAAAGAATCAACGCTTACCCTTTTAATCTTGCATGACCATTTCCATTCTCGTGTGATTTTATTCCTTTGATTTCTATGAAGATAGGTACCAAAGTTAGAAGAGTAGCGACAACTCATATTGATATGTTAAATCGTTGCTTCAATTAAGCCCCAGATAGGCACAGGTCCTCTTTAAACAACATTAGATCGCATCAGTAAAATAAACGGCACTGATTGAACAGAAGTTTACCTTCTGAAATGAAACAGATTGAATCCAATCCATAGTAATGTTACTTTCATATTTTAGGTATACGACAGTCTTTCGGTAGTGGACAGCTTTTAAGCCCTACAAAACTTTGTTTT
>JAAAKM020006971.1:21639850-21664490 GCA_010016025.2 Alatinidae sp. Z8VKAUB7J3 | reverse complement strand
AATGAAGTGAATATTTGACCAACTCTTGTATTCTTGAAAGAAACGAAAAACTGCAGCATATGCAAAATGACCAGAATCAATGCAAACACCTAGGGCTTTGAAGCCTAAGGTAGGTCCAAATGGCATAACTGTTATCACCACTTGTGTATAACAATTTGGAGATGAACGACAACTGAAGGAAGAAGAGAAGTAGTACAGAAGACCAACCAGGCCGTACACAACTGCAGACACTTCTGTGCATCTCTTGCGAACTTTGTAATCATTTCTCCATGCATAAACATGGAAGGAAGAAAAAAATCAACTTGATGCTAATGGGACTCTCGAACTAGGCCCGTATCAAAGGGGAGCATTTTAGGGCCATGTCCCCCGAGAATCCTTTTTCACTCCCAGTTATATATTACCGAAGTATGTTTCCGAGGTAAGTTTTATTTATCAGTCTATGACATAATTATTTTGGTTATAGGAAAGTAATCTATCAAAATCTGTGTTCTCTTACCTTATCATACATGGTACCCAAATAATAATAATTTATAGAGAATTTTTATGAATAATTTATTGCTCCCCATGGTAGCTCAATCCCCCTCTCCCCTGATGGGCGTGGCAAACGTACGGCCTATATCAGAAATGATAAAATATCGCCGCTGCTGCTGATGTATGCCTTCTGTACAATCCTCCTTGTTCCTTTGGAAGTCGCCATGGGGTTGTCACATGCTGGGCGAGCTTTTAAAAACCTGTAAAAGGCAGAACATATATTACTTCATTTTATAGCATCAAATAGCAATAACGGGGACGAATCACAAAACCATCATTGAACCATGTGTTGGGCTCACAGCACAGAATAGGGAGGTTGGATTTGACCAGGATATAAGATTTTGGTGCTAGGTATTACGTCTTCTCTGTCAGTTCTTTTAGTATGGAATGACGTTGCCCTGTTTTGATACTCTCTTGTGAAAATAGGCTGGCAATGTCCTGGATAAAATTGATGGAGCCAATGCACCTCAACTTACAAAGAGAGTTCAACATCATGCAAATTCATTTGTGGCGCCAGCAATGCCAAAACAAGGTGTAAACAGTGATCAAACCAATGAGGTGTGTATGGTAAATTTTTCTTAGAGTTTATTTAAATTATTGCAAGTCGTAGAGACATTTATTACAAATTAACATTCAAAATAGAGAACAGTAACTACATGTAGATTTATTAGATATCGTTGCCTTAGTTGTACAACTGTAATAGGCGTTGCAGTACTTCCTAGTTCATTTCGCCTTCATATTTTGTTCTTTGCCTTATACCACTAGTTCATTTATGCACACCAAAATATAGTCTTTGACACAGTGCAGGGTAACATACGTTAAGAATCACATGCCCTCAACAATTGTTTAATGAAGATGGTTCAGAGGTACCTATTTCTTGCCACGTTTGAAAATCTCTCAGTTGATAACAAGCTTCCAATTATATTGTTATGCATACATTGTACGTAATGTATATCAACGCCTTAACAGAGATTGTATTTTGGATTTGAACCTTTTTTTTTAAATCGAGTAACCAAACTCTATACTCAGCAAAAGTGTACCTTTACTAAAGAATGCGCCACTGCAGGAAGTAATGTTGAAACCCCTTTCTTTTTTCCTTGGTGTATCACAGAACTTGGACGATCGTCTTCGGAGATTAATAAATAAAGCACCATGCATGCTGTTCATGAAAGGATCACCGTCTGAGCCCAGATGTGGTATGTCTAGCTTATATACATCTCTTTTAGCGCTAATACGTAGAGAATCGAACCTTTTGATAAACATGTGACGAGCATAGATAGCAAGGAAGCTGACAAAATGATCAGATAGTCTTCCCTACCTTCCCTGGGCCCCTTGCGTTTGTTGCCAAGTTGCCTTCAACAGAGACGTGCATGCTGGGGAATCTTTGACGTACAGGAAGTTGTTATTGGCCTAACGTAATGATACTGAGGGCCGTTCGCAAAGAAAACTGTTAGTGAGCTTAAGGAGCTTTCACATGAAAGATACTTACCTTATGTGTTGAGAGACAGTAACAACATTAGCTCTGCAAACGCATTTGAAGTACAATTTGTGCGCATGTATGTTACATATAGATAGGGTAAAGCTCTTAGGTATTACTGTTGGAATACGAACTGTAATTGCGATGGGAGTGAACATGTAACATTATTTTGCAAGGTACAAAAGAGTAGCGACTGTTAGTTTAGTGAGCTTCAAATGACCCGAATATTAATTGGTTATGACATAGCATATATTTGGGCCGTTTTGATTGCATGCGGGTGTATTGCGTGTATTGCGTAAATATAGTAGGTCCTACTGTCTGTCGAAGTATCAACATAGGCGGCTTACTATTCGTATCAATGGTTTCGGACGCAACCTAATTTAGAAATTTTCACCACGTGGATACGTCTCTATTACCTTCAATTGGCTCACCAAATAAAGCCACAACCAGCAAACAGATAAAAACCGCAGAGCCTAGTTTATGAATACAGCGGTTAACATTTTATTTGTGCTTTTAAAATGTTGTTCTCTAATGCAATACAACGTATCAATGAAAACCAACCCTCCTGTTTCTCGGACTCTTGTTTAAGTTACCGCAACCCGTTAAACAAGCTGAGCTCACGTATTTTTGTATCTCCGTAATTATTTGTAGGTTTCAGTCGTCAGATTGTGGATATATTCAACCAACAAAATGTGAAGTACTCACACTTCGACATTCTTACAGATGAAGAAGTACGACAAGGTATGCCCTTTGCAGTTTAATTGGGTTAGGTGTGAGTACCTGTAGCAATTAGTGTTAAAACGTGGGCAGTTTGTGTAACCCCGTAATCAACAACGATTTGAAATATTTAAGTTTTCAAGAAAAAGGGGCAAAGGGGATTAGGATTTGGGGGGGATTGCTCCAATCATCCTCCCGGTAGTCACGGTCCTACAGCTTCGGATGAAACGTACACTGAGCTACCGCGTCATCGTTTAGGTTTTGGTGCTTATATCAGAGGTTTTTGTCTTTCGGAAAGCTTTCTGATCAGAATCCTTGTCCGGATCTCTTTACAGGACCTCGTACTTTATTGCGATCTCCGAACTCGGAAAACAACTGGATTGAGCACCTTGCAGGCAGGAATTGTAGCACTAGTGACCATCTTATAATGCATTGACCATCAGTCATCGGTCATCTACCGCTCCAGCAACCATATAGCAACCTAAATTGAAGTAGTTTGGGGGTACGATGTATTTTTTCACATCATTTTAATGCTGACAAGGTATTATTTGATATGGTAAGACTCTTAGGTTTATAAATGTCAGTACTGTATTCACGTCGAGTAATGTACATCGAGGGCAAAGTTACTTACAGAACAAAAGTAAAGTGGCGCGTACTCGTAATAACGTATAAGGAGTTCTCTATTCTGTAAAGTAAGCGCCAAAAACCGGCGTAGCTATTTCTTACCAACACTAGACTTTATCTTTGAGAATGACCTGAAGTCCCACAAGGACTAGAAAGGGATAGACATTTTAAGTTACTTAGCAGTTGACCACAGAATTTGCTGATGCTGGTTTTAACCTCTTCGCTAGGCGTGGTTAAAGTTATTGTGCCCGCCTGTTCTGTATTTGGCTTAAATGAAAATACCTGCGTAAACGTTTAGGTAAAAACATCTGCGAAAAGATCTTAGGCAGCATTCATTGGACATCAAAGCAATAAAACGCAGTGGATGCCTCGCTGTCAGTGTCAGAGAATATTTGCAGGCCTCTTTCTTACATTTCGTATAAAAGCAGGAACCTGCTTTGCTGCGACACGCCCATGACGCTTTGGAGCTAATCCACCCGATGTCTTACTCATACCTTCCGTGTATTCAAAGATTTTAGGTTTTTATTGTCCTAACCAGTTCCCTTCACAAAATGATAGCCAAGAAACATATCTCTATACTAACATAAGAAGATCATTAGTCCATCCTAATGAGTCATGCTGATAATGCAAACCTGTCAGTACAGCAAGGTACCTTTTAGTATTAAAGCGCTTGAAAACCCATTACTTTAGGGTTTAAGAATAGGTGATTGGGTGTACTATTGTATGGACAAACAAAGCTGTTGTACAATGAAAACAGTGCTGGAGCACTATTCCGTAGAGCAAAATCGACAAAAACAATAACAGAAGGGAAAAAGTATACTTTCGTACTCGAAACTGCTTTATCCGATGATTTATCCGGCAAAAACGTTCGAGCTTAGTTCTTACATCCAGAAATTAGTTGGACTAATATGAAGGTGCAATCGAAGGGTGGTTTTCGCAAATATACTTGAGCTATATAAGTATACAATTGGAGCTCAATGCCAATTAGTTTATCAATGCGGTAATTGGTAGTCAATAATAGTTATAATAATAGCAACAATAATGCTGAGGTAGCTCTTTTATTACATTTTGCATTAATGTATATCCTTGCTGTGTGTCATATAACCAAATTGCTTTTTGTTATCACAGGGCTAAAGACGTTTTCCAATTGGCCCACCTACCCTCAGGTCTATGCCAATGGAGAGTTAGTTGGCGGCTTAGATATCATAAAGGTAAGTCATCGTCATGATCATCATGACCATCATCATCATCATCATCATCATCACCATCATCGTCATCATCATCATCTTCATCATCATCATCATCATCGTCATCGTCATCGTCATCATCATCATCGTCATCATCATCGTCGTCATCGTTATCACCATCATCATCATCATCATCATCATCATCATCATCATCATCATCATCATCATCATCATCATCATCATCATCATCTCGAAACGTCAAATATGAAGTTTTTCTCTATGAGTATTATATATATATATATATATATATATATATATATATATACATAGTTTACTTTTCATGGGATCCATGTGTCGTGATATATTCACACTTTGTCTTTTCCCTTTTATGTGATCGTGTTGTGCTTCATTGGCGCATTTTTTAAAGCAGATCTACTTAGAATAATTTCAATCTAATCAAAATCACATCGAAACGTTAAAATATTTTCTTCAGCACTATGAAAATTTATATGTACAAATATACCCATTTCTGTACTTTTTATAGGTTTGGTCGTTCCTAAATCTTTCGGTCATGCTTTAGCTGATATCTGGCTTAATAGACATTACCGTAGCATGGAGGATTGGCTATCGTCAAAAACGTCTAAGCAAGGGACTGGAGACGACAGCTTTATTTTAAACCAATTAAAATATTCTTCTTTTAATTCTGGACAATTTGTTCTACGTGTAAGAGCCTATTTTCAGGTAAGTGCACTATAGTTTATTCAGTGCCTTTCTTACTTTATGATACATCATAATACAGGACTCGACAGTAACGTCATTGTTATCTGATTTTGTTTGCGTTTTTCTTATAAGCTATCCTTATCCTAAAAGTGAACCACAAACTACTTTAGCTAGTAGCTCATACGTGAGTAATTTGATCAAAAGTGCCTGACTTAAGATAACAAAGAAGTGCCGGACATCGGGATCAAAGTAACAACTGACTGGGACAATGTCATATGCCATCAAATTTGAATGTCTTACATCATTTCACATAATTATTACTAATATAGTATGGTAACTTGTAACCTTGGTAGGCAAATAGGCCAATATCGCAAAAACTGTAATATTAAAAACCAAATTATTAGCATTTTATTATTTAAGAATAGTACTGAATGTTAAACAAACTCTAGCCGCTAGAGTAACTGTTGCGAGGGTACATAGGGGGCTCCAAAAGACCCCCAAATGGTACGTAAAGAAAGACTGAATAGAATGGAGGAGTTACCACATATATTGTCAAATATTTCATCTGGTATTGTTTTGATAAACAGAATTTCGATTTGTAAAATCACATGTTAAGACTTTGGAAAATGATGAAAGTGTATATTTGCTGACTATATAATAGTCTGGTGTAATTTACTATTACTCCTTTGATTGTTTCATGATAAATTTGGATTATTAATTGAAGACTTAACTGGTTGCTGACTTACTTTGTTGACGAATTTTAAGCAGAAATAGTGAATGTACGGTCTAATAAAATTTTGTAGGTGAGAATCATTTATTAACCTTCCTGCTGCCTATGTGTATAATAAATCAATGCCAAATAGATAATGGTAACTTGAATAACGACGATTAAGGCAAAGTAAATTTGACAATCAAAATTCAATACTTCGGTTATTTAGACAACATTAGCTTTAGGGCAGTGGGTAGACCTACAAATGCTGTATCTGAACTGTCTTTTATTTACTTAAATGTATTTTAATTTTTAAATTATTGTAAATTGTAAATTTTGCGTAGCATACCATTGATGGAAACTTTTTACTAGGGCAACCTTCAGGTAGAACGTGAAGAAGGAAACTATACTTTGACAACGTTTTGTCTTTTCTTTAAGACTTGGTTGGATCTTTGTAAACTGGAGGTTACAATCTTCAGTGTAACCTCTAGTGTATTTTGTGAAACAAAATTGTAGTTTCCTTCGAAGCGTTTTACCTATAGTTTGTCGGTGTAGTTGCCCCCGTAATATTAGGACACTCTGTCACCTAAATAAAGTACAATGTGCTCACAACGGCCACCCAAGAACCTAATCAATGTTGGCAGTTAAAGAGAGTTATAGACAAAATTTAACTATTAAAACTCCGAATGGTCCCTCGGGGAGGTCCAACTGCAAATCAGTGACTGCAATATAAAACTGCTTTCCGTTGTAATTTTATAAACTTTTATAATGACTTGTGCAATTAATTTGTTTTTGGGATTATTTGCAGTGAGTTCAAAAACTTCCTTCTTTATTGTAGTGACTTTAGTGAAGTAAATTAAATATCTGAAAGCAGTACGAAAGGTGAAGATGCGTTATGAAGGAGATCGTTTTATAACGGTAAATTACTAAGAAAATCTAATCAGCTGGTTCATTAATGACCGCTATAGACAGGAGGCCGTTCTTTAGATGTTGGCCACTCCGGCAGGTCTCACTGTTTACAGATTAGCAAGTATTTGAGGCATTCTCTATACTCAGTACACTGTGTCTCCAAACGTCTTTATTAGGGTCTGTGAATCGGAGAGACAAACGTCGTCCAGACTTTCACAGTCACAATACTTACACGTGATTTTGTTTACGACGTCATCTTTTTTTATCCACTGTGAAAAGTCCGGCACATGAAAAGATGGCACTCCTAGAGTGTGACGTGCTTGAGAATGACAATGTCTTGATTGATCAACTGTGGTGTATTCAAATGAGCTTTCCTTGGTTTGGTGACTCTTGATTAGTATGACCTGTGCACGCATTTAATAAGAATTGCGTAAAGCCTGGACGATTTTCGGCTTTCTTAACTTTATGGAGTCTCCGACGTAAGCTAATAATACTATTGCTATTTTTCGTCCCCATAGGACATTCATTTAGGATCAAGAAAATTATTTTGATTGCATCCATTTGTCTTACATTGATGAATATCTTCTAATTTTTATTTGTGTTTAGGTTGTAACAACTGGAAATCATGACCTCAATGTCTATCATGACAACTACCTACATTTGTATATCAGCTCCGATCATCACCCAGAAAATGCAAAACTTATCATCGCAAGTGATTCGGTGGGCACAAAGTAAGTGTATTCGTAGCCATCTTTGTTCCTTATACTTATACTTCCGTCGCTTATATATACATACCAATAAATATATGGCTCAATGCTTGAAGTCTTGGTTTAGTAATCATGAGGTCGTGGGTTCGAATCCGCTCAGCGCCGTTAAATTGCAAGCTATTAGGATAATGCTCCACTCTTTGAGTATTATATATATATATATATATATATATATATATATTTATGTCCAGATGAAGGAAACTATGTTTCCAAAAGCCAGCGAGAGCCAAAACTTTCATGTTTTTTTATTGCACGTATTTTTAACTTTTATGGCTTTTAATTTGTTTTTAGGTGTAGATATATAATTATATATGGTTGAACATCGCAATAAGCTTGACATTTGAAGTTACGTAAAAATCCTATTTTCTTACATAAATTTATTTATATTTATGCAGGGAGATAAGGAACCAAAGTAACTTAGAAAGCTTTTATACGTCGTTGTTATTATCAATATTAGTAGTAATAGTTGTATTATTGTTATTATTATTTCATTGCTAGTATTATTATTATTAATATTATAATTATTATGCTTAACGAACTTCGTATTCCTAGTTCTGATTATTTAATTTTTAAGATTATCTCTTGTATTATTAGATCGACATATTTCAACTTTTGTAAACGGAACAGTAATTGGCCTAATCCTGATCTTCTTGTATGGTAACAACATATATTATGTCATCTAGATCCGTTATACCTTTAACGAGAGTAGAGGATATATTTTAATATAGGAACTAAGTTTTTTCTACCTATCTCATCATCCATCCTTTCACACCGTTTGTGAACAGGAGGAAATACTATTTATCTCTTGAAAAAATAAAACTACCACAAACACATGACTTTTAGCATATCTAGAACACTATTTTCAAAGGTTATCAATGTAAATGTTAATATGCTGGAATGACGAGTTAAATTCCATTTTAAGTTATTGTTTTCTATTCGAGACTAGTCTCCTATTTGATGGGAAAATCTTCAATAAAACGTTTCTATCCTTTAACATTTGCCCTTCTTGACAATGAGATTTCATTAAATCCCTTCCTTTCCCTCCCTAATTTCACTTCTCGTAAACATTTACATGCATTATACGTATCTGTTATTGGTGTTTTACATTAAACAGCCTCATTGAAAACATTTTAAATGCATTGACCTTAAAAATTTATAATAGCTTTTCAATTGATGAGATCAAACGTGGTAAATAGATTTCTGCGCAAAAGCTCCAATGCTTCGTGCGTAGGGCAGGCCCGGCGCTACCTGTGCATCCTCATACTGAACACCTAGGAAGTACTGCTCTCACTGGAAATAAAATTGCCACTCAAAACCAATCTGGAATGCTTCAACACTTGAAGACGACCAGGATCTGATCCGTTGTATTCATTTAGAATACTTATTCGTGCCTTGTTAATTATTACCACTATTAAATAAGTTGTGTGTGATACAGAATCCAATAATTGCTCTGAAAAGACGACTCATCATTATTCAGGTTGAAAAACTTATTGCATATGACTCTCATCCGAACCTGGCGTCATAATTATAAGTGGTAAAGAAAGAAAGGGTTCAAAATTTGCAAAATATTTGAAAGCGAGGTATGTGATCGGTTACAAACAGGCATTGAATAGAACGAGCAACTGCTTCTACCAATTGGCAGGGGAACTGAATTCGCTCAAAAAATTAACTATATCCAATGACTTTGCTTTGATGGTAGTCGAAGACCTCATCAAACAGCAGCAGGTACGGTATTGCTCCCAGACAAAATTTAGTCCTAAAATAGTTACTACTTAGCTAAGGATACCATGAATCGGTAAACAGTCAAACAACTTTGTAAAGAAAGAGACAGATGCCATAACCAATTCCAGTACCTGGTGCCAATAACGCACTGTGTACACGACCAGAAAAAGTATCCAAAAGGAAGAAATGAATTTAATATCAACAGTTCAGCTTGACAAAAGGTTAGAATTAGAGAAAATTATCCCAATCAAGTTTGTCAGCTTTTCAGCTCGTCAGCTTGATTGACGGCAGATTCACTTCTTATGCATTTTAGGCTAGCCAGTAACCTCATATTTCTTGTTTTGTCAAATATACTTCTTTTAAGGTCTAAAAATTTGAATCCTGTCTAGATAGTTAATGGGCTCTTTATATTTACGATGAATTGCTTCATTTTACCTCTTTCTATAATTGAATGCTATTTTGATGACATTAAGTAGATAAAGATATCGTCCGTTTCCTTGAGAAAATCAATAAAACACCGAACTTCATACGGCTACCTTCCGGGGCAAATTACTTATCAAATTTCGTCATACTTTCAGATATAGAACCAGGTATAACTATTTTTTTTCAAGTATTTGGAAGAACCAAATGAAGTTTAACATCCCGCTCTAAGAAGAGAGAGAAATTTAAAGGATAAATTAAAAAATGCGTGAAATTTTTTTGAGATGCTGAACAATAACACCGGTGCAAATACGTCCCATATCCAGTAAATTGTAGTATTTATAACCACTCTTTTCTAACATTTAAGTACTTACAAAGGGAAAAATGTGTACAACTAAATACTTTTGGACTCAAAGCTGTAAATTTTTTGTCCCAAATGGTATGAGAACAGGTAAGATGTAATTAGAGTTCACATCACTTACTGAATAAGAATCCTCATAGCCTTCTCTTGGATACACTGGGATACTTATAATGGCTTCGTTTCTTTCTATCCTTGTAGAAGTGAAACACTGTTTTTCGAAAATGGAAAGGTTTATTACGTGGAGATCCTTCTTGTCAATTATGGAAGCGTTGGAGGGTTTGGAGTCAGGGTGAAATATTCTGCGTCCAACGACGCATTTAAAATAGTCACAAATACCTTACTAAATACAATTAACAAACCAGGTAACCTTACTCCGAGCGATTTTAAACATATTTCTTATTCTAGTTTAAAAGTTTTAAATTTATTATCAATCAAATAATAACGAGCATGTTCTGGGACAAGGTGTCAATGTACGTTCTTTGTAATAGCAAGTGAAAAGGAAAACAAGGCGGAGCGTTCTGAAGTATTATGTGTGGTGTATAATAATGGTTGCGGTCACACTGCCACTTTTGACCGCAGCGAAACAGCGGGTTGTGCTTAGGGAAACGATATTCTGTGCGTGACCGCAAATCCCACTTCAGATCTGACGATGTTTAGTTTCCATAGCAACGTCAAAGAGAGGAAAAGGGTTTCGGATTACATTCACCCTGTCGAGTCAGCAGTGCATTCACAACCCCAGATGTAGTTAATCAATTATGCAGTGGCCTTGAACAGATCGTTGATAGATATTGATAAATTTTCCCGCCAAATGCAAAAATGTTCAGAGACATCACACGTAGAGAACAGTGCAAGAAAGGCACGATCTGACCTGGACGTTTAGGTCCTGCTGTGGGTCAATTTTGCAGTGGGACCCCAAGCCTTGGGATAACTGAAATACCAAGACAGATTTGACACCTCGGGTTTCGAAGCGGAAGATATGCTTGACTCTGGTGTGTGTGACCGCAGATCATGTATGGTCGTACAGGAGGAACTGTAATAAACGTATAAAGCAAAGGCTGGACTTGAAATATTGTTTCTGCGTGGAGTGGTTAGAATATCATGGAAAGACAGAGTGACAAATGTTATAATGCTAAGAATGGCTTATACCAACACAAGCCCATCAGAATAGTGCCTAAAAAACAGCTACATTTCTTTAGACATGTAATTAAGAGAGAACATCTAGAACGCAAATTGGTGACTGGCGCGCTACCAGGGAGAAGATCTAGAGGAAGGCAAGAAAAATCATTTAAAATCTGCACACAAATTCATGAAAAAGCTAAAAGGGATTTAATAAAATTTACATCGATTTCGAAGTTTGGGCGAGTCACCTTCGGCACCCTGAAAAAAAAGAGCAGAATCAGGTGACAGTGTTAAATGCAAATCAATTCGCAAATATGAGGGAGCCAAAGCTCAAGATATGTATACAGTTAGACTTCATCGTAATCTGTTATATATACTATGATTGTTCAATGCAAAAATTTTATAACCCTTCCACTTTTTTCAATTTACCGTACAGTATCGTATTATTTTGATGAGCGTACTACGCATGTCAATACTTTTTACTATTTCAGATGAATACGATGCACAGTATCTCAACGATGTAACCCTGTATTTACATGGAAAATCATACAAAATCGTGTTATTTGATTTGCTACCATGCTTAGTCTCGTGGTGTTTAATTTTACAGACATTGTGTTCATGTTTCCACCCTCTTATGATGTAATGTGTTTACATTTTTTATCTTTGGCGAGGCTATTACATAGCAGTATACCTTTAATATTAAAAGTATGCGCCCAAATTAGAATAACAAGCATTTGCAAAAGCTCCTCCCACATGTCTGCATAGGCTTTATACTTCCAATATGAAAATTTTGAACTATCTACTCTATCTTAAAAGGCCTTGAAAGGATACTAAGACTTGCAAGAACTTCTGCAAAAAATCGTAACTTTACTCTTTAAAAAGAAAGGATGGCCTGTAGCTGGAACTGTAAAGACGTTTCAGTGTCCATATAAAGCATACCAATCAGCACCAAAGTAAGAAGCCTCCAGATGGAGGGCCCCGCCACAGCACTATACGATAGAGGAGAAGGGGCCGAAATCATGTGCTGTGGTTCCACCTGATGACTTCACAACTGCTTTGGATCCTCTAAGGAGCTGCTGATGGGATAACAAAACAAAATTGTTACTTATCTTCAGAGGTCAAATATTTCATTTAGATCTCCTTTTTCTTATACAAAATAAATATCAAAGAAACTAAGTGTTGCCATCATATTTTCAAACCAAAATACAACTGCCCTATAACATCATATACTTAATAAGAAAATTCTGAGATTTTAGCAGCAAATTTTTTCATAACAAATATACAATGGCTATGGCATAGTTAACGCAACTATTAAGGGTCAAAGAAAAACCCATTTTGTTTAATTCACAACTGCAATTAACATCGGACACAAAAACTAATGGTATGAATGGTACAAATGTCATAAATAAAGAGCCATCTTCAGTAGGTTGGTTCTTGATATAATACTATTTTTTTTGTTTAAAACGAAACAAGGAATAAAAACCTCTCCGAAGACCTTATTGACCTGTGTTCAACAAATTCTACTTTCAGTTATTCTCTGGCAACATGATGCGAAATTACAAAGGTATACTTCACGTGCGGAGAAAACTTTGTTTTGTATTGTGAGTGGAAAATTGCCTATTTCCGTACAGTGGCATAAAAATGGCAACCTCATTCCCAATAACACGACGCAGTTAAATATTTCAAGGTATGGCTCGCCATTTGGTTACTATAGCTGTCGGGTCTCTAACACGTACAGCCAGGAGGAAAGGACTGTTCTCATGCTTTCAGATTTTGATGGTAAGACAAGGCTACTATATCAGTTATACTCTTCTTAATATCTGTAAATGTTTTGACCTTATTGGTAAAAAAAATACTAAAATTTATAATCGATGTTTAGTTTATCAGTGCAGCTTTTTAATTTGAATCAAACTTTTCACAAGGGAGGAGAAATAGCTAGTAAAAGTCTCCTAGCTCCCACTGCTGCAAAGGAACTTTGGAAGATATCGTAAAGAATGCAGTTTTGTTAAATGTTTATTTAGTATTAATGTCTCTAAAATACATACATAGAAGAGAACAAGAAACTAGTTTTAAACATTGTTTTGTGCTTATTTTTTGATATGGGTCATGGGCTAATGTTGTGTATAGGGATAAATATCTCATTGAAATGGCTGTTGCACGCTAGGGCAAAAACAGTTGTTCCAGTACTGAAGAATGAGGGCAGTTGTCTAGTTAATTAAAATTCTGTGACGTAGCCATTTGACATACTCTCTTTTTATGTAGTCTTTATATGTATGGACACCATATCTATGTCGTATCTTTCCATGGTTTACTTTATTATTTCATTAGCTGTAAATAATTGTAGCGAAAGATTTGCTGACGAGGACGAGGACGATGATGAGGACGATGACGATGACGAGGACGAGGACGAGGACGAGGACGAGGACGAGGACTAGGACGATAATGATAGTGATGATAAGGACAATGACGGTGATTCTGATGATAATAATGCGAGTGCTGATTGTAAGAATAAAAGGAAAGACAAGAATAGACTGCGGAAAGGAAAAAAAATATAAAGTGAAAGATAAAATAGTATAAACACTGTAAAAAGCTTGCAAATTTTTGGGAATGTAATCCTTATAGACGAGCCAAATATCTCTATTTTAAGAGGGAAGACTTGTTTTGAAGAACACTCCGGCCAAATTCACAATAATGAGATCACATTTGGTTGTCTGCTGCAGTAGTGGCTCGCGGTTAAAAAAGAATTGGACCTAATGACGTCAGTTTGGAAATTTGCAGTCAAAATCCGGTGTAGCGCGAAATTTGTGCCTTGCGAAATTTGTGCCTCTGATGGTAATGCGCATGCGCATATGTATCGTGTTGAACCGTGTTGGGCACAAATTTCGTTGTGTTTCGGCTTTGAGCCTTCATCAGTGCCAGAGATATATAAGTACTCAGCAGACACATAGCATTTATTATATATATATATATATCACTAACATTGCTATGTGTCTGCTAAGTACTTATATATTTTTTTGGGCACTGATGAAGGCTCAAAGCCGAAATATATATATATAAAACTAAGTTTTCAAATGTTTTCTGTCTCATTCAGCTTGTAAATTAATTATAGTGCCACTTTGGAAATGCTACTCAACTATTAAAAGTAGATGATGATTTACAACTATCGTGAACATCATATAATTTGGCAAATTAAGAAGATGGTTTTTGTTTGTTTGATTCTTATATTATTGGTTGTTAGGGAACTTTCTGTTATTGCACAGATTTATAAAGATCTATGTACGTCTCTCAAAGGAGGAGGCTTGTACTGAATGTCATTAGCAATTCTTATGATACATTTGAGTCAAATGTGATGGCTATTGTTAGTCAAAATGGCGCTTTCTTTCTTTTGTAGAAAAGACTTCTTGGTGCTGACATGAAGCTCAAAAGCCATCGTGGCTCATATGCCGCCGCTGGCTCCACATTCTCCCCCAGGCCCCTTTGGACACAGCAAATAGCTCCAGGCAGAACCAAAGGGCCTACATATCTTGATGTTGCTTTCAGGTTTTTACGTAAGTACATGATAATGACCTTTATCAATGTCTGAATAGCGTAATTCATTCATCTAGGGCTTTGGGGTAGATTTAAACGTTTACAAATGAAATTACAAATTATTCTGGCTGTGGTGAGACGCAGGTACACAATACGTATTGTAAAACTAACAACGACTAACGACATTCATCTTGTTCAACTGAAGGTAACTATTTTTATGAGAAATTTCCTATCCTGATGCTTTAAATAACCGACCCTTATTTCAAATACCTCCCATAATAAATACCAATCCTACTGTGGCTTAAAGCTACACAAACGCCCTCTATGTTAAACATTCCACTCAGATGATCGTCATTTATCAAAGGGAAAGAAAGTAAACTCTTAGCAAATTAAACGGCTAGACTGTACGATGATGATGATGATGATGATGATGATGATGATGATGATGATGCTTATCATTACTATTGTTATTATTATTGTTATCAACTGTAACTGCGAACTCCTTTAGTCTTTTTGTTGATCTCCCTTGGTTAAAAAATCCATGCACTCAAGACCAGATATGCCTATTATTTACAGCGTAAACTCCCTATACAAGATCATCGTAATTGAGCTCACAGTATATTTCGAAACAAAGCTGAAAAATACAAAAACATCAGTTACGACCTCCTGGACCCTGTTTGCGAGTTTAAAGTGATAACCGTTGAAATATCAACCCTGGGGTTTTTCTCCGACAACATATCCAAGTTTACAAAACTTTTGAAACAATTCTTACTGGACAAAAACAGGATCTTACAAAAAATGAGTGAAGTAGCCTTAAGATCCACATATCATCTGTTTTCCCGAAGAAATAAGGATTGGAACAATCCATCATGCTTGAACTACCACTAATTTTGCTACGTATCTTTGTGTTTGCATTTATTTTACTAGTTTTCTGTTGTTGATGTTATCACTTGGGGGTTTCTTCGTTCCCTTTTTATTTTATTTATATTTATTTTGTCTGTTTACTTACTTATTTATTTATTCACTTATCTTCTTCTTTCAATTATTGTTGTTTTACTGTTTGTTGCTATGGTTATTTATTACTCTGTTGCTCTACTTAATTCATCATAGTTCATTGTATATTAGTTAACGTGTATGTACCCATACAGAGAATCTCATTCTCCCCACTAAATTTGCCGGAAGAAAACAATATTATTAGAATGTTATTAGATTAGAAATTGTAACGTTGAGTTGTACAATTTCAGCAAAAAAAATGGCATTGAAGTTTCAAAAAAATAATTATCATACAAGAATCTCTCTTGCATTGTTAGATCTACATATTTTTTCTTTTTTTGTAAACGAAACAGTATTTAGCCTAATTTTGATTTTCTTGTATGATTTGTTTACAATGGGAAAAGGGAAACTTTTCCTTAAAACTATTTGGTAACAGCATTTTCCTTTACTGTATCTTTTATATTTGATTCAATTTATCTCTTCAGAGAGTTAAAGATGCTACCACACACCACACACTTTATTCAGCGCAGATGATTCATAGTCCTTGTCAGAAGCAGAAAAGTAACAAGTTGATTTCAATCGACCAGAGTTAATTGTCAAGTTGATCATAGTCGACGAAAAAAACATAGGAGAAGTAACTCAAACAAATCGGTATACTAGCCAATCACTAATTTCTAATTGTAAATCTATCACATGAACCTAAAGACCAACTAACCATCAGCATTGTTTGAAAGACGGTTGTACAATTTCATGTAAGAAACACAGGAGCATAGTGTTACTCTAATTTTGTCATTCTTCTCGTTTCCCTCTTTGAAATGCCTCTTTTTTATTCCGTCGGATTAAATAACGCCTTCCACACAGTGACAGGTCTGGCAATTGATTGCAGGGGCGTTGGTGTGTGTGTGTGTGGGCGGGGAGGGGGGAGGGACTCCGAAGAAGTCGTTGTAAGTTTGATAACCCACCAGCTAAGGATGTTTTCAATTTTTCTCCATTTGTATTTCTTTTAAATGCTTACTACAGCAAACGGGAATACTACACGTTGAATAAGCATGGAGTAAGAAAACATCCCTACGTAACACCGAAATTAACGAAGAGATTCTCTTAGTTAAAGCCATCAATCGAAATACATGCCTGCATGACCTCATAAATAGATTCTCTTACTCAGGCACTTTAAACAATCCTTCCCTTCACATTGTATTCAAAGTCTTTGCCATGTTTGGTACCATCCGCTTTATGCACTTCGGTAGTAGCCTAATTGTTATGAATACTATGCCCATCTTGGATCGCTTTGGTGCGAACCCTTACTAACGGAATAAACACGTTAACCAAGTACTCGCATTATTTTTAGTAGTGTATCAATACGAGCCTTCCCAAATACAACGAGTAAAGATATGTCACGTACCGTATTACAGTCTGACAAAGAGCCCTTATGTTGTGCTTAAGCATGGGCGTAGATCTGTCTTGACAATAAATGGAAGGGGCAACGCAGGCTAAATGAGATTTTATGAAATACATTATTATACTGGCTTTTAAGCGTTTTACTAGACAGACTGGCATCGCGAACCCATTACCAAAAGGGCAGAAGTGCGAAAAATCGTTGGTGAAGGAAACAACGCATGTCCAAATTCATAAGTAGCACATAAAAATGATTCTAAGGAAATTATAGAGGAAGGAAGATGGGTCAATGTTCTTGCTGATAGTTGGACAGAGCCAGGACCCACGTCCTCAGATGATCCATGCCTATGTACAGGTGCATAAAGAAAATTAGAAAGATGTTGCAACAACGAATTTCAAGAACAAGAACGTGAGACATTAAACCGATTTTTAAATACTTTTTCAGTCCAAAATGCCCTCAAAGCCATCACACAGGATCTTGTAGCCAAAGAAGAATCTTTTTGCCCGCCATCAAGTAGTTAAAGCATTTACTCCGCAGATGAAGAAGAAAGGCACCTTTGTGCGTATAAAGGTACATATTTGTCTTAAAATTGTAATCTCCCTTCCAATCCAACAGCACGACGTCTAAATTTTGCATCATAAGGACCCCCCCCCCCCTTCCTCTCTCCGCAAATCTCAAATATAACAACAACCATCAGAAATATTTGACTCACAAAAGAAATAAATGGGTATTTCAACACTAATTGCGTATGCCACTTGAAATAAGAACAACGTCAGTCAGTTATCAACATCTCTCTCGTCCTCGACTGCACCAACTTTATCGTTTTGAAACGTTTCAATTATGTTGATGATTGTTGTAGTTTCTAGCAAAGGTAAGAAAATTGACTAGCAAGAGTAACAAATTAGTTCTATCCCAATTTTTTGTGTGGAGAAGAAGAAATAGATAGGTGATGTCAAAAACGACAGCACTCTCCACCCTTCCCCTACTAGAAGGTCTAAAAACATCTAAAATTTGTTATACCCTCCCTCCCCCCTTTATTGACGTCGCAAATGTATGGTCCCTAAGTCAAGTTAAGGCAACCTTACAAAAATTTGTAGAAAACATATTCTCCTAAACTTACGTTCACAGTTTAGTGGACTTCTTAAAGTAAGCACTCCGATCAAAATCTTAGTCTCTAGGCCATTGTATGGCACTATTATTCTGAGTCCTGAAGTCTTCTGACTTTACTTTTAGTTTTACTTACCATTTTCTGTGCTGTGTTTCTCAACGGGGGTTCCAGGACTCCCTTAGGGGGTAATAAAGAGTTTAAAGGGGGGAAAATTGAGACGGGTACCAGGGGTCCAATAGCTAATAGCATGTTCCATTTTTTCTTACCTAAAAATGCACAAGCAAAGAAAGGCATAAATGAATACTGTATTTGTGTACTCATACGTTAGGACTGTTAGTTGACCGTATATTTCATTGCTCATTTATTTAATATTGATGAATGGAAGCAATGGCGAGGTCATGCGAACCAGGGTTATGGGTACTTAAAAGTGTTTGGTAGCTCTACGGGGTAATAGAATCTCTGAGGTTGAGTAACCATGCCTTAATGCATAAATTTTAATGTAAATTAAATGCATTTTCACCTAAAGTTTACACAAAATCCTTATAAACTAATCAGTGAATGAGTGAGTGCAAAGTTTGCATCAAAGATCGCATCTACGGCCTGTCTAATATACTGAAGTGACCCTTATCTCACCTTTTTTGTTTTATCTAGATTGGTTCAAGTATAAGGGCGCCAAGTGTTGCTAGGCGACAAACTGACGTCATAAACAAGTTGCTATCATTTTTTGGGTATATTGCTTTCAGTATTAAAATGACATTAGGGTGTGGGTAATGATCGGAAATATTAATTATTTCACACACAAGTAAACTAATTGATCATAATATATGCATCACGTATACGCGTGTACAGGTAAACAATAAGCAAAAAAAACCCCCAGACCTATAAGCGCTAGTATCAACTTTAAGGGTGTATACGTCATTATAAGTATCATCATTTACATTGAGCATCAGAATGATGCAGTCACTAAGCAATAAGAGGCAAGTGCATCAGGTGTATTCTTAAGAATCCATTTCATACTATGAGGTATTTCTTGGTGCAACAAATAGAAATAAACTTAACTCTATAAACTAGGAAAGTTGTAACGGTATTCCTGGAGGTAACGCTCCTGTATCTCTGCAAAAAGCAATTATGGTAACTTTTGGCCATATCCTCTTTTCCAATTTGTAATAATTATTTCCCTTACCCTATTAGGGTTGGACTTCTTTCCAAATTTTTTGCAGTTTCTTTCCGTAGTGGCGGCACCAGCATTAAACAAGCGGGGTCTGCGGTGATCTTCTTATGGTTCTATAATAATTCTAATCCTTTTACTTTACTAATATATAGCAAGAGTAATAACGATAAATGTATGAAAGTACGTGAATTGGAAAGTCTTTAGAAGATTTACAAAGACAGAAGCACCACCAATAGACAAGTCACTATTTTAATGATTACATTTTGAAGAACTGGAAATTTGCTCTTTGAGACAAGTGTGGGTAGATGTTTCTCTAGTCTCCCTCTTGATACCGCTATTACCTACTGCCCTGCGGAGTGGGCTTTTTGGTTCCCTTGTATGTAGCTTGATAACGGAAGTCCTAAAAGCTTGTCGACGACTTCTGTCCAAAGTTCGGTTTCATCTTTAGTAGTAAAAATGACGAAGGAACTCGGTTTTACATGCTATTGTTTACTTAGCAGGAGGCTTACAAAGGTGAACAGTCGACATTACGTTTCAGTAAAAATTTTGGGTAATTTAGCCTCTTATAATAAGCAAATTTGTTGTATAGGAAAATAATTTGCTTGCGCAATCCTTGCTTTTCGATCACACCAGCAGCTTTCGATCGCATTCCTAGAGCTAATTGTAGAAATTGTATTACTAAAATATTAGTACTTTGTGACAGACGTAGAATATGTAAAAAGTCTGTAGGTTTTCAGTTTCTCGTCGCCAGTGCCTTCTGTTGGTAGGTTTCGTGCACCGATCAAATACTTTGTGTACATCCAATTTCGGCATCAGTGATCCACTTTTATGTCTTTCCCTTCCTCCTCCTCATTATCATCGGTCGGGAGGGACCCGGTTCTTCACAAGTCTCTGCTCCACTCTTCTCTTTCCCACATGACTCGTTTGAGCTCGGCCAGTGTTTCAGTCTATGCGTCTGTAAGGAGGACAGTGGGGAAAGTTGTTGCTGGTCTTCCTCGCTTTTGTCGTCCATTTTTTGGTTCTCAGAACATTACATTGAAGGTTGGTTTGTTGTTTCGAAACAGATGGCCGTCAGCGTGCATTCTTCTCCCTCTTCATTTGCTTGTTTGGTTGCCTATTAACCAAAATAGCATGATCTTCTAAATAACAGGATCTATGCTATTATTTAGAAGTCCATGCAAAACAGTAACATGTTTGATGTGCTTAGACCAAACGTCGTCAGTAAAGTTTCGTCATTTGGCGTTTTAGTGATTCTAATTTGTCGGTAGACTATTCACCGTTTATTGAAATTCAATGGGTTATACATCTGAGAACAACAGATTTTCATAGTGAATGAATTAAAAAGCAGATAAAAAGTCAAATTGACACAGCAGGGATGGTGCTACTCAATCGTAAGGGAAGAAGTCACAGAAATAAATTCATTCCTTTCATTCCTTTTGACTCTTCAAAGAACATTTCGCAATATCGTTTTAAAATTTGACATTGGGCTCCTTTCCTCTTTTCAATCTTATCTCAAAGTTAACTTTGTTGTCTTAACCATAAAAATATCAATTAACCAAAACATGGAGAGGTTGTAGCCCCCAGCTCCACAATCGGCATAAGCACTGGAAAGTATAAAGAAACACTCGCCTTCTAAACTTCTGTGTGATAATGAAATGATAACATTGCCAAACGCTAGGTGGCCAAACAATTATCATAGATAAAACTTTTCGGCGATCAATGCCTCTTAAAAGTTGTAAAATTGTGATTCTTTACATGTTGACATGTGCGTATTGACTTAGTTTGCACATTGAAGGACGGCTTGCAAATGTGCAGCATTTCTTTAATTAAACAATCAAATTTGCTAACACATTTGGTGAGCACGTGAAAATTGTCCACTAGATTTTGGGGAATCTCTCTATTGTGTTCTTGTTCGTAACGTTCGATAGTAATCTTTGAAAGTACTTTAACTGTAAATAATTTTCAACGATTCAAACAACTAAGATATTGAAAGCTTGCTAGTTTTACAGTGGGCTTTTGCTTGATTTTATATAGGTTTTGATTATTATTTCAGACTTTCAAAACTATAATCATGAGAGGTATTCTGTAAGGCACATAAGTTTATATCTATCTGTTAATTTGCGCAGTATATGCACCAATATATTATATATTTTGTGATTTACAAAGAAGACCAAGAAAACTACCAGTGTATAAATATAATATCATCAAATATCCGCATCAAAGATAGCTTCGGAATTGTTGACCATAACTACCTGATGACGACGACTGCCGTCGAAACTTCGAAGCATGTTTATGTTGTTTGTCTCATATAATTAATTTCAACATTATTTACTGAGTCATTAAGAAAGTTTTAAACTTAATTTGAGATGCCATATGATACCTTTTGTAAATACAAAGCACCTTTATCTGATGAGTGTTTCTTTAGGTAATACCCAGCCTGTGACTCATTTTTTACCTCTGAGTACATGTACACACATCTCAGAGATTCCAAAGTACTGACTAGTTTCCATTTACGTATCATGAAAATAACTTTTCTTATTGTTTGTACATTGATTTCTAAACATAACAAGGCGTCAAACATAGGTTATTTACATATCTAACATACAAACTGTATTTTTGTTTAAAGTTTTGCATTCTTTTGAAGTATAAATGTCAAACAAGAGACAACATAGTGTTCCTTTTTATAAAATTCTCTAACTTTCAACCAGGAGAAATTAGCCTTTTTCAGAGGATAAGCGTTTACAACAGATCGATACAGCCTGCCTGTTTTGTAATTTTGACACACCTTTTGGGAGCGTTCACTTATTAGGGAATCATCTCTTTGCCTATTATTGTCACCTCCTCCCCCTTGTAACCAAGAGTTATCAGTTGGCTAGCTCTCTTTCTAAAGTACGTCATCTGTGATTTAGAACTTTTTGTTACAACTTTAAAAATCTTTCGTTGCAATAAAGAGAAGAATCTGCAAGTCAACTAGAACTTCTTTAATTTTTTTGAGTCCTTCTCAAGTTTTATTGCTCGATCTACTTGCATTGATTTTTCCATCTCTTCTAAAATTCATCAGAGTGTTGTATCTTGGTGTATTTGAGCTCATCTTACGTAGTGCAATTTACAGTATTGCTACAGTGCGATTAATTACGATCACATTCATCGCATAAATGAGCGTCGATTGTGATCATGTTATCTGTGATACTGCTTTACAAATAACATGTGTTTTAGCTCTCAAACGGTTTGCTTGGCCTTGTAAAATATGAAGACCTCTACAAGCAATAGTTTTTATAGGCAGATTTGATGGCATATCACGATCAAATAAGACTAATAAGAGAAACCGTTTGTTCTTCCTTGAATACCATATATGTGACTTAGACATGGATAAGTTTTATTTTCACATTTCCTCAACGCTGCAATTTTTAAGTTTTGCAAAATCAATCAACACAATCTGCCATTTCTAAGTTGGGTAACATCACTCAACACATTACGGCATTTTTACAAGGGGCAACATCAAGAAACGCATTCAGGAATTTTTAAACGAGGCAACATCAAGCAACACAATATGGCATTTTAGTTTTGAAAAGAACACTGGAGAAAATAGAAAAGCATGTCACTACCGGGATCGATTCCATGACCCATGCTTTCGCGGCGTGCGCTCTACCAACTGACATCTCCGGGTTTGATCCCCAGCGGTGACATGCTATTCTATTTTCTCTAGTGTTCTCTTCACAACTAACATTTCAAATTCTCTCTTCTCGATAATATGGCATTTCTAAGTTAGGAAATATTAAGCAACGCAATGTGGTATTTCTGAGTTGGGTAACATCTTGCAACACATTACGGCATTTTTACGCTGGGCAACATCAAGAAACACATTCAGTAATTTTTAAACGAGGAAACATTAAGCAACGTAATGTGGTATTTCTAAGTTGGCCAATATCAAGTAACACATATTTCTCTAGTGTTCCTTTTATAGTATGGAATATGATACAATACCGAAAGACTTGTTTTAATCTCGTGTTTTTAATATTTTAATAATTTCTTTGTTTTAGGCCCTTGTCTTAGTAAAGTTACTTGGACATTGAAAAGAGCATTGAGTTGCCAATATCATAGCCGATATAATGTCATTGTGGACCTACATACCAAATTACTTTCCAGCAGAACATGTAGTATGAGAGGAAGACATAGCTTGCAGTAGAAATGAGAATATAAACCCCAGCAAATGGGGAAATACACAATACAGCTTGTATTATTAAGTATCAACAGTTAGTTATGTGATGCAAGTAACAATAGGCTTATTATTAAGGAAGATGTAAACATCTTTAACAGGTGTAATAATAGACAAAACTAATGATTTATGTAGATTTGTAACCGAAGAAGTAGCCACTGAGAATGATAAGTGCATGGTTTGACCATGGGAGAGCTGCTGAAAAAGAATAAACTTTATTTTTTCATCAATCTTTGTTGATAAGCAGTGGAATGTTGAGTAAAAGATCGTTAGTTTAAAGTAGTAGTTTCAATTAGTGTTTTCACACCTCCATTCCAAAATTCATCTCCACTCTCCAGAATGGCCTCATATCATCCCTCAATGAGAGTTTCAACATAACGACGAACCAAGTGATCCATGTTTTGCTCCTCTGCTCCGCACTTGGGGCACATTGGTGTCAGCAACATTCCCAATCTGTGTATACTGGCAGCCGCTCTTCCTTGCTTGGACAAAATTTGATTGCAGGGCAACCATTCTTTTCTATTGTGGCTACAGAATCCCGGCAGCTACTCTGTAGGGTCGGTCACCACCTCTCCACCCCTTTGCACACAGCTCATGCACTCCCATCTCCACTCCTCGATTGCTACATAGTTTTGTATTTGGTTATAATAGAAAGGCTTTCTTGACTTTAATCTATTTGATACAGGGACCTGTTCCAGTACCCAGTCAAGGGGGGGGGGGGCATCATCAGAGTGCACCTCAATTCTTCTGAACATCCTTTGTGTTGCCTTGTCTCTTCTTTTCAGAGGTGAAGCCATGTTACACAATCTCAGAAGCCAAGCTATGGGGGTCAACATCAGGCAATCACCCACTACATGTAGTGTTTTGTTGGCTTGATGGTTATTAAAATGAAATGCCATGGTGACTGTTTTCTGTTATCTATTATCAAATATTTATCTTCTAAAGTGTTCCTCCACATGAGCCAT